>CM077287.1:7860786-8063286 GCA_039654925.1 Anguilla pacifica | reverse complement strand
GGCGGGGCATGGCGTGTCATGAAAATTGGAGATTACTGCCCGAGTCATTTATCCATTATTTATTTATTTACTTTTGCTGTTTGTCAGTTTTGCCAGAACTCTCAACGGTCCTTTAAAAACCATGGCAACCATTTCAAATATTTGCATCCTGGAAAGGCATGGCAACTCGAAAGTGGGCAGATATGGCACTACCTTTTGAAAAGTCTGGGGAACGTTGTCCAAATTTGAAGAGGGGTGGGGGGGGGGGGGACAAACCTTACAGCAAACGTAAATGCATCAGTTTTTGTATGTAGCTAAAACACAAGCGAGAAGTAATTTATTGTCAAGCCTGACAATATCTGTCTCATTCCCCATTTGATGTTTGTACATTTTGTTAGGTGTAAGTCTTGTTGGGTAACTTTATGTTTTATGTCAGACCTTGCAAAACAGATTTCAATCTCAGTGGGGTTTTCCTGGTTAAATAATGGTTAAATAAGATTTTTTAAAAATATCAGTGTGCTAGTAAACCGGTGTTAATAACATGCGTGCTGAGTGTGCTCAGTGTGTGCTGAGGCTGCCCTGAGCACTGCACCCTGGCTGTACGCACACTAATGTGGGTGGTGTTGTCGCGTGTGGCGTGTTGCATGCGTGCGGAGCGTGTTGTGTGAGCGTGCTAACGGCTAGCTCGCTCTCTCCGCAGGGGTCTCGAACGAGGCGCGCTACGTCTTCTCCGTGCAGAGCATCGTCATGCCGCAGAAGCTGAAGGGAACCCTCGCGTTCATCGTCAAGGTGACGCCCCGCGTTCTACCACCGCGTCACATGACCGCCGTTGGGTGGATGTGGAGCTGGGATGTAGAGTGCGGTGTGTGTTCTTGTGTTCCGCTGGAATTTCACTTTTTTAATAACTTTTTATTCTCCTGCTTTGCATCCAGTCTGAAGACTCCTCCACTCATGAGAAGCTGGACTTTAAACTGCACTTTACCTGCTCTTCATACCTGATCACCACTCCCTGTTACAGGTCAGTGTTCGCACCGGTGCTCCTCCTCGCCTTTGGTGTGTGTGTGAGTTTGTGAAAGCTGTGTGTCTGAGCGCCCTCCTGTTCTGCTGTGCTACTGAGCGTGCTCTGTGTGTGTCTGAGCATGCTGTGTGTGTTACTCAGCACGCTCCCATTGGGCTGTGTTACTGAGCACACTCCTGTCCTGCTGTGTTACTTACTGAGCGCGCTCCTGTACTACTGTGTTACTTACTGAGCGCGCTCCCGTTGGACTGTGTTACTGAGCGCGCTCCTGTACTACTGTGTTACTTACTGAGCGCGCTCCCGTCCTGCTGTGTTACTTACTGAGCGCGCTCCCGTCCGCAGTGACGCGTACGCTAAGCTGCTGGAGTCGGGGGACATGAAGAGCAGCTCCGTGCGGCTGGAGGGGGTCAGCATGCCCTTCCACCACCTGCTCGCCCGAATCTGCTTCCACCACCACTTCTCCGGTACGTGTGTGAGGAGGGGGGACATGGTGAGAGAGTGTGTGTGCGGGGGGGGGGCTCGGGGGGGGTGGAGGAAGAGCATGGTGAGAGAGAGACAGGAAAAAGGGAGGAAGGGGGAGGTGAGTGAGTGAGTGAGTGGAAGGCATGAAACAAGAATGAGAGGGAGAGGATAGAGAGTGTGGGATAGATTATGATCTTTCATGGTAGGCACAAGCTGGAGAAGAGTATGGAAGGGAGTAGGGGAAAGGTTGACTGTTATGACTTTGTAACTCGGAGCAGGAAAAGAAGAGATGGGAACACGTCTGTCAGTCACTCAGAATGACCCCACCCCCTTTCCCTCTCTCTCTCTCTCTCTCTCTCTCTCTCTCTCTCTCTGCAGTGGTGGAGCGGATCGACTCCTGTGCCAGCATGTACAGCAGGTCAATCCAGGGTCACCACGTCTGCCTGCTGGTCAAAGTGGTAAGCGTGCCGACCGCAGCGTTACTGCGCCGCCAGGACAACGGGCCTGGAAACCCGCCGCTCGGGGCCGTGCCGCGTTACCATGGCGAAGCGCCGCCGGTCTAGCCACCCGGGATTAATTTAGCCCTCGGTGAAATGCACTGTGGGCAGAAAAATCTGGAAAAAAACAAAACAGGAAAAACCCGCCTGTAAGCAGGTTTAACGATGCCGGTGTGTCGGTGCGGTATGAATGCAGTTCGCCTTACGCGCCTGGCTAAAAATGCAGATACCCCAACTGAGCCTGTCAGTAGTTCTTGGAAAGAGGCATTTCCACTGCCGGAAATTATCAAGAAGCCTGGCAATAGTTTCTTCCCCCGTGTGTTGTTGGTTTTCCTGAGTCTCTGCAGTCTTGTGTCCGGTGCAGGAAAGGAGATGCTGCTGGTGTAGCTCCTCTGTAGAACGATGTTGACAGTTAGCAATTTCATTTTGTTCCCGAATTTTACATGATGATAGCCACTCTAGATACATTTGTGTGTTCTGTTTATGAACTGGCTGTGCGGGGTGTGTCTGGCCCGCCTCTCGCGCTCCCATGGTAACGGTGACCCCCCCCCCCCCCCCCCCCCCCCATGCAGACGGATCAGACGGTGTTGATCGACGCTAAGTGTGACGAGTCTTCGCTGCTGGGGAACGTGCTGGATGAGATCAAGCAGACCTTCTCTCAGTGCTGATGCCTCAGACTGCCTCTTGTGCCCACCTCCCCCCTCTGTCTCTCTCTCTCTCTCTCTCACCCCCACATGAACACACTCACACACACACACTTACACTCACACACTCACTCACACACTCACACATACACACACACACTTACACTCACACACTCACTCGCACACTCACACATACACACACACATTCACTCACATGCACACACTCACGCACGCACACACTCACGCACACACACACTCACACACACACACACACACACACACACACACACACACTCATACACACACACGCACACACTCATACACACGGTGAACGTGTAAATGAAGAATGAGGCCTGTATTCCCCCCTGCCCCCCCCCCCCCCAGGCTGATGTTATTTTCTCTGACTGTCTGACACTGTCTGCTCAGGACACCGCCTGCTGCCCCCCCCCCCCCCCCATCCACAGTCCTGTCACTCAAACTCATCCGCTGCTCTTATTTACTGTAATTCAGTCTCATGCTGTTCACACGCAATCTTCTCCAGCTTTGGATTGATTTTTCTTTTCTTCTTTCTTTTTTACATTAATTTTCTGTCCCGATTTCCAATTATGTCCACGGTGATTTCACCCCCCCCCCCTCCAAAAAAAATCGAACGTTCTGTGTTTCTGTTCCCCTGTTTTTGTAACCTTTCAGTCCTGCGTTTGTGCATCGTTATTTAAACCCTTTCCTAATGAAACTGGATTTTGTTGCCGTTGATTTGAATTGAATTGTTTTTTAAAACTGTTTAATGTGTCTTTTTGTCAAGTTTTGGTGAGTGTTTTTTTTTTTTTTTTTTTGCCTGTCTGCACCCCCCCCATACCCCTATCGTGTCAGTGGCACTGTGTGTTCACTGACCACCCGCCTCCCCTTTAGCAGTAAATCTCGCACCATCCCTCCGACTCTGGTGGGATCACTCAAACACTTACCCCCCCCCCCCCCTCCTGCCCCCCCCCCCCTCCTGTCCCGAGTTTTGCCATTCGCCATGATTCTCTCCGTCTCTCCGCTCAACGTTGAGCTGACCCAAAATAGCCACAGCATATCAGTCCTTCCAAGAATGAGTTGGCTTGTATCAGGGGGTAGGCAACCCTGGTCCTGGAGAGCCAGAGACGGTCCTGGTTTTTGCTCCGTCCAAACCTTCTAACTGCGTAATCTGGTCCGTTTTAATGAATCGGGCTTAATGGATGCAGGGGGCCATGTGCTGGAGCCACTCACCATTCTCACCATTCAGAATATTCAGCCTCAGGCTTTTCATCGTCCGTCAAGCTCTTGTGGTCAAGCTCGGGTGGAACAAAAACCGGAAACGTCACCTGCAGTCTAGGATCAGGATTCCCTACCCCATAGTTTACGTATATAGTTTTTAAAGAGTTTAATCCTTAAAGGTGTACGCTCAAAAAATATTTGATTAGAATGCTCTTCACCGAACATTCTAGCGCTGATGTCACAATCACTACTGGTAACTGAAAGCAGTGGAGTTCTAGAACACTGTATTTAGAAGAAAAGCATTCCAAAAAACCCTACTATTCAGAGAGTTATTAATGGAATCGAGAAAGCACTGAAGGCATTCACAGGGACGTTTAAGGGACCAGGATGGTACACATTTTGTTGGCTTGTTTCCGTAAGTCACTAACAAACTCTCCTGAATATCTAGCTACACTACAGGTTTGCAAAATGAGAATAAATTCATGCACGATTCGTTTCTCTGCGCCTCGGGTCAGGGATCCTCGAGGGGCTGCAGTGTTTTCACTTCTGGTTTCCAAAGCGCTTCAGTGGGTTATTTAAGTCACTGCGGCTCGACACCCCTCCCGCATGCGAACAGGCCGCTGGTCTGAAGGAAACCGCAGAAAGCTCGTGAGATTTATTCAGAAATGGCCGTCTGCTGGTGATGACAGTGTGAGGCGTTGATAGAAGCAGAACAACGGGCTGATCTACCACACAGCATCAGAGACTCACCAATTTAAGCAAATCCTTGTTCATTTTTTTTATTTTTTTATTTTGCAAATCTGTCATTGGCTCATTGTTGCTTAGCACCACCCACTAAACCTCTCTCCCAACACCGCATCGCATTGCTCACACCAGTGGGAGGTGCCGAGTGTAAACCATCCCCCCCCCCCCCCCCCCCCCGTGTGCTGTTACTCCCAGGCTCGGTGCTACGTAGCTTAGCCTACTCAATGCCAATGTGCGCTGACTTGGGTGCATTAAATCAGCGCCTCGCCTCATCCTCCTATAGTCATGATCCTCACACGGTATACATCTCCTGATGCGCTGCATGCTAATCATGCTAAGTGTAGCCACGCTACCAAGGAGCGCCTATGCGCTGTGAGTGTGGAACACTTATTTATTTCAGCGACATTACCAGTAATTATCTTGGGATATGCTTTGACTGAAGTCCATGTTAACATGGAAAGGGACCGGAGGTGTAGTGCGCCATTCTAAATAACCCGCAACGTCTTCAGTGCACAATATTTATTCAGAGTGCGATTTACGTTTGTATCTTGCATGAGTAGGAATGTACGCACATGCATCGTGCTGCCCGGAGATCACACACACATTAGCAAAAATCAAATTAACAGCGGTCCCACAGTCCACTTGCTTTTTTTTTTAATATACACTTTTTTTATGATGTGAAAGTGATCGGACCACTTTTTATTTTTTTGGTGAAATTTTATTTTTTTGTCTGTAATGAAGACATGGATTTAAGGGGGAGGGGGATGGGGTGGTGGGGTGCAAAAGAAAATCTTAGAATGTAATTTCTAAACTGGAGTGTTTGGGATATAAACGTGCTATTTTTGGCTGTGGAAAATAGGGGGTCTGTTTTGGTATGCTTGACTCGAGTGGGAGAAAAGGGGGTCTAGTTCAAAGTATAAATAAAGACAAGCTGTTTAATCAAACCTACTGGAAGACATCTCTTAAGGTGTCCTCTAGTAAAACGTGGTGAATATATTTCTCGCTGGATTTGGCTTGTAAGACTAGAATATGCTCCTGTCGTTCTTACGCATTTTTGTCAAGACAAAGATCCTGTGAGATTCCTTTTTTTTCCTGTTTTTCCAGCTGTATGATGTAACATGTTTATGAGAAACAAACAAAGGAAAAAAAAATAAGTAAGGAAGGAGTACTTTACTGTTAACATTCCTTGTTACGGAGAGAGAAGTCTACACGAATGAGAGTTATGAGCTGCTGTAGTCTCGTGTAAAGGTGAACCAATAAAATCCAACATATGATGCGAAGAAACCATCTTTTTATTGAAGTAATTATTTTCTTGTGTCTCAAATATAATCATTTTTGTGTATGGTTGTTTGCCATTTTTCCCTGCCAAGTATATGCATTGTCTCATATGGGGTGTTTTTTTCTGTCCGAAGGTTAGTGGGTTTTTTTTGCATGCATGTGTGGTTCTTGCTTGTCGATTCAAATGGAGCTGAGGAAGTAATGGATCCCAATGCCTTCCGTCAGTCTGCCTGTGTGAAACCGTTTGTATTGGGCTAAATGTCGCTGTTGTCGGATGTCGGACAACTGTAAAGGGGTCGGATCCTATAACCCCCCTCCAGGCACTGGCCAACTGCCAGCGAAGCATTCACACCAGCAGTCGTCGTGTGTGGGAGCACACACACACACACACACACACACACGCTGACACAGATAATTACTGTCCTTTGTTCATCTCTAAAGGCCACGGCAGGTTGAACTGACTGTAGCTGACTACCAGATGGTCAGCTCAGAAGATCCGCCCCCCTCTGTACACCTGGCGCTCCTGAGAGGACATTGTCCAGAACCTTCTCCCTCCCAGTTCCGAATCACAATCGGCTGTTTCCAAGCAGACTTCAGCCGGAGCCAATCACAGAGCGGGATTGCTTGACTTCCTGATCATGTGCAATAAGAATTTCAGAGAAATCATTTGCAACACTTTCAATATTCCCTGTCGTAACAGGATGGGAAGTAAATATGAACCGGATAGAAGCACAAGTCTTTAGGTGAAAAGATCTGTGTGCTTGATGGAAATTTTTGTTACTGGTTACACATTTACACATTTAACACCATATATTACTTGATATCGCTCATTTAACTTTTGATCAGAGTGTATCTGATTTTGTAGAAATTTTTTTTTTTTCCTTTAACGTACAATCTCTGACAAAATTGTAGAAATTAATTGAAATTTTATTTTTTATGTGCTAAAGTCTGATAACCAAAATCCCGTGTCACAAATTTGCAGGACTTAAACCTAAACGCCAAAATACAAGCACAACATTGTCATCTGACTTGTATTTCAGTAACACCAGTTGAAGAAGGCGATTGTTTCCCGTATTATCCCGGAAGAACATTTAGTGATTAGAACTATAATTTGTTTTTAGGCTTTTTTTTTTGCTCCCCATTCCGGTGCCTCAGCATATTATGGGAAAATACTGTTGCCTGACAGAAATTTCCCTGAACATAATGATAATCACTCCTGAAGGAATCATTTTGTTTTAGCCCAGCACCAAGACACCTGGGTCTTGTTTCGCAAAGCAGCATTACTGAATTAGCTGGATAACTGCACTGAGTAAAACCCGGAACCCTCCCAAATGTGGAAAATGGACTGAAGTAAAAAAATAAATAAAAAAAGGAGTTATCCAGATAGCTTGACAATCCTGCTTTGTGAAATACCCCCCCTGATTCTACTTACCAAGGCCTTTATTGAAGACCATTAATAGTTAATTAGTTGAATCAAGTGTCTTAGCGCTGGGCTAAAAACCCACACCCCCTGTTCAGATAAAATTGGACACCCCTGTGTATTTTCCGTGTGAAAAAGAATTGTCCGTTTCTCCGTGGTAGCACTGAGAGCCTGCTAACCCCTTGGCACATGTCTGCTCTGTGCTTACAGTTCTTTTTTGTTTGTGAGCTGTCCTTCCAGTTTGGGCTTGTAATCTACGCCTGCTATTTCACCACAGGGAGCCCTCTGGTCTTTCCACATCAAACGTGATAAATTTAGGTGGTTGAGCAATACGTGGCTACACCTTTCAGACAACTGCTCTTAGTTTTTAATCGTGAGTCTGTATCCTTACAAAAGCATTATTTTCACAAGTTTATGCTGAAAGGAAATGAGACCATGTTCTGCCTTCCCTCTCAGATGGTAGATCACACCTGTTGTATTGTGTATTAACAGATGTTTAAAAAGCATTTGGCAATGTAGAAAGAGTACATCTTGTCTGAGCAACTGACCTAAAAATGTTATCCCAATGGAGTTAAAATTCATGTTTTGGATGAATGTTAATAAGAGTAGGATATTTTCCTTTGCCTTCACTCCTAAAATACCACATACCAGGATATTTTTTTTAAAAACTGCTCCCAAACTGACTAACTACATTGGCACTGAAACTATGCATATGTTTTGTATACAACTCATTGACAATTCTGTGAATGTTTTGGTGCTGTTAATACCTTTATCTTTGGCACTTCAGTCTTAATAATATGAATGTTTTTTTTGTTTTCTTAGAAGAATACCACAGTACTCTTTTAAATCCAAGTTGACTGTCCCCTATGGTGCAGTTTTCTCAAGCAGGGCCTACAGCTCTGTTATAATAAAATATAATAGCAGAGCATAGCGTAGCTAGTTGTTTACAGGGTGTTTAGGCACTGTTTACTATGGTTACTAGCTCGGGAGCTGGCGGTGCAGTTTTTATAAAACTACAATTCCCTTAAAGCACTATGACGAATCTTATTGGCTACTTGGTTCTGGTTGCAGGGGACACATAGATCGACACATTGTAGCAGCTGCAAATTGAGGAGGGAGAGATTTCTCCACCCAGCCGGACGTCCGTTCATTTATTTATTTATTTTTGTTGTTTACTTTATTTCTGCCCCGATTACATATTTTAATCATAGTTGTTGGAATCTGGTTCGGAGTAGTTCCAAACACGTTTAGCTAGTTAACTTAAGAGCTAAACAACGAAGAACGCCGACGACAGATTCGTGAGTACAGCAAAGCTCTAGCTTCGACGGGTTTTTGAGTTGTCAACGAGTGATTTACGGGTTTGTTTTATCTTTGTGGAAGACACTGTAAACTAAACGTCGGGAACAAACGTGCCCTCGGAACAATAAGCTTTTTCGGTCTTGTTCATTTAACTCTGTAGATACATAGCTAGCTGTTTTACAAAAGCAACGGGATATTTATTTAGCCAGGTCGTAGCTGAATATGGCTCAACATGGACATCATCATGTAGCGAGTTCCCAAAAGGCATTAATGCTTGAAATGAAAAGTCTTCAAGAAGAGCCAGTTGAAGGGTTCAAAATAACTTTGGTGGACGAATCGGACTTGTATAACTGGGAAGTAGCAATCTTTGGACCTCCAAATACCCACTACGAAGGGGGGTATTTTAAGGTGAGTATTGTTAGTTATTTGGCGTACTTATCAATCTAAGTGCTTAGTGTGTAACTGATGAGCTACTAAGATAGCAGCTAGCGACATTAACTTTTTGTTGATTAACTTAAGTACATATTTGGCAAGTGGCGGATAGCTAGCTGGACAGTACTGTTTGTAATGTCCTTTGTTGTTAACAAACCAACGAAACGGCGAATTTTCTAGCTAATATGTTCATTATTTTGTCTTGGACCTCAACTATTATGTTTAGCCAGTTAGCCAGCTGGCTAGCGTTTTAGCAAAACCCCTTGCCAAATAGGGACTTGAGCTATTGTGAAATTGCTGGTTTTTTATTTTATTGTTGGCTAGTACTGCTTCCTGGAAATTATTGACTTTGGTTTTTGAGTAGTTATGAGTTTGGAAGTTGGGAAACGTCATAGCTAGTCTGATGGCTGTACTTTGTTGTTGATAAAGCTAGCTACTGTCTGTATTCGTTTTGCTTTGTTCCATTTGTTTTCAGTGAAATGCATTGTTAGCCAAATACAATTAATTTAGTCTATTTTAAACATCGCAGGAATTCCAATATCACACCGTTGTCAAAATATTAGTCAAGTAAACTGTCAAATTTGGATAGACAATTAACTGAACTCGCTAGCTAGCTAGCCAATCGATTTAGCTTGGCAGCAGCTAGCTAGCATTTGTTTTCAGTCTGCGAGCTCGTCGATACTTAGCGTAACAAGACCGCATATCTTTCTTTGCCACGGTGACTTTCGTGGTCATTCTTGTTTTTAAACAGACTAAGTTGGCGACTTTCTGAACCAATGGCCTTATCTGTAAAAATCTGGTTTGCGCCAAGTTTATGTGTTTAAACATTTGCACAATACGACTGCGTCTGTGTCTCACGAACCTAATTCTTTTGTTCTGGCTCAGGGTTCTATATTCAAAAGACTAGTCTAAGGTTGAAGATCCATACACTGGCAGTTAAACCATGAAATATCAAATGTCATTGGTGAAATCCCGAATTATTTTGTGGATATTTAATAGCTTTTCAGCAATTAATATTACTTGCCAATTACCAAATAATGTATAGTGTTAAGCTAACTGGTAATTAGTTAGCTAACTATTTCTGTTTAATTGTATCCTGCCAGTCGTCTTTTGTATTTTTCTGGAATTTGTCTGTTTAACGCAGACTTTCTGGACCTTGACTTTAGTTACCGTAGCAACAAACTTACTGTTTTTTGCTCAGAATGTGTCAACAAACTTGAAGGTAATGTGATGACATCGATACACAATAACTGGTGTCTCGTTGTTTACTTTGCCTACTAGCTCGTTTCTAGGGTCTAAATCGCAGGTTTTATTGATGCCGAAACATATGGAAGACCATACATATGTTTCCCTAGCTTTTATTTTGGTCAATCACTATGTATGTAGCTGGCTATCTTGAAAACGAATGTATATTCGACACAATCTGTAAGCCATGTGTTCTTATTAGCCCTATTGTTCGTAGGGACTCATGTGGTGTACAGTATTGATAGTGGAGGTAGATTGTCAATCTTCTTTGTTTCCTGGGTTTTGGGTAGCTTGCTAGCCAGCCGTATGTGATCCGTGTGATAAAATTTGCATGTCGTCTGTTTTGCCTGGCAACAGAAGGGTGGTGTACAGTAGGGTACACGCCTCATACTTCTGCCGTTTGTCTATTATTTGTTTCCTCAATTCAACCCGACTCTCCCGTTGCGGTGGAGTCTGTGTCACAATTAGGTCTCGGCGTAAGGTACAATAGCCGGGCTTTAATGGGTTAATTAGACAAGCGCGTGTTCCGCTTTCCCCTTCTGTCACACGGTCTATTTATACAAAACATGGACCAAGCTAGTTGTGGAGGTATATTTCAATATCAGGAATGTCAAAATAGCGTGCGGTAGCTCGCGAATAAAATATAATATGTCGCGAATAAAATATAATATGTCAACAAAGCGTAAAGGATACTAATGGTAGCCTCACCGACAGTTCCATTAAATATATATATATGTAAATATTAGTCAATTGTGTGCAGGAGGCGTTGTGCAGCCAATATGAATAAGTGTTTTGTCGGTGGTGGACACCTTCGTTAGTGGTTACAGGATGAATCATTGTAGGTGGCTGCTTAAACAGTTCGAAATCGGCATAATCGATGACTTCATGACTGATGAACTGCGAACTGACGTGCCCTTCGTGTCTGGTTGTTTGCACCATATTTAGCGACTGTTTGTGGTATAGGTGTTGTTTGAAGGGTGTGAATACATTTGCATCGCTTATACCAAGGATGTGTGCATTCGGTGATGACAGAAACGGACCAGGATCCGTTCCTGAAGGTAGACGTATGCCGAAAGTAGGTCAGGATGATTTAAGTTCAAGGTATGCGTCTTTGTTTTCTTTTTTGTTACGCGTTAAGCAGTGTTCAGTGCGTCGCAGCTTCTTTCTTGGAAGCTGAAGGAAAATAACCTGTTTGAGCAGTAGTTCATATTAATCGCGTATTCCCAGTGTATGCACTCTGCCTGAGGGGGTATTTAGCATGCCTTATACGGTCAAATGAAGTGTAAAATACCCTGAGTGTTTTTTTATAACGCAGTCCTTTTACATTAAGCAGCGTCGGCGTGCAGTCCTTTTACATTGAACAGCGTCGGCGGGCGCTTTTCTCCCGAAGGATATAGACGGCTTCATAGATGAAATTTTTACAAACCCTTTATAGAGTTGGATATTTACTGAAGCAATCCAGGTTTAGTAACCTGCTCAAGGTTACAATGGCAGGCCAAGCCCCCCCCTCCCCCGACCCCTTGGGCATTCAAACCTCCAAATTCACAAACCCAGTTTTATGCTGAGCCTGTGAAAACGTGTACTCTCCATACAGCATGGCCGCTCTGCCGGTTGCTGACTTATTCCAGTGCCTCTTGCTGTGAGACCAGAGGACCAGGCAGGGCATTGCCCTTTCCCCACTGAGTGTCTTTAAAGTGGGCTCAAGCTCTCTTAATTGCTACATTAACACTGGAGAACAGACCCTGGGCCCCTAGAATTTTTGTCCTTGTCCCTTTCACGGCCTGGAAAAAGCCCTTTCTGTGAGAGTTGGCCCTAGCATGTGTGTGCATGTGTGTGTGTGTGTGTGTGTGAGATTCCATTGTTTGTTGTGGAATGCGCAGCTTGCATGTGGAACCTGTAGCAGTGCACCCATGTCCCACGACCCCCCGCTGCTGTAACCGTTTGTCTAAATTTGGACCATCGTCTTCTCAACTGCAATATTTACGTGAAGCTGTGCTTTTGTGAATCGCAGCCGCGTAGTCTTGTGTTCGTGAAATGCTGATCAGGGAGGGTATTCATAATGAAAACCAAAGCTCTGCGGAGCATACGGTCCCGGGATCTTTCTTTGTACAGAACACCACTGGGGCTAATTCCATTCAAGCCTGTTTGTTGTTCTGATATGCCTGTTTGAAAGGCTTTTATTTTTCAGGTTTTTTTCACCAGTGAAATCTGTCTGTCATCTGTGACTAACGGGCCACATTTTGTTAGGAACTTCATGAGCCGTTTTATGTGGGCTGTAAATTAGTGGTTAGAGTTGCTTGGATTTTGGCCAGTCTGTCAGTCATGCACTACCCCAATAAAGGGTTAAGGTTTGGCACGGAAAATTGGCTGATTATTTTCTTTTTCTAGTGCTGACTGGTGTGATTTACGGGCCTGGAGTGCAGCTGCTATGTAGCCGTCATTAATCACGGAACCAGGTGAAATACTGGTGCTGTCATGGTTATAATTGAACATGCACATACACTTGAGCGGTTTCTGGACAGACAGATGCCAGTAACCAGCCATCGCAGTCTTTTCGCTGAAGTCACTGCATTTGTAGGCCTGTCCTATCACCGTAATGTCCTGTGTAAAATCGGGCACACGCATGCAAGCACAGATTGCTTGTCCCTGTACCAGCTAGGTCGCACAGTAATCGCTCTGCAGGTTCATACTACACGCGCAGCAGGGTTGACCACAGGGGGCGCTGTTGAGGGATGAGACGGGCTCTGCCCTGTCAGCTGATACTTGGGGCCTGTTCCACAAAGCTGGATTACCGAGTTAGCTGGATAACTGCACAGTGTAAAACCTGGAACGGCTTTTTTGTTTTACTACACTCCATGTTCCAGAATTGGAAGGGTTCCGGGTTTTACTCGGTGCAGCTATCCGGCTAACTCAGAGATCCTGCTTTATGGAACAGGCCCCTGGCAGGGCCCATTATTTCCAGCAGTGCAGCCTGGGAAGGGTCTCTGTGCGCAGGGTTGTCCCTGTCTCCGTGGGGTGCAGGTGCCATGGCAACAGGCAGTAAAATATGATGGAATGTAGCATTGCTGAGCGGTTTAACGTCTATGAACGACTGAATTAAAAAAAAAAAAATTATGCAGAAAAGGTGGAAATAATGCATCTGTCTGTGGGGCAGCAGTTGCTGCATTTTCTCTAATTATATCCGTACATAATTCCTGATGCTGGATGGTCTCTCATTTTCCATGGTGGATGGCAGATTCACCCCCCCCCCCCCCCTTCATACTGAACACACAGTGTATAGCCTAGCTAGTGCTTTTCTCCTCAGACGCTACGCCTTTCAAACTGACCAATGGTGAAGTTTCGGTAGTGGCGCTCTGTAAGAGCCAATCGGAGCAGGAAGGCGACCTAGTGTGTTTAGCGATTTAGCAAATCGTCAGGGCCATTTTAGTCCTATTCCACCTGTCTGAAATGGGGAAAATAAAAGTGTGGTTAACTACTTTACACACCTAAAATGTGAAAATTAGGCTAATCCAAGTACTGGATTATTTAAATAATGCCAAAATTAACAAAATTGGTGCTGGTCCAAAAAAAAGTTGTATCGAAGTTGACATTATGTAGGCTAGTTCTTTGCATATGCAGTTGTTGTGTAGTCATGATAACATTTCACAATTTCTGGAGCGATTCATACTTATTATTGATTGTCTTGCTGTTATTTCTATTGGGTAGACATCCATACTTACAAGTGTTTTTATTTATTTATTTATTTATTTATTTATTTATTTATTTATTTATTTTGTGTTCTGACCAGTTGCCCAGGCTTATTTCTCTACACAGCGAGTGATACTCCAGCAATGGTTAACCCCTGTATCAAACCATAGTCATGTCTTCAACAGTTATGCTTTTCACCATGTGCAATTTTTAGCCATTAGTAATTTAGTAAGCTAATTAAATTACTAAGAGCTGAAGTTGCCAGGAAATCCTGAAATGCATCGGCCCTCGTTGCGCACCCTGATGTAGAGGGCGTCGCTCCCTCAGTTTTTACCCGTGGGCGTGTACACGATCTGTGGCCTTGATCCCCCTCTCCAGTCTCATTCATTACGACTGGCATGGTGGAGCATGTGCGGTCAGACATTGTGGAACACTCTACAGGAGTACTTGACCTTGGAACCGGTGCAGTAGCATCAGAGGTCACCTGCAGCCCCCCCGCCCCTCCCCCCCCTCGTTGTTAAGCAGTGGGTCATCAGACTGATTAAAGCCGGCGGTGGCCTCTGAAAGTGGCGAGGGATCGTGCTGCTGTTTGACTTGAGGACCGCTGCAGTCGTGACTGCGTTTACAGGCAGTTCAGCTTGGGCTTGCGGGGACAGAATCGCATGTAACGCAAGCGGACAATGCGTAGCGCTGGAGTGACGTTTCCACGGTAATTAATCAGTTTGATTCACGGCGAGCGGGAGGGACGGACGACGCTCGTCACGCGTGCCCGTTTACCGTCGGTACGCGTGGAGGGAAAGCCCCTCCCCTATTCCTCGTTCCACAAAGCCAGTTAGCGTTAGCGCCTCCGCTTTGCCCGTGTGCTCCACATTGGGTGACCTGTGGCGCGCTAGCAGAGCTAGCGGGCGACAGTTGGACAAAGTGCAGTTTTGAAAACAAACGGACGTCATGCTCAAATGCCAGTCGTGCCTTTGCTTTCCTTTTTTCCGCAGTTTTCTGCTGTGGAAAAACGGCTCTTTGTATTCATTTTTTTCCACATAGCTACTTGGCGGACTGGTAACACACAGCTAACGGTTTGCATACTCCTATTGGGGCTGACTGTAGGTAAATATTTTTGGGCAGATCCAGTTGGGGAAATTAGACTTTGACTCAGCTAGTTACTCTTTATTCGAAAGAATGTGCCTGCCTGAGTGTTGGAGCATTCTCTGGTCCATCAGAAACTGGCATTTAGTGCCTCCTATGATTATAGTATTTAGTGTAGTATTGACCTATATGTAACCATACATGCAGTGTGTTCAGTTAAAAACAGTACTTGCATGTGGAGAATACTGGTGATTGGTTTGCGTGTCGCCTCCTAGTGGCCACACCCTGCTCACGGACTCGTCCCATAGCGAGACAGAGAGAGAGAGAGCGAGCGTACGAATGTTGGCTGCTTTAAAACTAAAACTCCTCCTCTTGAGGCCTCTTGTTTTCTTCTGTGTGTCTAATGTGTACAAAAATGACTAAACCATCTGAGCCATTTCTAGCCACTTAAACTTTCGGAATTAGCTGTTGCCATACCGGTATTTGCCTGGTGCTGTAGACGGTAAATAAATTAAATCCAAAATGTGTGTCCCCAGTCAGTACTGGGTTTGCCGATTGGCGCTAGCATTGTTTACATGATTGTCGTTTGCAAACTTAAACCGTTCCCACGTCAGCGTTCGGGGAACCCTTCCTGTTCTTTCCACTGCTCGCTCAAACCCACTTTTCATTTATCTTGAATCGTGAAAGCTTCTCCGGCTGCCCTGTGACATGTTTATCTCGCCCCAGAGGTTCAGGGAAAGACTGCGGTTTCTGGTGTAACCCGGGTCATCTCGTATCGCAGGGAATTGAATTTGGCCCCCCGAGAATCGCTGCTCTTACCCGGCCTGGCTTCACATATTGAGGCTTCACATGCAGAGGTAAAAAAAAAAAAACAGCAAGGAACAGGATTGTTGTCTCTCTTAAACCAGTGGCCCTCAACCACAGGCCCTCAATCGCAGGCCAGGCCACTTTAGGGTTAATTTTCGCAACCAATGGAGAAGTGTTTTTAAAAGGCCCTGTAGAGGGCTATTGCATTGTAGAGGGTTGTTTTTTTCATTGTAGAGGTCATGCTTGTGTGTCAGTGTTCAGAGCACCGATGAACTTGTTCACTGACATTTCTAGATCGGCATGTGGCGTTTTTATGACGTTTTATTGTTTCCAGTGTTCGATGTTATGATGCCATTGTCCACTCCCTTCAGTGAGGAACGTGACTGAATCTCATTATTCTGAAATACGGTGGAAGTATTTTGAGTTCGCACAGCAGCCACGTATGCAACAGTCAGGCGGAGTAACTGAACTACTGCACGACATGCTGGAGCAAGAACATTTCAACTCAAAAAACAAAAATGCTCATTTCAAAATGACTGTTCAGACAGTCTTACTGCACCAGGCGAATAATTGGCTGAAAGCTGGCGTTACTTTTAGAGGGCCTAATAAAGCTCACAGACCGGCTTCATTAAACGCTGGTTTGTAACGCTCCTTCCCAGCGCTGAATGTAAAGATCGGTGGACATGTCAGCGTCGTCACAGTATTTCGCCGCGTTACATTGGGTGTGAAAATGACTGGCCCTTCATGGCTGCGCTGGAGTGCAGTAGCTTTGTTAAATCTAATGGCGTGTCTCCATCTGCCAGGCTCGGACCCCTCCCCTGCTCCCTCGACGGATACAAGCACCCCTTTATCCCCCTGTCAATCAAATTCCTTGACAACGGTCGGTAGGGGCTGGGTGGGGGTGGAGTGCGCGAGGTACTGTTCATATGAAATGAATGCGATCCGATGGAAGAGACTCGTGTGCGGTAAGCGCACATGCGTTGGGTAGCTATGATGGCTGGGCGATGTTTAATGCACCCAAGACATGTCCCCTTGGAGATGGTTAAGTGGAGGAAATCTTAAAGACTGTGGTTAAAAATGGCCTCTGAGGACAGTGATTTTCAATTTCAGCGAGTGGTTCTCGGTCGCATTGTGTCTCAATCGGCCCTTCAGACGGCGTTCGCTTTGATGCGTCCGAGGAAGGCGAGCGAATGCTTGAGTGCAGTTTTAATGGAGAGTGAAAATTAGTCACCATCGTGGTTGTTGGAAACGAGCGGTGCACTCAGGACACGCAGTTTCAGAATGAAGAATTCCGTCAGTGCAAACTGCGCTCGCTGCTTATCGACATAATGTAAGTGGGCGTGCACTGCAGCGAGCACTAGCGTACAACGCAAAAAGACTTTCTGTCCCTCTGGCGACGCTGGAACTGGCAAACCCAAGGTTCGGGAGCATTATTCCATTTTGCGTTGCTCCTGTAAGACTGCGTATCGTAGCAGTTAAAGGTGTCCAGCTTGAGTAAAGTAAAGTAAAGCTCGAGTTGAGCCTTCAGTGGAAAGCAGCACACCCTGTGTTATTGGGAATATCCGTACAAGCCGGTTCATGCTTTGCAGTATGACAGTACACCCAGGGTGCATGTTTTCTAAGGCAGGCGTGCTGATCTAGGATCAGTTTTAGCTTGTAACTTGTAATGTATGCGGTTGGGACATTGCCAAGGGGAAACTGATCCCAGGTCAGCCCTCCTGGTTTGAGATGCCGATGGGTGCGCAGTATGCAGCCCCTGGGGGGAGGTCTGGGCTGTGTCGGCACAGGCCAGCAGCTGCTGAGAGGTGAGTGTGTGTGTGAGTGTGTGTGTGAGAGAGAGAGAGAGAGAGAGAGAGAATGTGTGTGTGTGTGTGTGTGTGAGAGAGAGAGAGAGAATGTGAGTGTGTGTGTGTGTGTTAGAGAGAGAGAGAGAGAGAGAGAGAGAGAGAGAATGTAAGTGTGTGTGTGTGTGTGTGTGCGAGTGCGAGTGTGAATGTAATGGCTTTCCTCCTGGGGGGTTGTCTAGGTGTTTACAGTTGTGCTTTCAGCACGCGGTGCCCTGCTGGTGAGACGACCTATCGCTGGATCCATCTCAGCGGTAAACACAGGCTGTGTAATTCAGTCACCCCCCCCCCCCCATGTGAGGAACGCAGCGCGTTCGCATTGCACGTCTGCACCTCCTCTCCCTCAGCCTTGTGACGGGTTCTCCTCACGCGTCTCCTCTTACCCGTCACCCTCAGTGCTTTGGAGGAGCTGCTGCTCCTTCCACTGGCTCCCTGGGGGAGGCCCGCTACAGAGAGAACTGGGGCAGCAGGCAGGAGGGCCTGTTTCTGCTGGAGGAGGAGATGGCGGAGGGGGGAGGGAGGGAAAGGGAGGGAGAGGACGTGCTGGTTGGGCACGGTGCATTTTGCATTTGGTGCAGAAATCCAAACGGGATGAAAATGAGGCTGGAATCATGGGACAATGAGTGTGGAATCATGGGAGAGTAAGTGTGGAATCATGGGACAATGAGTGTGGAATCATGAGAGAGTGAGTGTGGAATCATAGGAGAGTGAGTGTAGAATCATAGGAGAGTGAGTGTAGAATCATAGGAGAGTGAGTGTGGAATCATGGGACAATGAGTGTGGAATCATGGGAGAGTGAGTGTGGAATCATGGGAGAGTGAGTGTGGAATCATGGAGAGTGAGTACTCTGGTTGTTGTACTGTGCTGTTAGAAGCTCACAGACCCTGAGTGAGAATTGCGGGATGTGATTAATTAGGAAATAATGATTTTTGGCTCTTCAGACGTCTGGGGCTGCTGGTGTTTGGCCTTATTCTGGAACATTCTCTCCTGCTGTCTGCTGTCAAAGAGCACAAGAGCTCCTGATGTGTGTGTGATTACAACATTCCTGAGGATGTACAGTGAATCACGCCACCCACTAACCAAAACACACGACCGTGTCAAAGAGCAATTTCGTTCCGGACATTGAAGAAAATGGATGATTCTTCGAAAATGCAATCATCTGCAGGAACTCCTCTGGTGTCTAATGTGTTAAGGTATTTCCAGTAATTATTTGGCCCCAGCTTGCTCACTGCTGTATGTCTGGCCATATTTATTTATTTTTTATTTTCAGACAGAGAAAACAAGCGCCAGGGCCTTCTGGGTAGTGTAGAGGTAAAAGCACTTGCCTACCACCGCAGAGACCCGGGTTCAATCCCCAGCAGCGGTACTTCCGGCTTGGTCAGACGTTCCTACGAACACAGTTGGCAGTGTTCGCGGGTGGGAAGCCGGTGAGGGTATGAGTCCTGATCGTTGCATTAGCGACTCCTACTGGTTGGTTGGGGCGCCTGTTCAGCAGGGAGGGGATCTGGGGGAGATAGCGTGAACCTCCGCACGCGTTACACTCTCCCAGTGAAACTCCTCGCTGTCAGGTGAAAAGAAGTGGTGTGTGGTAGTCTACACCCTCCCCAGACCAACAGAAGGATAGCGCATCGACCAGGACCGTGATTCACACGGGCAATTGGTATAACAACTAAATTGGGGAGAAAAATGGCAAAAAAACAAAGGAAAACAAGCACTGTTGTAGACAGGGTACGTGCGACGCAGGTCACGGCCCAGGGGGAGTTCTGCACGGTCTCATTCCTTTCTGCTGGTTCATCAGCAGTGTTTTCGCTGTTCTTCGTGCTCTGCCACGCCTGGACAGACTAGTTTCGCTCCCGAGTTTCGCTGGCAGAACGTTCCCCGTGGGAGAGGTTTCGCTCCCGTGCTTTTGTCTACAGGGGAACGCCGTACTTTGTTAAATAAATGAGGCGGGACTTTCTAGCACGCTTGCCATTCATGATGTGCCTGTCTTTTGAGTCTTTTTGTTCGGTCTCTCGCTGTTGTGTCTCGTCTGTGAAAGACCTACTCTCCTGTGAAAGTGGGCCCTGCTCTTGCTCTTCTGTGAGAGAGGGTCTTGCAGTCCTGTGAGAGAGAGTCCTGCTCTCCTGTGTGTGTGTATGTATTTGAGTGTGTGTGTGTGTGTGTGTGTGTACATGCCTATGTCTTCGCATACGTGCGTCTACAGGGAGTTTGTGTGGGGTAGGGGGTTGTGTAATTAGGTGTTGAAATGCAATACTGTTACCCCCTACAGGGATCCTGCCAGTGTTTTGATTGGCCCGTTTCTGGAAAGCTGCGCTCGTGGCTCAGCTTTCGGGGGTCGGGTGACAGGAGGCTGCGTCTGCGGCTGGCTCAGTGACACCGCGGCTCGCTGATGAAACTTTACTGAAGTCTGAAATCCGCCCGCGTGCCGTGACTGTACAGCACATTCCAGGAGCCCATGGCATCAGAGCTGAACTTCACCGCACAGCCTGTTTGTGACGGGCTGCCAGTCGCCCATTGTTTTTGTTTGTATGACTGTGTGTGGGCGTGTGTGTGTGTGTGTGTGTGTGTGTGTGTGCGCGTGCCCATGCGCCCATGCGTGTGTGTGCGCATGTGCGCCTGCCATGTGAATGCGATTGTGTGTGTGTGTGTGTGTGTGTGTGTGTGTGTGTACGTGGTATGTCGGCCCACCGTACTGAGCTTCTGATTGGTTGCTGGCCTGTGACACTGAGGTCAGTGGCTCCACATCCCTCATGGTTTGAGGTTACTGGCCCCCCTTCACACAGGCTGAAGTGAACTGTGCCTCTTTACTGCGTGTAAACCTCCCAGGTCTCTGCAGGGGGGGGGGGGGTGCATGGAGCTGTACAGACACGGACCTCCCAGTTAGTCCGTATTTGTCAGCCCCCCCCCCCCCCCTTCCTGCTCTGTACACCGTGGGGCGCCTTGCTCTGCCCAGATCCTCTGCAACCCTGACACTTTAGCATTTACCACAGCTGTGTGTGTGTGTGTGTGTGTGTGTGTGTGTGTATGCGAATGTGTGTGTGCGCGCACGTGTGCGTGTGTGTGTGTGTGTGTGTGTGTGTGTGTGCAGGCACGTACTGTGTGTGTGCACGTGTGTGTGTGTAAGTGTGCATGCACATACTGTGTGCGTGTGTGTGTGCGCGCGCACGTGTGTGTGTGTGTGTAAGTGTGCACTTGCGCGAGTGTGTGAGCGTGCCTGTTGCACGTGTGTGTCTCTGCGTGTTGAGGTTTCGTAAGCGAGAAGCGCGCAGGCCCCTCTTCCTGCTGGGTTAACCCCTTCCGCGCCGGCGTGGTTTTTCCGGCCGCTAACCTTTCGCGCGGCAGCAAAGACTCGTCGGCGCGTTTCACGTGAAATGTGCGATTGCAGAGGGTGACAGTCAGCGGCCTGTTCCGCGCTGTCTGTGTGACGAGGTGACGCCAATCAGCGATTAACTGACGGCCCTGTCACGGTCCGATCACAGCCTCTGCCGTTTCTCCACAGTAAGTCACTCTGTCCTGCCCCCCGGTCTGTTTCTGCCCCGTGTGCCGGGGGGGGGGGGGGGTAACAGTCAGCTTTTCTGTGTGGAGTTCTTTCATTAGACCCCCCCCCCCTCTCTCTCTCTCTCTCTCTCTCTCTCTCTCTCTTTCTCTCTCTTCTAAAACGGGAGACGGGTGTTAAAATGTGAGAATGCGTCGAGGCTCCCGGGCCTCGCGTGATTGGACGGCTGGTCTCGCGCGTCTTTGCTCCCGCCGGTCGGAGTAGCGCAGGGCGATCCGACCTGGTCGTCAGGGCCACATCGGGGTGCGATCATTCAGGCCTGGAAAGGGCGGCAGCCGGTTTTGGGGCGTGGTGACCATGGTGACCGTGGCCTGTGTTGTGGCGCGCTGTAATCACCTCTGGGGTCGCCATGGAGACCACTCTGCAGGGAGAGTCGGCTGCTGGTCACCTGGTTTTACAGCCCTTTATTCACACCTGTGAATTCACACCAGGTTCATTAGGTCATTTTTGGAACGCAAGCGTTGCGTCACTCGACAAAAATAGTTTAGCAACCTATAATGAAACTTCAAAAGCAATATAACAAGTTACGTATTTATGAAGTACTGTATGCCATGTGTGTCCTCTCAGAAAAGTTTGACAAGCTGTTGACAAGTGATATTTTCTTTGGATGGGGTTGGACGAAACTGAACGGATGGCAGGGTGGACTACAAAGATGGCTGCCAAGTCCTGGAATGGAATTAGCCTTGGAATACTGAGGAATTCCAACAAGCCGCCTGTCTGTCTGTCTGCTCGCTCATGATATCAGCTCGATGTGATATTGGCCACAATTCCTCCAATTCCCATGAGGCACAGTAGCGTGTTTTGGCCCGCCGTGGTGAAGTCTGTTAATACCGGATCGCGCTGCTGTTTCCGGTGCCGTAGCGGTTACGGTCAGGCCTCGGTTCGGATACGGCCAGGCCTCGGTGCGGTGAGAAGCGTTTCTGGGTCTTACTGACGGCCGTCTTCCCCCTCTCTCTCCCGCAGGCCCGGATCAAGTTCCCCATCGACTACCCCTACTCTCCCCCGGCCTTCCGATTCCTCACCAAAATGTGGCACCCCAACATTTACGAGGTGAGGTAACGCCACCCGCAGTGAATGCCTCACACACACACACACACAGCACTGCTGCTGTCTTTGAGTGGACCGGCTGTGCCACAGTCCAGCCTGCAGGACTGTGGTATGTGCTGGCGATGAATTAAAGTCACTGATTGGCTCGAAGAGTGCCCCACACCTGGTTTCTAAGGCCTAACACACCTGGTGTCTTGGGCCCAACACACCTGGTTTCTAAGACTTAGCGTATCTGGTTTCTAAGGTCTAACACACCTGGTTTCTACGTCCAAACACACCTGGTTTCTAAGGCCCGACACACCTGGTATCTGTGGCCCAGCATACCTGGTTTCTAAGGCCCAACACGCCTGGTTTCTAAGGCCCAACACACCTTATTTCGAAGGCCCAATGTACCTGGTTTCTAAGGCCCAACACACCTGGTTTCTAAGGCCCAATGTTCCTGGTTTCTAAGGCCTTATTTACCTGGTTTCTGAGACGTAATACACCTGGTTGCTAAGGCCTGAGACGGCTGTCCCGGTGACTCATAACCCCGCCTCTTCCTGCAGAACGGGGACGTGTGCATCTCCATCCTCCACCCCCCCGTGGACGACCCCCAGAGCGGGGAGCTGCCCTCCGAGAGATGGAACCCCACACAGAACGTCAG
The DNA here is from genome assembly GCA_039654925.1 of Anguilla pacifica. NCBI lineage: Eukaryota > Metazoa > Chordata > Actinopteri > Anguilliformes > Anguillidae > Anguilla > Anguilla pacifica. Next base: position 8,040,365 of record CM077287.1, on the reverse strand, counting down.
GTACCCCTCCATGTTCCCCAAAACCCAATCCCTCCCCCTTTCCACCCCACATTCATCCCTCCCCCTCCCCCCACACTCATCCCTCCCCCTTCCCCCACACTCATCCCTCCCCCTCCCCCCACACTCATCCCTCCCAGCCCCCCCTCCGTCTCTTCTCATCCTCTCTCCGCTCCCCTCATTGTTCCATCCACTGCATTCTGTCTTCTCCTCCTGTCCCCTCCCCTCTCCCTCCCTTCCCGCTCCCCTCCACTCCCCTCTCCCTCCCCCCCCCCCCCCCCCCCATCGGAGCAGTACCTGTGGAGCTGGCGCAGGTGAAGGCTCCAGCCCCGCCCTCTTCGTTAAGAGAGGCGCGCCTCACGGCTGGCTGGTCATTTAAATAAAATGTTCCTGACGGACGGCTCTGTCTGGGTTTTTTAAACGCCCCCCCCCAGCCGGTGGGAGAGGCAGCGAGCGCTTCGTTTGATCTGCGGTTCGAAATGAAACATTAATCATTTATGTCTGCTGCTCCGACAGATTCGGGCAGATTAGTCTGAACACAGGAGAGCTGTTTTATTAAAGCCTGCCTGTGCATTCTTATTACTTGGGCCTTTCTTTTCTTTCGTTGCTGGTTATACTTCATTTGTTTTTTGTCGTGAGTAGTTTGGGTCTCTACCCTCCCTCTCTCTCTCTCCATCCCTCACTCCCTCTCTCCCTCCTCTCCTTCCCCTTTTTCTTTCCCCTGCCCGACCGCTCTTTCCCCTCTTTTTCCCTGCCTCCTTCTCTCTTTCTCTCCTCTCTCTCTCCCCCCTTCCCTCTCTCCCCCCATTCCCTCACTCTCTCTCTCATGACAGGTATAATTGCTGTACTGGGGCTCCCTGTTGGCTTGGCAACAGCGGTAAATAAAAATAGCCTCACGTGCTCCTGCCCAGGGAGAGAGAGGGAGATCAGGGGCGAGAGAGGAGAGAGAGGGAGATCAGTGGCAAGAAATATTTACAGTGAGAGAGATCAGGGGTGAGATAGGAGAGAGAGGGAGATCAGTGGCAAGAGTTATTTACACTGGCTCACTCACCGATACTCTACGAGCATTACTCACCCACCTGTTCAGTCACCACTTATACTGACTCACCTCCAATTGCTCACCTGTAGCGAAGCACCTGTTATTATTCACCTGCACTTATTCACTAACACTCACCTGTAATAGCTCACTGAAACTCATTTGCCTGTACTCTCTCTGTATCGCTGGTTAAAGCTCCCTTTCCTGTCTTGTTGTTCTTGATAAACATGTTTTTCTAAACCGGCCGTGTCGGCTGCTGAAGCGTGGAGGTTCAGTCCTGAATCCCAGAGCAGCGAACCCTTTCACGGCGAATGTTTTTCATTTGCACAGCTGGCCGATATTGATGCCTTTTCAGCGATGGTCTTTGAGCCAATCGTTCAGCCGTTGCTGTGTTGCACATGGCTATTGTCCACGTGGTCAATACACGCGTCTTTTAGCTCTGTTTTTTTTTTTTTGTTTTGTTTGTGCCTCAGTCAGATACTTGCGCCTCATTGGTCGGTCCAAACCACTGTCTCAGCGCATTGTGAACAGCCCTGTGTCCATTGGTCAGCCTATCGCTTCCAGGCCATTCCGGGATCAATAATCCACTGAGGCAGCAAATGCCCTTAACAGAGAGCGCACGTGATTGGCTGGCCCCGGTTTGACCTCTGACCCCCCCCCCCTTTTTCTCTCCCCTCCAGGACGATTCTGCTGAGCGTGATTTCTCTGCTCAACGAGCCCAACACCTTCTCTCCCGCCAACGTGGACGCCTCCGTCATGTACCGCAAGTGGAGGGACAGCAAGGGCAAGGACCGCGAATACGCTGAGATCATCAGGTGACCGCTTGACTCCACCCCCCCCCCCCCCCCCAAAAAAAAAAAAAAGGTCCATCTCAGCTAGTATTCTTAGTCTGTTTCTGATTAGACTTAAAATTTTAATTCTATTACTTTTTTCCTTCCTAACTAAGATAGAGATTGCCAATGAGGTGAGAGGATTTGACTTGTTTCAAGATTTGGCAATGGCTAAGACAATTTCAATTTCACTTTGTCGAGCAAATAGTAACTTAGAACAAGCTAATATTTTCTACTTGAGAGATGAGAGATAAGTCCTTACTACAGGACTGTAATAAGACTCAAACGCTGAAGACAGTCTCTTCGTCTTTGTGAGATTGCGTTCCACTAAGGATTCTTTATTGTAGAGGTCTGGTTCTGAAGTACCGCCCCTCTCTTCCCCTCCCGTCTCCCAGGAAACAGGTGCTGGCCACCAAAGCCGAGGCGGAGCGGGACGGGGTGAAGGTGCCCACCACCCTGGCGGAGTACTGCGTCCGAACCCGGGCCCCACCCACCGACGAGGGCTCCAACCTCTTCTACGACGATTACTATGACGACGAGGACCTGGAGGAGGAGGACGAGGACGAGGACGGGGACTGCTGCTATGACGACGAGGACGACTCGGGCACGGAGGAGTCCTGACGCCCTACTCTGCCCCCCCCCCCCCCCCGCCACGCCCTCCGGCCACGCCCTCCCCCCGAACTGAACTATTTGTGCCCTCTCTGCGGACCCGCACAGACCTCCTCCGCCGACCACGCCCGCTTCTTTAGACCACGCCCACTTCACAGAAAGACCACAGAGTTTAATTCCATTCTTCCTCATTTTTTATTTCTATTTTAAATGTGTTTATTTGCCGCCCCTTTGGCTCCTCAATTACTTATGACGTATAACACAAACGGCTACCTACACACACACATGCACACACATACACACACACACTCGCAGACACGCACACACTCACACAGTCACACACACGCACACACACACATATTAAGGCCCAGCTGGTTTCTTTTATCATTTACACATTTTGGCTTTTTGAGTTGGAGTTGAAGGAACAAAGACTGCAATGGACTGTGAATGAACGAATGTGTGTGTGTGTGTGTGTGTTTGCCTATGGGTGTGTCTGTGTGTGTGCGTGTTTGTGGGTGTGTCTGTGTGTTTGTGTTTGTCTGTGCGTGTATCTGTGTGTGCGTATTTGTGAGTGTGTCTGTGTGTGTATGTTTGTCTGTGAGTGTATCTGTGTGTGAGAGAGTGTGTGTGTATGCGTGTGTGTGCGCTTGCGCGTGTGGGTTAGTGAGCCACTAGATCACCACAGATCACAGCTCTTTGCGTACATTTGAAGTCTCTGTTGCTTCTGTCCTACACCTGGATTGGTCCATGGAGTCCCCTGCTCTAAAGCCGTATTTCTCACGTAAAGTTAAAGGACGTGTACTGCAGCGACCAGATCGGTTCTCAGCATTGGCTGGTTGTGAAAATGGAGGCTAGGAATGTTTTGAACATGAACGTGCTTTTCTGTCGCTGCTCGATAAGCGAGCTCGTCCTCCTGCCGTTCCTCTCAGCTGAGGGATGAACGTAGCCGGCGATTTGCTGTCCGCGTCGAGCGCAAGTGGCTGTCCATTTGTCCCCACGCAGTTTGGAAGGTTCCGGAAGCTTCCTTTGATTTTTTTTTTTTGTGTCTCAGTTCAATTCACTGGTGAACCAGTCCAAACGGTGGCCACGCTGTTATCCAGTCATAAAACACTTCCGTTGGGTGTACATCTGTGACCTCGTAGTTGTGCTGGTAAATCTCGGAAAAGCATTTGTAGTGGGATTTTTAAAAATAATAATTCCCAGGGTAACAAATACAGGTTTGCAGGACAGGCTAACCGCTATCAGCTAAAACTGGAGCTCCACTGCGAGCTTCTCTCTTATGGCTTCTTGTCGAGCGTACTTTTTTTTTTTTTAGGGCTTCTTTAAGTGAACGCCTCCTTTAATCATGTTGTGTTTTAATGTGAACCGTCCGGCAGACGAAAGCTGCGGCAGTATAGCCGGGTTCTGACGTGGTGACCTCACAGTGACCTCAGACTGCAGACGGGTTTCGGGCAGTGCGCTGGCGTGGGGCGTTGGTAGGCGGGGCGTGCGGATGTCCAGGAGTACTGACAGTCGGTCTGCACCCGGTCTGTCGGTGCGTGGGGGTCACCTCCTAAACTTCGCCTTTCTGTGGTAACCCGGTTCATTTAGTCTCACGCGCCTGGTACTGTGGATCACAGGACATGGCCCCCTCTTTCCCCCCCTCCTGATACCTGGGGGCACTCAAATCTCAACTAACCAGCTTGGCCGTTTCTCATCCAGCCTGGAACAGTTACAGTTCAAATGCAGTATTCAAAAAAAAAAAAACAAACAAACAAATAAAAAAGAACACGTACTCTTTAATTCCTTGTTGGCAATAACAGTGTGGTAATTGTTTCAGAGGAAGCAGAGGGAAAACGGTGTGGTAACGGAAGGAATCGTTCGGCCTGCGAATGACAAATTGGGGTTGGGTTGGGAGGGAAGGGGCAGGGAGGGGAGGCTGGGTTACTGTACTCCCATAGGGATGAAAGCGGCGCGCGGCGTTAGCCTGCTAGCCTGTTGTCCTCTTATTAGTATTAATGGTGTTGGACCCGATGCATAAGCGATGTGAAATGATGATTTCTCCCGGTCGGAACGAAGGACAGAAAGGATTTCCGTTTAGCTTCTGGCTCGCCCCCCGGTCACTTCACCGCCGTTCTGTTCGTGACACGGGCTTGAGCGAGCAATAAAGTTTTTTTTTTTTTTTTTTTTTTTTAAAAGCAAAAAAGGGTCTTTTTTAGCTCTCTGGCTCAGCGTGAGAAGCCCTTTCGTTTTCGGCGTAATCGTAGTTCTCTCCTCTTGGATACCTGGGATTTTTTTTAAAAGCGATTTTTTGTGAAACTGCAGGTTGATCATTTATTCTCTATTTTATTTTTAAAATTTTTTTCGCCCACCCTCTTTAAAAAAAGGAGCGTTCGGTGGCAGATTCAGAGGGATCTTAAGCTACGATCTTTGGAAGCTAAAACCTCAGGACAAAAAACTAAGACAAAACCAGTTTGTTTCTTTCTCTCTCTTTTTCCCCCCTCCCTCATCAGGTCGTCTCAAGCAAGCTGGTCCCCATCACCCCCGCTTCAGACTGTTTACAATCTTTGCCCTAATATTGATATTGATATTGCCATTGATATTGATATTGATATGCACATGTGGAGATTTTGACCATCACTTGATGTATTTTGTTTTTTTTTCTCTTTGTATTTTTTTTTCTTTTTCTTATGGTTTGTAAATCTATTTAAAACTTAAAAATAAAGATCTTTATCTAATAGTTATTTTCTCTTTGTGTGTAAAAAAAAAAAAAAAGAAAAAAACAGTTTCATACATCAGCAGGAAATATTCGTGTTAAGGATGCTAATTGAATTATAACCTCAGCTTTACTAGAATTGTTTTAAGTACAATGCAGAGTTGTACATTGGCAGTGTCTATGCTGGAGATTTCTCCTAACTTCAGTGGAAAGATCAGTCTGCAGACAATGTCTATTTTTGCTCACTCGAATTTGAACTGTTAAAATTCAAATTTGGTTGCGGCCTGCCTCTCCGGCCTCACGCTTCCTGTTTCTTAGTCTGCTGTCTGCCGCCGTCGTCACTCAAAGCACAGACGTGCATGTTTCACTAGACGCGCGAGCGAGCGCGCCTTCGGCCAGCCTAAGCCTGCGAAGTCCCGGAAGTCATCCTGTACTGCGCATGCTGACGGCAAAACATTGGAGCTCCCATTAAAGTTAAAGTGAATGGGGAATATCATCAGACTTTGGAAGGAAAAATAAAACGTCCCCGATGGTATTTTGAAACTCGGTTAACGACCGTTACACTTAATATGAGAAGCAGATTGCAGAAATATGTGGTATGCTATAAAATATGCACATTTTACTAAATGCTCCCCCAAGACTTATGGATCAAAAGAACCTTTTTGTTTTGTTTTTTTGTAAAGCTGCTGTGCATATAATGATATTTATGATCACAAAAAGATGGACTGTTGAGGTTGTCTTTGGTTGGTAAATCACCTTGGATTTCTGCATTGAATTCAATGGGCAGTGAATTCTTACCCTCAACCTGCGCAATAGAGGCTGTTTCCCATTACTTCCTAGCCTTCACCGCCTGGCCCCTCCTACCATCTCCAGTTCCTATGTATGCTCCGTGACTCAAAGGTCCTGGAGGGCTGCAATGTCTGCTGGTTCTTGTAGTTCTCTTTTTCAACCAGCTGCCAATGTAGGCCTTGGACAGGAGCCACGTCACCAGAAACCAGGAGACACTACAACCCCCTGGTCTTCAGCCTTAACTCCTCGGCATGTGAGCAGAAGGAAAAGGTCTGAATTCTCAATTGTAAATTCTATTGGTTAGCAGGTTTGGTAAGGTTCCTTTTGTTTGGGGATTTTGTGTGGTGAGTTGCCACAGAAGGACAAAGATTTACTCTGCTGTCTGCTTTGACCGTAGATGGGGCAAGGATGTAATTTTTAATTTTTTTCCATGACACTTGGAAAATATTGACCATCGTGAGTCATATAATTATCTTAAAACCTTTTAGATACCAGTAAATTAGTGATCATGTTAGTGGTCATTTTGAAATGAAACAGTTTTTCTCTTAATATTGAAGACAAAAATCATGCGATTTTAATTGGTAACAGTTCAATGTTATACTTAAGTGTTTGCAAGATGTATTGTACATTTATTAATAATTAGCTATTGTACCAGCACCTAAAGAGTTAAAGTAAATGGAATACTTATTTAACATAGGGGTGGTGGCGGGGCTCTGTTGGGCTTGTCCTGTCAGGGCTAGGGAGTGTGTGAATCATCCAGGGTTCCCCAGGGTTACTGACACATTAGTTCCACCCAATGGCACACCAGCCTCTCTCTGCCCCCTAGTGTTCATGCGTGGGATATGCCTCTGATATGGGCACATCGGCCCTGTCTTTCAGGGACCTGAACAGGAGGCGTGCGGTCCAGATGGGCAGGTGTAATCCAGCTGTTCTGGTCCAGGTATGCAGGTGTAATCCAGCTGTACTGGTCCAGGTGTGCAGGTGTAATCCAGCTGTTCTGGTCCAGGTATGCAGGTGTAATCCAGCTGTTCTGGTCCAGGTGTGCAGGTGTAATCCAGCTGTACTGGTCCAGGTGTACAGGTATAATCCAGTTGTAGTTCTCTAGGTGTGCAGGTGTAATCCAGCTGTACTGGTCCAGGTGTGCAGGTGTAATCTAGCTGTACCAGTCCAGATGTGCAGGTGTAATCCAGCTGTAGTGGTGCAGGTGTGCAGGTGTAATCCAGCTCTATTTCTCTAGGTGTGCAGGTGTAATTCATCTGTAGTGGTCCAGGCAGTAAGGCCAAGGACCACCCTGCTGCTGTAAAAAAGACTTCTTAAATGTTTCCCCTTGTCACCTGTGGGGGGCAGTAAAGCCCCACTATTTTACTTGCCAGAGTGAAACCTGGACCATGAGTTCGCGGTGCAGTCAAGGTGAATTGCGTGGTTATTCTGACAGAGATTTAAATGCACCGGGAATGAGAGCTAGTAAGCTCAGGGCCAAAGAATAGTGTGCCGACTAATCTATCCAAGGAGGCAGCACACTCCCCCCACTCCCAAGGTTTCTAACGTTTGCCCACACTTACTTTTCCCCAGTCTCAGTGCTCCACGCCCTCCCTCTTACTGTTCTATACTCTCAATATTCCAGACTTGCTGTTTTACGATATGAATGTTCCGCATTCTTACCGTTCTACAATTTCTGTGTTGCACTTTTACTGTTCTACAATCATAATGAATTTCAGTCACTGTTCTACAATCTCAATGTTCCGCACTTTTACTGTTCTACAGTTTCAATATTCCATGCTTACTGTTCATCAATCTCAATATTCTGCACTTTTACTGTTTTACAGTCTTAATGTTCCACACTCTTGCTGTTCAACAATGTCAGTTTTCCGCACTTATTGTTCTACAATTTCAGTGTTCCACACACTTTCTGTTCTACAATCTCAATATTCCACACTCTGCTGTTCTACCATTTCAATGTTCCCCACTCTTTCTGTCCTATAATCTCAATGTTCCACACTTACTGTTCTACAACCTCAATGTTTCGCACACTGTTCTAAAACTTCACTATTCCACGCACTCAATATCCCACACTTTTAATGTCCTGCGCTCCCGGTGTTCTTGCGGTGACATTTTCTCAGTGAAATATCAAAGTTCCCTGATATTTCGCCGATAGTCGCGCAGCATTAAGAGCGCGAGGTTTCCCTGGGTTATTAAATCCGGGGAGGAGTCCAAATATCCTCGGAGGACTGAGGGACAGTCCCTTTGTGCTCCGCTCTTAACCTTTCTGTCTGCCTTATTCCTCGCGGACGAGTTTGACAGACGGCGCCATTTACACCGCGCCGTCTCCAGGGGCTATTTCAGACGCGGTAAGCCGGAGTACTGCACTCACAGCATTCAGGGAATGTATAAACGGAAGACCTTTAGGGTTAAAGGAGATTAAATGGGTTTGAAGATAAGGAAATGCAGACTGCAGGTCTCAAGAATATTCCAAATAATGGCGATGCGGGCATCTCATATATAAAGATCATAGGTAGAGCGCAGTTTTATTTTTCGGTGCTATCAGGAGCTGGGGCAGGTGAGAATAACGTTTAGGAAATACTTTGAGCTGTTGTTCGTCAGTGCTTTAAGTATTAATTTGTAGGGTCCAGCAGCATTAGGATCTGTGAATTTATGGTTCTTGGCCACTCCTGTGACATCAAAAACTCCCACAATGCAGCTCTAATAATTACGCCGAGACCTGCTGTATGTTCACAGTCGTACGCAGAGTTGCTCCAAGTGGTAAGATAACACATGTTGTTTAAACAGTATAATTAAGTTCCTTTAACAAGTGCTCACAAAAAGGTCCAAAGTTGTTCCAAAAGGTTCACTGCAGTTATTCATTAGCTTGACTCAGAGCGCCCCCTGGTGAGCTTGTGAACACCTGCTCCTTGGATGTCCCTTTGTTGAATTGTTTTAAAATTCACTGAACAGAGGCCATCCATTTTGACGAGGTTATTGTTGATTGAAAGCAATTGTGTATACAGAGGCTTATGTGGTGCTTATAAGATCATTCTTGTGAACAGTCAGGATTTAAAAAAAAAAAAAAGATTTTTAAAATATATTTTCGTGGCATGTCATTTTTATTTTTAAATACTGTACCTAGAAAACTGAAATTGTATTTGATGTGGTATTACGCTTAAAAAAAAAATCTATTTGAACATTCACGGAACATAAATTAGACTCATGTAGTGTTATCTCCATAAGGTAGAAGGTGCTCCTAATGAATAATCCAAGATTAGCATTCCCTTGCTTAATTGTAACATACAGTGAGCTCCATAATGTTTGGGACAAACCCCCCCCCCCCCCCCCCCCCTTGATTTGGCTCTGTACTTTGCAATTTTAGATATGTAATCAAACAATTCACATTTGATTCAAGTACAGCTTTTATTAAATGGTATTTTTATACATTTTGGTTTCACCGTGTAGAGATTACAGCACTTTTCATACATAGTCCCCCCCGAATGAATTCTGAAGTGTACAGAAGCATCTGTACAACCAAATGCCTCCAAACTCATCTTGATGGTGCTTCATCCTACAGCAAGACAATGATCCCAAACATACTGCTAAAGCAGGGTTTTCAAAGCATAAAACAGGGGAAAACAAAATGTATTCGTCCCAATCTGAATCCAATTTCCACACAACGAAATCAAAGTATATAAAGCACCCCTTAAATAATAGCTAAGAATCTGCACTTTAACCACGTGAATTGTTTGATCACTCCACAAAAAAAAAAAAAAAAAAAGTTGTGGAGTACAGGGCCAAATCAAGAAACAACAACAACAAAAAAAACATATCTTTGTCCAAAACATTTCGGAGCTCACTGTATTTATCATTATAACCGAAACAATCAAACTGACCCGAAGTCTGCCACACATGACCACACTCTTCCTCCCACTATAACGGGCCCCTGTGAGGCTTGTGCATGATAGAATGGCGACTCATGATTAAAAACAAACCAAGGGGCTCATGAGTATTGATTAAATCCAATTTTCAAAGAGTCTAGGCTGGATTAGAGTGTTACATGGATTAGGAAGCAGCCAATTGGAAGATGACGGCGCGCTTTTTCGTACTCTAGCCAAAAGGACAGAAATTAATCATTCAGCACAGATTGACGTCAATGACTTTTTGGGATTGTAGACACCATAAAATGGTGGTAAGTTGGTTTTCTTTTTTTTTTTCTTTTTTTTTTCCCCCAAGCTTTGTAAAGAGGATTCATGCTGCTAATTGTGTCAAATCTAAAATAAGAGTCCAGTCATCTGGTTGTCAGTCTTGATATTTATCTCCACTTGCATTCTTGGGGTCACTCGAGGAGCCTATAGTGTGTGCCCCCCCCCCCCCCTTTTTTTTTGTCTTGTTGTTGAAGCCTGAGTGTGGAGCCTCAGGTGGAGTTACGTCTTCTCGATGGAAAAGTGGTTCGCTCTCTGCGACCCCGTGTTCCAGAAATGATTTAGATCATTCGCTGTGTTCCTCCTCTGCGAAGCCCCCCCAGGGGCTGGGGTGTCTGGTCTTTCAGCGCCTGAACTCAAACAGGGCTGATTGGGGGGTGGGAGACACCTATTGCCAAATGTCAGAAAATATGTACTTTTGTCACTATGGCAACTGATTGGAAATAGACCGCAAGAATGAAGGAAATGGGTAAAAAAAAAAAATGTGTCTGACACTGAAAGACCAGGGACTGTAGGGGGTTCCAAGCTTCACTGCCGTTGCTTTAGTGTAATTCTCTGAGTGTAAGTTGCTGTTATTTCTCGTCTTTGTCCACTCTATTTTTAGAGAATGCTGTGCTTTCTGGGAACGTTATATGGCTGTACGTCTGAAGATTGTTTTCCGCTTTCTGTGACGCAAGCAGGGTTGGTAAGGGGGTGGCGGGAGATTTTTTTTTTTTCGACAGAACTGATTTGCATAAGACTCTTCATTCACAACTACAGTAGGCTACTTGATCTCGCCAACAACGATCCCACCAACCAGTTCCCTCATACGCCTCACTACCTCGGTCTTTTGTTTGGCCGTTTGAATCCGTTTTATAGTCTTTAATAATATCTGGCCGCAGGCACAGGGACATTTTGACTGCTTCATTAAGATCGATAGATGATGACGTCACAATCTAATTCCGTTTTTTAGCTTAAGTGTTTTATTCTGGTCTGCGTTGTGTAGCACAGCATAGTGTGAGTATCATGGACTCGCTGCCTCTCCGAGCTAATGAGTTCAGAACGGTTCAGAAGCCCTATATTGACCTTTTCACACAGAAAACAGGCTGTATCGCTCCTCGGGGCATATGGGACGCCGAGCTCAAACCGTGGATTTTAAATAACGTTCATCTTATCAAAAGCATTTCAGAGACTTTGGCTTCTGTCGTCACGGTGATTGTGATGTTGTGATGTCGATCTTAATCAAAAGTTGCGTGCTTTTGTCCATTAACATTTCTGCGTTCAAATGGATCACAAAAACAATTTGATGTTTTGAGGGGTTTTTGCGTTTGAACCACATGGTGCTGAGTTTAGCTGGCAATTATTTCCACATATATTAATATATAATAATTAATATATTTAATTATTTCCCACAGTAGTACATTTTATGCTATTGCTTTATTTATTTATTTTTTGTCTTGTTTGATTTCTAACTGAAGAAAACACGTCACAAGTGTTTCGATGATGACACACTTGTGACGTGCGTTTTCTTCGGTTAGAAGAAACACGCGCACACAAGCTGGGTAACAAGTGAAGCTTGATCTTCAGATTTTTGTTAGAATTCCAGATCTGCTCCAGTGAGGCTAAAGACCTGAAACTCGAGCATTCCTGCAGTTTAAATGCCCCCTGACCACCTACCTCTCTGAGCTTCATCATGGTTACAGATGCAGGAGCTGCCGCCTCAGGTTGGCAGTTTAGGGACTCACTAGACTGTTTATATTCGGGTTTGGAACTGTTTTGGTTAGCTCTGGACTTTCATGGTTTGTCTTGGTTTGAGGAATGGCTGTGAAAAGAGAGGCAAGGACCTATCAAACAGGAGTTTTGATGTTACCTGGATACCGTTTATCGCCTCTGATTTTGTGAGGAGTGCTTTAGTTTCTGCTGGTCCCTGGAGTTAGCTGGGCAGACTTAGGATTCTCTCTCTCTCTCTCTCTCTCTCTCTCTTCAAACACTTTTAACTTCCCCTGGATCTGGTGGGGTTTTTTTTGCATTTAACACTGACAGCTACGCAAATGCACTTCATCTGGCCAAGTCCTCTCTTGACTCTGATAGAAAATATACCCCCTGTCAGTACATCTGTGCGGAATAGCAAGCTAGTGCGTGTGCATTGTGTTTGCTGGTCTGACTCTAAACTGTGTATAATCAAATGACACGTGACTTATCCCCATCACTTACCAGTGTGCAGGCACTTGGGAGTGAAGAACTCAACATAGTTTGTTCATGTTACTGCTATATACTCGCAATTCATTGTGGAGCTGCCCCTTACAGCTGCCACTTACACAACAAAAAATGTTTTTTGTGTTTGGGTATCTAAATAAAATAATCCATTAAGCTGCTTTATCCATTATCTATACCCGCGAGCAGGGTCGCAGGAGGTGCTGGAGCCTATCCCAGCGTGCATTGGGCAAGAGGCAGGAATACACTCTGGACAGGCCGCCACTCTATCACAGGACACACAAACCATTCACTTACACACTCATACCTACGGGCAATTTAGGGTCTCCAGTTAGCCTACCTGCATGAAACCGGAGTACCCGGAGGAAACCCACGCGGACATGGGGAGAACATGCAAACTCCACAAGGAAAGGCCCCATGTCGAGATTCAAACCCGTGTCCTTCTTGCTGTGAGGCGACAGTGCTACCCACTGCACCACCATGCCACCCTAAGCTGCTTCATGCTCAATTTAAAAAATGAAATGTACTATTTGAAACTTACAGCATGCATTTTAAATTAGAAAAACAGTTAGCCTTCCAGGGATTTGACAGACTACAGAGCCCTGGCAGTGTAACTGTCCCTGCAATTCACAAAATGAATGTGCTATTTTTATTTCTTTGTTTATGTATTTACTTTGGAACCAGGTTTTTTAAAATGTCAATTTCTGTAATTACTGTTGTTGGTCAACTCGGACAGGGATGACAGCATGTAGTTATTGCCCTAAAATAGCATTAATGGGTTTTTTTAATGTTCTGTAAGCTTATTGTTTTTCCCACTACTAAAGCTGTTTATGAATTACCTTTGGGGCCTTTTCCGTTTTTACCAAATATAGCAAGCGTGGTGCCAGAAACTCAAACCTCGTCACAGTTTTCGAGATTTTGAGTTCCATTTGTAATTGTGCAGCACACTGCATAAAATTGCAGGTTACATGTACTGTTTAAAAAGGCACGTGTCCAGCTGTTCAAGAACCGCAAACAATTGCAATCAAGCTCTGATTGAAGCCAAGTCGAAATGTCCTCTGAGCATAGGGGGGGCTGAACGTCTTGCCCAAAGTGTTCAGTTCAGGGGGAAGGGATGAGGTTACTGACTGCCGGGTTTCGAAAAAGAAACGACCCCCTCAACGCGAGCCGCGATTGTTCTAATACCCATGGTGCACCGCACAGCCTCTGTTTACCTCCGCGTTTATGTAATCACAGAGGGAGCAGAGACTGCGCTGGTGACAGGTTAGGGAAATGCAGGCCTCGCATATCAGACTGATTGAAAATAAATCATGGGGAGGGGGGGGGGGGAGAGAGCTCTGCTTTTACCAGTAGATAAGCACTGTGGCAGTGGGGCTTTCTGAAGACTTCCAGAGGCTGACATGCGATGTTCTCCCGCTGACCTGGTTGCTGTAGTTTTAGGTCTCTATTAATCTCCAGCTGAGGCCAGGATGTCTGTTGTCTACGTGCTAACGCGATGAAATATGCACGGGAACTGGAACCAAGCTTCGGCAGCGCCAAGCCTTCGTTCATGTCTCCGTGCACGTGCAAAACAATGTTGCAATTCAAACTGCGTACCTGTTAGCACCGTTGCATGCATTATGTAAGAGTGTGAGTGTGTGTGTGTGTGTGTGTGTGTGTGCGTGTGTGTGTTTGTGTGTGGGCGTGTGTGTATGTGCATGCATTTATGCATGAGAGTGGGTGTGCGTGTGTTTGTTCGTGTGTGTATGTTTGTGTGTGTGTATGCGCATGGGTGTGTTTGTGTATGTGTGTTTCTTTGTGTGTGTGTGTGTGTGTGTGTGTGTGTGTGTGCTTGTTTGTTTAATGATTTTGGCTTCCCTGGCTCTCTGACACCTTGGGAAATTAGGATGGATGGGCTCACTAGGCAGCCCTTGCAGGAGTGATGCTCATCTCCTCCTCTGCCAATTAGTTAATTGAATTTTAATGTGAGGCGAAGGCATCCAATGACGGCTCTCCTCTCCACTGGGTTAACAAAACCATGGCAAGTGAAAAAAAAAATTGTTCAGAAAAAGCTGATGAATTATATTTATAGTGTCTTGAAACAGTACACAGAGAGTGAAAGAAAACGTGCTGTCATATGGCATCAGTAAATAGCTACTTCAGCATGTTTGTTTGCTCAGAGAGTTAATGCGCAAGGAAGAAATGTAGCAATTGTTAGTCAATGCACGTGTTAGTCAACCATGACAGCTTGGAAATGTCAGATCACACTGTATTATGCTATATTTAGGGGTGAACCTTATAGTCATATGCATAGTAAAGTGTTCAGTGCTATATCAAATATTACAGAGTTCATACAGTACGGTTTTCATGTGGACTCGTATGTAGGCTGTTAGATTTGAATTGACACTGAACATTTTCCTCTGTCAGGCAGTGAATCGAGTTATTGAGAAGTTTATGTGCCTCTTTATTATAGAAATGGTATGGGCCATCTTCCGAATGGACGTATGACTTTAGTGATCAGATTAAATGTTGCATATGCTGTCCCTGGTCTGGCAATGTTGTCAGACAGGTCTGGCAATCTTTGTCGTTATACCTCAGGCAAAAACCCTCCTGTTCTCTTGCATTTGTAATCTGCTGTGGATAAGAGCATTTGCTAAAACAATGTAATGTAATGGTACTAATTGCTACAGGCAGGATTTTTTTTTTGAAGAAGAAGCTGTATAATCATCATAAACGTTATTTTCGCATTTCACATCAATTTTTTTGTTTTGCTTAATGTAACCGCGAGGTATCTTCACACCTCTTAGTTTTTGACCTCTTAGGCTGCCATACCTTGTTTTCGTCTGCTTAATGAGCTACTGCTGGTACGATCTGTATATCGATGGGTACAACGACTCAATAGTTTGCAATAAAACACTGGTAGGCTTTCGTAATTAAATTATTTTTCTTTGTTGGCACACAATTACTATCCGTTAACTTTAATTATAATTAACGGGTTTTTCATTCTTCTTTAAAAATAAATAGTGAATAAATTAATATATATATATATATGTAGTAACTGTAATAATATGTACAAAAAAAAAAAAAAAATTGTAAACTCAAGGTATTTTTCCTGGGGTTGTTCCAAAGAATAGCACCCGCTTAAATGGAGATGTGCACCATCTGCTGAAAGATGAAATAATGTCAGTTTCCATATCTTGGTAGAGACTGTAAGGATTACACCCATCGTTCTGTCGTGAGATGTGGTTTATCTTTAATCCAATCAAACAAAATTCATAACAGGCGCAGTAACATCAAACGATCTCAATTACAGTCAGGTCTACAAGACACAATCCAGGAATATCTCCGAATTCATATCAGAATATGCAAACAAACAAATTATTTGCTTGTTAAATATAAATGTTTGGATATGAAATGCCATTTCCAGAGGCAGTAGGCGCATGTGCCTGAGTCCTTGCTCGCGCTGAATATTATTGAGGTCAGTAGATTCATTTCATGGAGAATCCCACATAATCTACGAGCCCCTTCACTCCCAGTCTCTCTCATTCTCTTGCCGGTGAGTGTTGTTTTGGTGTTTATTGGTTCCTGCCTGTCAACCTCAACATACCCCTCTCCTGCGTCTCTTCCGTCTTTTCTTATCATAACCCCAGTACTGCTTCAATCAGATGGGTCATAATAACGCTTTAGATCATTTTTTAAAAATGCTGTTGTTCATTCCCATAAGGTGGAGAAAATATACTTTGGTTTTCGCTGTGCATGACAGCGTTTTAAAGTCCGATCTTCGAGTAGTCTATAGGAATCCAAACAAATGTTCTCACTGTCTGGAAAACTTAATTCTGAGCGTTTGAAGTGACGCTAATAGACTGTTTCGATCATCCGAACGCCTTATTTGACAAACCTTTGTGCCCCTCGGTAACTGCCGGGGGTCAACTCTGTGGAAATCAAAATTCATTGTTAAATGGAGAAAAGCGTGTGATATGCGGGGTAGGAATTCCTATGGTCGCGAGTAAAGATTACAGTCTGGTGTGAATTTATTTATTTAAACTGGAGGGCACCTTTTCATAAATGAAAAAATATTTATATTTTTTAAGCTGACAATATATTTGGAAGGAATTGTTTGCTTGCATATAGGCAAAATACAAGTTCACTGAAATGAAATCCCATCAACATTACATTTTTTAAATTTGCTACCATTGTCATTTCAATGCACCTAGCGTGGCCTAGGTGTTAACGCTGTATACACGTTCCGTAACGGCCAATAATAACGAGATAATAATAATCACGAGAACCACACCGCTCAGGCTCAACCGGAACCAAAGAGCTCAGCTAAATGGATTTATGTGCAAATCCACCTGTAAATGCATCTGTTCTATTCGATGTAGACTTGCGTCATACTGAAATATGCGTTTAAAAATAGTTATTCATTTTTAGACACTGATTATTAGAACAATTTACGTGAATAGCCTGTAGGCCCACGATTCAATGAAATACCCCGTGATTAAACCTAATATCCAGCGTCGTTCGATCACCAAGACTTGAAGGCGTTCAAGACTCTTCAGTTTCTTTTGCCATTACCATTATAGCCTAAAGCAGCCAAAAACAGTGGCTTCTTTTTTAAATATTATTTCTTCTAAAACCAAGTGCAAATAAGGCCACTGGACTTCATAGTGTTATTGACTTCAAGCAGAAGAATAATAAACGCGTAGGGCCCACAATAGCCTGCTGTGTCTATACCTCTTCCCTCGCTTTACACAGACACTCAATGTCCTTCTCCCCACGTCAGTCTTTCGCGCACCTTCCTATATTTAAACGCGAAAAAATCTATTTGTTGCCATAGCTCTCGCTAAGTTTCCAGGGAAACCGGGGTAGGTCAGAATAGACCTGAAGACAGGAGGAATACGCTGCAAATCAAATTATTCAGCAGAGTGCATTCTGATACGCTCCACCGAGTTAACTTTTCGACTTCCATTTTCTGTACCGCACTCCTGTGTGTAGATACGATCTCATCTTAAGACATTTTAGGAATCTAAATTGGGATCTGTTGGGAAATAGTAAATGTTAGTCTTATTTTTGTAACGTGCAGATAGGCTACTTCTCACATAGTCCGATTAAATGGTCAAGGCGTGTAGATTACAGCATAGTCTTCAGACTAGAGTGCTATATCGTGAAAAACTCTGCATTCGTCTGAATAGTGTGTAGCTTACCAGTGGCTGTATTTTTTTTTAGTTTTGGTAATAAAACTGGAGATAATAATAATAGATAATACATTTTTATTCCGTGACAAAGAACATTTTAATGATGATGATGATGACGAAGATGATGACGATGATGATGAGGATAGTAGGAGTAGTAATAGTCGTAGATGACAATTAATATGAATTTTTTAAGAAAATACCTTACGTAACTCATTAAATGAGTAAGAGAAAATACATGCAACAGCCTGCAGCCTATTATGGCAAGTCCTTTTAACATCTAATAGCCTGTCCGAATTCACATTACAGATATCTGTAGTTCATTACAGATTCGCCATTAAGTTCTATGGAACTCCAATTAAAGACATCTAGAATTCAGTTGTGACTCTCTAAAACGTTAAATTATGACTAGTCGTAACTCAGATTCGAGATACCTCCACTTTAGTTCTGACTAGTCATAATTTCAATTAAAGATATCTTTAATTAAATATATCTTTAATTCCTCGTGATTTAAGATATCTTCAAAAAAAGATCATTTAGATATCTAAATTATCTTTTTTGATATCTGAAACCAAGATATTACTTAGCTTTGGTGGGTCCTAGATAGCTCTGTTTCTGTGGTTCAGTGTATATGTACGGGGATATTAATCACGGGTCCGGAAATGCTACTTTTTAGTTAGCCTACAGGTAGGCAATGGTCTGTATTAATTTGTGTAGAGGGTTTTGGTCTCCGGGTTCGTTGGTACATATCTGGTGCATAGGCTGCACAGTAAATTATCCAGTGTTAATTCAACTCTAGCAGTGTTAATTCAGCTCTTAACAGATTTGTATCTGTTAGTGTTGAATTAACACTGTTAGAGTTGAATTAACACTGAACATTTGACAGTGTAGATGCAATAGATACTGTGTTGATGTTGATGAATATCTTTATGAAACCTTATCTAGACAGAACTCTCGAGAGCTCTTCAGAGGTAAAGAGGTAATAAATTACTTCCGGTTGTGCCTTGACGTCATGTCATTGTATTTTAATTACTTTGAAGGCTAATTGTTTTGCCATAATCCATTACAGTGTCTCGGGGGAAAGGGCGCAGGGCCAATTGCATGCCCAATTTAGGCGCTTTATCTCGTGCCACCTTTCCATTTTTGCGTGCGCGCGTCGGGGTTCCACACAGGCGACAATGTGATGGATCCGTTTGAAGTGACGTGATTTAGCTGTGGGGACATTTTTCACGTTAGAGTTCATGATGATAATTCCAATGGCGGTGACGAAAACGACGGCAGTTCTCCAATGGACCTCTGCTATTGGCTGACTCCAACGCCGCGAGCGGGGTGTGCGTATAAATTGTGCAGCAGACGCACTGAAGCCTTTTGTCATGTAGAAGTGTGATAAGTTCTCGGAAAGGAGGCTGCAAAAGGGGCCAGGACCGAGGAAGACACCTGTTACCGAAGCCTAGACTTCTGCCAGAAAGCAAACAGCCAAGAACCGCAGTAAGTATAGCCTACACACTTTTAGTAATTCAACACAGACGTAGTCTACTACTACTTTTAATGGGAATTTTTATTTATTTATCGAAATAACTTCTACATGTCTATTTATATGAAGACATTTTGACTTCATTACAGCGAGACGATGTAGAGCTGAAATATTTTTCAAGCGTAGCCTGCACGTTTTGCAAGCGATCTTCACTTTGCTCACTAAGGCTCCGGTAACCTATATCCTACAGCTGGTCAAAATGTCGCGTTATTAACGTACAAGCTGAAACCAGTACCGCCGACTGTATTATTGTCAGCCAGACTTTGTTTGTTTCCAGCGTAGGGAAATAAGTTGGCAGCCAGGCAACTCTGCCAATATTTACTGATATTCAGTTTCACAGACTCATTTCAACGGTCAACTGCAACACTTTATAATGATTGACGCATTTACGTTGGTATTCATTCAAAACGCTTTGAATGTAATTGTTCGTTTTCTTTTTAACCGATAAAATGCATAAAATCGTAAACTGTGCATCTTATTTTCTGCATTTGCCTGAGTAGTTGTCTGGAGTCCAGCTCGAACTCGAGTTGCATCGAGAGCTAATTTTATGAATGCGCATTGTTCTCCTCGTGCCGCAGCCGCTTCGCAATTACAATTCCATTTCAGCAGCTCCGACACAATATTCTTGTTCCCATGTTCGCTTCGGCGAGTGTATGGTCCTCACATGATTCTTAGTAAAAGAAAAAATAAATAAATAAAAATAAACCGTAAAATGAATTTTCCGGGGTGCGCCCAAAAAAACTTACGAAAGTTGGTGCTGGATTATTTATTTGCATCATGGCAGTCCGCGTAGTACCGAAGTTTCACCTCCCCAAGTGCATTAAGCTTTTAATTGAGTTCTCATTAAACCGAGCTATTTGTAGTGGTCTACATTTCTCGTCCTCGTTCTCGTTCTCGTTCTCTCCGAAATTGTTCTGTAGTGCGAAGAACAAATGCCCTAATTGTATTTGAGTAGCCTGCTTTTTCAAGTGGTGACATAATCCTAACAGCGCCAATGCAAAAAATAAAAAATAATAAAAATAAATAAATAAATAATATATATATATGTATATGTATGTATATATATATATATATATATATATATATATATATATACACACACACAAACATTATAAATATTATCTTCATAGAGGCAGGAAACTTGAGTGGCATTTGATGGTTTGTTTTTGCTAATTCAAAGAAATCAATGGACAGGTCGTAGAGTCAGCGATTATGGCACGTAAAAGACAGGGACACTCTCTTCTGAAAGCTGTCCTCACTCCGAACCAGAACAATGCACCGAGATTGGTTCATGGAAGTTAAAGCTGGCCTTTGTCCAAATTTGGTGGATGAGGTTTTTTTCCCACTACATCAAAACTCGTGGAAGACAAAGGGAGCATAGACAGAGCAAATTCCAAATCTGTTTTTTCCGTTGAAATCCAAAAATTAGAATTCCTGCTTTAAGTAAGCATATATGATTCGCTGACAGAGGAAAACGGCCTACGCCACCTATGCCAAGAAGTTACAGATTTCAAGAAGTCCTGCTTTAGTGAGAGAAGACTGTGAAGTAATATAAAAGATAAAAATATCCAATGCCAAACTATCCATAATTTGTAATTCCATGCTTAAAACTGTCTCCCCTCGACAGAAAGGTGAAATAAACCTGGAGTTGCCTTTCGTATGGTGTGGCTTCTGGTGTCCTGCAGTATGGAATCGTGCACACCTTGAGTAAATTTCAATTAATTATAACAGGCACAGTAAAGCTGTCAAATTGTAAATTATTACAAATAGTGTAAATTATTGTAAATAAACCTCACTGGCCTTTGTTCCCTCTTTGGCAGAAGGGTTACCTTAAGACATATTTACAGAAAATTGGGAACTGGATAAAAGTTATGTAACTGAATGATCGGATGGGCTGTGTCATTTACTTGAAGGCATACTATGCAGGGTCTTTTAGCCTGGCTGTGGTCCTGTGCTTACAATCAAAGAAGTCTCCTCCTCCATCTTAAACCACACCCCACTCACCCCAAAGTACCCAACTCCGGTCATCTAGCTACCTAGCGTAGCTAGCTGAGTAGCTGGAGGCAATGTTACTTGCAGGTCCAACAGAAAACATGCCAACTCCACATCACTTTTTTATCCCGTTGGCGAACTTCAGCTGACGCCACCAAGGAACAGCAATTCCAAGGTTAGCTCTAGTTCTTGAACAAAGCCTGTCAGCTTGTTGTTTTGCTTTGCTGTATCTGGGCTTCTTCACATCGGACATTGTAGCAGCTAGCTAGCTAGCTTTGCTAGCAACAAACACTGCTGAAATCTGATCCCAAACTACAGGCTGTGTAAGCACACCCACCCCTTCCCTGCACGGAAGAGAGTGTCATGCCCAGAAACATCCAGTACACATTTGTAGAATAACAAACAATGGTAAAGGTGCACAAATTCGGCGGAACTGTGTGAAGACACAGATTGCCAGTGCATCGTAGATATGCCTGAACATTTTATTTTGAATTTTATAACATTTTCAAGGTAAAAATCCTGCATAGTATGCCTTTAAACGGCATTTGCTGCGATAGCATAGCACTCCTGTTCTACAGAGTGGTGGTGGTGGTGTAATTTCAGGGGGTTCTGGTGAAGACGAACCCATTACCAGCTAACACATACAGGATGTTCAGAAGGGTCTTGTTCATGGCCTGCACATGTGATTAGAGCCTCTGATTTAATGGCTTTTTTTGTGTGCTGGGAGCTCAAAGTGTAGCCTTCAGAATTTGCAGAATGCTGATACTTGGTAGCAAACAGAACATTAGCCGACGTGCAATTTTCCTCTCCCTCGTTCTGTTCACGGTAATTGCCTCTTCGTCAGGAAGCATTTCAGTGCGGTTTCATATAGCGAGTTTAATTAGCAATTTAGCAGCACAAGTGCCAATTTTGTCTGACCTGTCCAACTACCCTGGTGTCACAGCGTGGGCCTGAGCAAAGAGCCGGGCCCTGCTGTATGACACCTGCGGTCATTTGGTTCCAGTCAGTCGGCAGAAATGCCCTTCATGTATTAGAGTCAGTCAGACGTAGCAGTCTTTACTTAAGAGAGTCAGTCAGACGTAGCAGTTTATATAAGAGAGTCAGTCAGTGGAAGCAGTTTATATAAGAGAGTCAGTCAGTGGAAGCAGTTTATATAAGAGAGTCAGTCAGACGTAGCAGTCTTTACTTAAGAGAGTCAGTCAGACGTAGCAGTTTATATAAGAGAGTCAGTCAGTGGAAGCAGTTTATATAAGAGAGTCAGTCAGTGAAACCAATCTTTACATAAGAGAGTCAGTCAGTGGAAGCAGTCTTTACATAAGAGAGTCAGTCAGTGGAAGCAGTTTATATAAGAGAGTCAGTCAGTGAAACCAATCTTTACATAAGAGAGTCAGTCAGTGGAAGCAGTCTTTACATAAGAGAGTCAGCCAGTGGAAGCAGTTTATATAAGAGAGTCAGCCAGTGAAACCAATCTTTACATAAGAGAGTCAGTCAGTGGGAGCAGTCTTCAAATGAGAGAGTCAGTCAGAGGTAGCAGGCTTTAAATAAGAGAGTCAGTCAGTGGAAGCAGTCTTTAAATAAAGTCAGTCTGTGGAAGCGGTCTACAGTCAGTCAGTGGACGTAGTCTTTAAATAAGAGAGTCAGTCAGTGGAAGCAGTCTTTAAATAAAGTCAGTCTGTAGAAGCGGTCTACTTAAGAGAGTCAGTCGGGGGAAGTAGTCCTTACATAAGAGAGTCAGTCAGTGGAATAAGTCTACATAAGAGAGTCAGTCAGTGGAATTAGTCTTTATATAAGTGAGTCAGTCAGTAGAAGTAGTCTTTACATAAGAGAGTCAGTCAGTAGCAGCAGTCTCTACATAAGAGAGTCAGTCAGTGGAAGCAGTTTATATAAGAGAGTCAGCCAGTGAAACCAATCTTTACATAAGAGAGTCAGTCAGTGGGAGCAGTCTTCAAATAAGAGAGTCAGTCAGAGGTAGCAGGCTTTAAATAAGAGAGTCAGTCAGTGGAAGCAGTCTTTAAATAAAGTCAGTCTGTAGAAGCGGTCTACTTAAGAGAGTCAGTCGGGGGAAGTAGTCCTTACATAAGAGAGTCAGTCAGTGGAATCAGCCTGCATAAGAGTCAGTCAAGGGAAGTAGTCTTTACAGAAGAGAGTCAGTTGGTGAAAGCAGTCTTCATAAGAGAGTCAGTCAGTGGAAGCAGTCTTTACATAAGAGAGTCAGTCAGTAGCAGCAGTCTCTACATAAGAAAGTCAGTCAGTGGGAGCAGTCTACAGAAGAGAGTTAGTCAGTGGAACTAGTCTGCATAAGAGAGTCAGTCAGTAGCAGCAGTCCCTACATAAGAGAGTCAGTCAGTGGGAGCAGTCTTTGGCATATGGGTGTCAGTCAGTGGGAGGGTTCTTCACTGGAGGGAGTCAGTCAATGGGAGAGCTGTCCAGGGCTGATCCGCTCTCAGTCAGAAAGCAATCAGTCCAGGCAGATGAGTAGAAGGAGAAAAGCTCTTAATTCCGCTCTGCTCTCTGACAACACATGCCAGGCCAGCTTTTCCTGATGGCATCTCCTGCTCTCCTTCCGCCAACTTCAGGGGCTACAAGTCCTGACTGTTAACTCACCGAATTGACAGCGCGCTGACAGATGGGACAGGCGCAGGTGGAGGCAGCCCGAGAAAAAGGTCAGACCCGCTGCCCTGTCTCGCGGCTCCGCCGAACCCGCCGGGCCGGGGCGGGCAGACGGAAACCGCGCGAGGTGCGCGTGCGACCGATCCAACGCCAACCCGAACCAAACACGATTCCGCGCGGGTTATTGTAAAAAAAAATAAAAAAAAAAATAAAAAAGATCAAAGGGAAATGGAGCGCATTTTGAATGAGGCGTCAACAGCGGGGAATTAGCGTGGGGGGGGGGGGGGGGGGGAGGCGCCGGTATTGTTTACACAGGTGTGTTTTAAAGGGGACGACGCGAGATAATGAACTCATGGCTATAAAGAGGAGAAGAAAGGAGGTTTGTTTTTTTGTTTTCTTTTTCTTTTTACCCGTCTGCCGTGACCGTGGTGATTAGACGGGGCGCTAAGCGGGATGCTAATGAAAGGAGCTGAGATGAGGAGGATCGTGGGAGGTGCAGGGAGGAGCAATGGAGGCGCAAAGGAGAACTGAAACGTAGCCTGAAGGCAGGGAGGTGAACTAGCCTCACAGTGCAACAGGTAACCAGAGGGGCTTCTACAGTTAGGAGGTGTTTGGGGGGGGGGGGGGGGAGTGCAAAAGGGGCAGACAGAAAATATGTTTTGAGAGCGAGGGTGGGGCGAGGGTGTGCAGGGATTGGTCTGATTGCTTTTCTCTAATTGGGCACGTAGACGACGTGGCAGTTCCTCTCAGATGTCTTGTCATTGGATCTCGCTCAGGTACATTTTTCCAGTTTCGTTTTTTTTTTGTTTTGTTTATTTTAACCACAGACCATTCAAGGACCTGTAGGCTCTCAAAAAGGGTGTGTCAATATCCAACACCCTTTTTGTTTCTCTTTCAAACTCATTTAGTGTCAAAATGACACTAAATGACTTTTGTGTTACAATAGGGAGACTTTTTAACACACGCTGCATTGAAAGTAACACAAACTGTGCTATCCTTAACTAGACATCCTTAACTAACGTGGGCGACATGGCTCAGGAGGTAAGAGCGATTGTCTGGCAGTCGGAGGGTTGCCGGTTCAAACCCCGGCCTGGGCGTGTTGAAGTGTCCTTGAGCAAGACACCTAACCCCTAACTGCTCTGGTGAATGAGAGGCATCAATTGTAAAGCGCTTTGGATAAAAGCGCTATATAAATGCAGTCCATTTACCATTACCATTTAGACGTGGAGGTGTGTTAAAAAATTTGACATATTATGTCTTGTTTTTAACACAACTGTTTTGAGTGTGTAGTAATGCTGCTACATGGAGAGAGAGCACATACAGTAGCAGCTTTTCTCTGCAGAGTGCGGTGTGGGGGTTGTACGGTACCGAATTTGGAGACTGGCTGCAGATGTTTGGGATGAGCGTGAGCTGGGATCTGCCTGATTGGGTACATGGGGTATTAAAGAGGAGGTGCTCAGGTTCTGGATCGGGTGGGAGCTGGACCCAATGCGTGCGTGCATGTTGAGCGTGTCAACATGGATAAAAATGCTCATTTTATTTTCCGCGCGCACATTCACGTCTTTAATATTGTTGTTCATTCTCACGGTGTTGTACAGCCTGGACCTGATTAACCACATTGAATTGCAAAATTAGTTTGAGGGCAAGGAGCATAAAAAAACTTTGTTCTCACTTGATTGATAATAGCTCACTTGAAGCGTGAGCAAACGAGGAGAGGGCCGATCAATCATTTTACATTACTGTGGCGTGCGGTCACTTCAATCACGCGCGTCCAATCGACTCGCTGATTGCTGCCCTGCGAGCTTGGGCAACGTCCAGAACTTTGGGACTGTCATACGCCCTCCCACCACTGCCTGTACCAGAGCTGTTCTGTGCTTTCTCCCGAACGCACGGAGGACCTCTCCGTGCGAGAATATGCGCGCTGCAACTGCAGCTGCTGGGTGGTTGCAAAATGTCCCCCGTCCTTCTTAATGCCAGTGTCTTAATGCTCTTCTCTTCCGCTAGCGGGAACACTCGGTGGAAGAGTTGGGTGTTCATTGACTGCAGCTGTATAGATGCTGTTAGATCAGTACAGTCCACCTCCGCACGCATTCACAAAACCGGTGGAAATGGGCCGAGGACGTTTTAGAAGTATAATTTCCCGACGCTCAAAATATCCACCGTTCATTTGTTTGGTTGGAGAGTTTAAAAAAAAAAAAAAAAAAAAACGTCAGCTTGAATTTTATTGAATTGCTTCCGCGTAAAGCCAGAAATACGCTCCAATTCATTTAGCCCCTGTTGCCTGTCAACCACAGTTCATGGGGTACAGTCTGTGAAGCCCACGCCTTCACTTACAGTCTCCACACTAACAGAATAATAGCATCAAAATATTTTTAGGAAGCATCTACGCACGCGACACGTTTTTGTAAATGTGGGTATTTTCTTTATGAACGGTACGTGGAAATTTCCATTTCCCACGCTCCGTTTTCAACAAAAAAGAAAAAAAGAAAAACCTGGTTGCCAGGAAGTAGCTACAGTACGCAACCCTGGTGCGCCGCGTCCCGGTGATTACATCAGAAAGGATAATTAATCGCTGGGAGAAAGGCTGTATTGAAGGCAGTGCCATCGCTGCAGGAGCACCTGTGTAGAAACGAGCGTCAGACGTGTTTATTTTTTTATTTTTTTGTTCCAGGCGGAGGTTGTAGTGGCGCCTAACTTCCGTGTCTTTATGGCTTTGGGAGGAGCGGGGGGGGGGGGGGGTGTGGGCGGGGGGGGGGTTGGGAGGAGAACTGCGCATCCTGTACAGGCCGGCGGTAACCTGTTGCTCCTGGTTTTTCGTGTTTGCAGAGGGACGCTTCGCCTCTCTCGCCGCCCCGCCCCGGCCCCGGCCCGGCCCCGGCCCCCCTCCTCCCCCCTCCCACCCCTCCTCCTCCTCGCCAGTGAAGGCCCTAGCGGGACGATGTGGGTGCTGGACAAGATCCGCGGTTCGGTGGAGGGCAACGTGCTCCGGCCGGGCGAGGCCGCGGAGGCCAAGCAGGGCCGGGCGGCGCCGGCCTACAGCAACGTCCTGACGCCCGACAAGATCCCCGACTTCTTCATCCCGCCCAAGCTGGTGTGCTGCCCCGTGGAGGCGGAGCCCCCCGAGGTCCGGCCCAAGGGCGGCATGCAGGGCTCCATTTCGGAGCAGGCCATCAGCGCCCAGAAGCCCCCCGGCAGCCCCCGGAGCCCGCGGCTGGTCAGCAAGCTGGCGGGCGACACCCGGAGCCTCCTGAAGGCCGCCAACCGCCACATCATCCAGATCGAGAGCGCGGACGAGGTGGTCGCCGGGGACACCAACGCCGACCCCCAGTCCCAGACGGCCATGTCGCTGCCCTACGTGCCCAAGACGCAGACGTCCTACGGCTTCGCCACGCTGACGGAGAGCCCCCACACGCGGCGGAAGGAGTCGCTGTTCCACAGCGACCACGCCCCCCCGGGCGCCAGCCCCGTCACCTCCCCCAACGCCCAGCGCAGGAAGCCCCCCGGGGGGGGCGGCGGCGGCGGCGGGGGGGCGGCGGAGGTCGACGCCCACCACCTGAACCCGGCTGACCTGAGCAACGTGTCGCACATGAACCCGTACCGCTACTTCAGCGGCGGCGAGAGCGACACCTGCTCGTCGGCCGAGTCCTCGCCGTTCGGCTCGCCGCTGCTCTCCCGCTCCGCCTCGCTGCTCAAGATCTTCACGCACGAGACGCAGGCCAAGGTGTCGCGCGCCAAGCGCTCCCTCGCCCGCCACTCCTCGCTCTCCACCGACGAGTGCAGCTCGGCCGAGCCCAGCCCCAGCGTGCCGCGCCGCGCCCGCGGCTCCTCCGGGCGGGGCGGCGCCGGGGGCGGGGCCCGGGACGCGCCGCAGCGCGAGCACACGGTCAACCTGCACCGCGGCGGCACCGTCCGGCTGTGCGTGGACTACGACGCCGGCGCCGCCCGCCTCCGCATCCGCGTGCTGGCCGCCGAGGACCTCTACGACCGGCTCGTCGACGTCAAGAGCATCAACTGCTGCGTGTCGCTCTACCTCAACCCGGGCAAGCTGCAGAAGCAGCGCAGCAACATCATCAAGAACAGCCGCAACCCCGTCTTCAACGAGGACTTCTTCTTCGACGCCGTCCCCGCCGCGCAGGTCAAGAACCTGGCCGTCAAGATCAAGGTGGTGAACAAGGGCACCAGCCTGAAGCGGGACACCCTGCTGGGGGAGAGGGAGGTTCCCCTCCACAAGTTGCTCTCTGGGCTCTAGGTTCCGGGGTTTTTGTTGTTTTTGGTTTTTTTTGAGACATTTTTTTTTGTGTGTGGAGGAGCAGAATCTGTGATGATTCACACGTATGTCAACGCGCGTTCCCCTTGATGATTCCCCCTCCCCCTTCTCCCCCCCCCTCCCCCCCTCCTCCTCATGGTCGCTTACCCCCACCAGTCAGCAGGCAGACCTCCAGACCCGTCACGTTCCTGGCGGACTTGACTTCCTGGAGAGAAGCGGCACGTGGAACCCGCCGGGGCTCGCCGCCCAACGACTTTTCCCCCGCCGGCGCGCCATTTTGCTTATTATCCGCCTCTCGTCTTCGTGGCGCGTCTCCGGTCGCCCCGCGTGACGCGGTGTGGCGTGGCGTGGACTCCCCAAACGAAAGCGAGGCACGACCCGATCCGGGGCTCGGGCTGGGCTTTTCGAAATCCGCTCGACGACATGCCGCGCGGACGCGTCGCGCTTCGATGGCCGGGCCGCGGCCGGGCCGTCTTTTGCTTTTCGCGGGAATGCCAAAGGACGACGGCGGCTCAGGGACGCACGCACGCCACGCGTGAGCGGGAAAATGAAGCGGACGCTCTCAGAACGACGGCACGAAATGTCTGCAGCCCGAGCCCGAGTGGAGGCGAACGCACCTGCCTGGCGGCTCGCTCCTCTGCTGCACTGCGACTAAATCTCCCCCCGCAGTTTCATCTCACTTCACAACACCCACAAGCCTTATTAAAGAAATGTGTTAGAGAGCGAGAAAAGAATATTTTCAGAGTGCGAGGATATCTGCTGAGAGAGGTATTTTGAACATATAGAAGAGCAACTGTGCACCTGTATTTATATATATACTATACATATATATATATATATCCAGAGGCCAAATTTGCAGGAAGCGTTTCAGGTATATGTACGTGTATACAGACAGTTGCAGATGAGAGACAGTTTGTTATGACTGTTATGTTGTGCTTTTTTCGTGACCCACTTGTGCCTGCTCGTGCCCTCTGTCCTGTACCTGGTTCTGCATGTGACCCGGGCCCGGGTCCGTTAGTGAGGCATGGAGTGTTCGTACCCGATCCTGGTGCTCGTGAGGTGACAGTCGCATGACGTCGTTGTACGGACTGCTGTTTTTAAAAAATATATATATTTACATGGATAGAATAACGTCTGGATGAATCTGAGCAGAGTCGGAAACGCTTGCCTGTAATCGGAAGACGTGACGATCCAAGCTTTGATGAAGCTGATGTGGTGGCGGTGTAGTATAATGGGGAAGGAGTTGGTCTTGTAACCGGAAGGTCACAGGTTCAATTCCCGGGGAAGGATACTGCCGTTGTACCCTTGAGCAAGGTTCTTAACCTGCATTGCTTCAGTGCATATCCAGCTGAATAATGGATGCAATGTATATGTAAAAAGAATGTGTAGGTCGCTCTGGATAAGATCGTCCACTAAATGCCTGTAATGTTATGATGTCACAGGCATGTTAAAGTTTTAAGGGCACAGACATCGTTTCTGGTTTCTCAAAGGTTTGCTGTACTTTTTCTGCTCTTTTCTCCACAGGCAATGAATTTATTTAAGATAGAAAAGTTAGTTTGTTGATTTGATGTCGTTAGTATATTAGGGGGGGGGGGGGCGGGGGGGAGGCTAATCCAGTAAAATCAGCTCTGTAGGCAATGCCAGCGGGTTGTGCTTTTTATAAATGACAACGGCTCTTCCAGAAAAGGCACCGATTGAAGAAAGGTGGTCGTTTGAGCTTTGATTTCCATGGCTACTCTGAATGATTCTATTCTTAATAAATATGTGGAATTGCTAATATAAATATGTGTTGATTTTGTCGTTTACCAAATTACACAATGGTCTAATTTATTTTAAATGATCTCAGGCCCGAATTTGGGTATACTGGAAGATTGTGAACGGAGTAGTAATTTCTGTAATATGGAGAGTGTTTTTTTGCTACTGTTGTGTCTGGTGAAGATATTTGTAGTTGTTAGATATAAATGGAATTCAGTTAAATGAAAGAGGCTGGTTGTGAATTGATTGCGAGGGGGGAACTTGTGCCTGTCTGTGATGGACTCTCACTTGAGTGTAACTAAGAATTTATATTTTTCTTCTAACTCAATTTTCTGCATGTACACGATATGTTTTTGACATATGCCTTGGGCACTTTAGGTCTTTCAGTGTGTTTGTAATCAGTTAAACCTGAACTATGTTATAATTTGGAAATGCGCTGACTCAGAAGTCCAAACATAGTTAATTGATTTTTAAAATCGTTTTCCTGGTTTTGATCACGGTTACCTAGCGACACGCTCGTATGCAGCGATTCGCCGTGCCGTGTAGTTTTCCGATGTCGGTTGGTAAACCGTCAACTCGTCGGCTGCTTCCTTAGTAATTTCCTGTGGTGGTTCCCGTTGTGATTTAACTGAAGCCGGAGGTTCTCCTTGTCAAGGCGCTGTTCTAGCGCGTGGAGGAGACCCGCGGTCTGGTTTTGACCGCACCAGTCCATCCAGATGGTCCGGGTCCTGCTAGCGCCTGACCGTGTCCGGCAGCCCTGCAGGGCAGTGCACAGTTGGTGCTAGCGCCAGTGAAGTCTGAGTCATGGCATTTCGTGGCTCGCTAGTGACCCCTGCTGGCGAGCCAGCGTGAGCCTGATTTATGGACTGCGGTGTGGTAAGGTGGTGTGGTAAGGTGGCGGCTGACGTCCCACAGTCCAGAGGAGGGCCTGCGCTCGTCCGTGTTCCCCCAAATTCACAGCAGGGAACATGGTTGCAAACTGGTAGGAAAAGGGGGAAAAGAATCAAAAAATTGAAAGGAAATGGAGAATTCCAGGTGACTAGAATGGGTAAGGGTTTCCAGGGGATGCTTCCTGTCCGTTGTGAGAATATTGGGGTTGAAGTGCCATGGGATTTTTTTTTTTTTTTTTTTTTGTATTTTATCATCTTATCGGACCATTTTTGGTAATGATACTACTCCCAAAACCATGACATTTTTGCTGGGATTTTCGAATTACACCCTGCTCATACCAGCCTCTTAAATCCTTTAAATATTGTTTTTACGTTGGATCATGAGCAAATGATTGACTGTTTAATCTTGTCACCATGGTGACACCTTTTGAAGAAGCCAGCAGGAAACCCTGTGCATCCTTAGCTGTCAATATTTAACAGAAAATATTCTCCTTTTCATACCCAGGTGAATTGTGGTCAACAAAAATATGTCAAGGGAAAATCACAAATTCTGACCAAGCATTCATAACTTAAACATAGTTGACTGCTATTGGCTACATTATATATCCAGCTGTAATTTCATTGGCACAGCTGTAATTTCATTGGCACAGCTGCAATTTAATTGGCACTCACATCCAGAGCTATGGCATTAAAATATAACCACGTTGGGTGTAAAAGCTTTTGTTGAAAAACCTTTGTGGATGTAGCACTCAATTTAACTTGTGTGTCTAATTGGCTCTTTGCTGAGCTTTGCACATTAGTGGTCTCTGTGGATGAACTGGTATCTTATGCAATTATCATAGCAACACAAAGAAAAGGGGTATTTTAAATAATGTATTAACTACTGTCATACTGCCTACATTGAGATCAGAAATTAGGCATTACTGACCGTTTAAACAGCAAACAGTCATTAAATGCGGCCTCCTAAGTATAGCCATCTAAAGGTGTTTGTCGTTTTGCCATTTAATACATACCAGAGAGAAAAAGAAGTACGAAATGGCTGGTTATATTTATGCGGGAAAAGGCCATTTTCACTGAATCTAAAACAAGATTTGAAAACAGTGGGCCTGTGAAGTCTTGCATAGGTGTGACATATTGATGGAGAGATGCAGGCACATTTCACTGCACTGCTGTATATCTTTCAATGGAATGAGGAAAAGCAGTTGTCTCTCACAGACCTTCCTCAGTACCTTGAAATGTTCTTGGGTGAAGCTTAATTCACTGGGTGACATCACAGGTGAATTGCCATGCCGACTAGCCACTTGCGATTGGTCAGATTGGTCAGAGTAACCGACTGACCTCGAGCCAGATTGAAGCCCAACGTTCCTGACAGTGAACTGGAAAAACGGAAACAGCGCAAGTTGAAAAGCTTTGTAGAGTGCCGGGGGGGAACCGCTGTTTCAAAATGGCCGCCACTCTGGCTTCGGTGCTCAATTTAGCCGTTTGCGTTTTGAATCGAACGCACACAAGAGACGTCACGACCATGGAGCGCGTTTCGCATCGCCGTTCTCCCTTCCTTGCCGTTGCATTGTGACATCATCTCATATTCCGTTGCCGCTGCCCTCCGACTCCCAACAGTCATTCATCTTTTCAAAGTCACCGATGTCTCCTCTGGCTGCCAAGTCATACCTAATTATAAGCAACTAGGCCTGGCCAGAATTTTTAGATGTGACCCAGTGTTATCTAAATGTTAATTAATGGATAAGCCACATGCTGGTGGTATAGCCTTCGCTTCGCATGTTCGCCCCGTTTCTTATTTACTCTGGTGTTTAAAAAAATAATAATAAATAAAAATTAATTTTCAAAAAAAAAAAAAAGAAAAATTCTGATCACAGCCTAGATGAAATAACACTTAATTGCAGAGTGAATTACTGGAGGTAGATAATTTAATTGCAAAGTTCAGAGAGATTTGCCTTTTTTTTCCCTGAAGACGTTGAGGAAATGCCACAGGAAGGAGAGGCTATAGAAGCTTCAGAATGTCTGATTAGGTTTTTTTTTTTTAAGGGGGGGATGGGGGGGGGGGGAGGTGGGGGTGGTGTGGGAGGATGGTGCGCCTGCACTTGTTGCTTTCAGTACAGTTATTGCCATTTCGGTTCCCGGTATTCATTAATATGACATTCCACCTCTGGTTCCGTGCTGGAGTCGTTTAATTACGCGAAGGCAGAGCTGCCTTTCGATTGGCCGGAGTCCAGGGGAAGGCTCCTCTCTTTCAGCGCTGGGGTACTGGGGTAATTGATATTCATTTCAGTGATTATTTTTCTGCGGATAAAATTTCGAAAGTTGTACAGCTCTG
Source organism: Anguilla pacifica (assembly GCA_039654925.1). Lineage (NCBI taxonomy): Eukaryota > Metazoa > Chordata > Actinopteri > Anguilliformes > Anguillidae > Anguilla > Anguilla pacifica. The sequence continues at coordinate 8,007,478 of CM077287.1, read as the reverse complement.
AAGTTGTTATTCAGACAGGTTATTAAAACTGAGTGCCAATCCATCTTACTTGACGCCAGATTCTTTTCATCCAAAATATGCTCTGTATAAATAATGGATGCCCGGTCGTGTCTGTTGTTTGTACGTATGTGGGTGCATTATATTTTTTATATACCGTGATGTCATAACCAATGGACCACAGTGGACGATATTGTATTTCAAATTGTGTCATGTACAAGTATTTCTGGGATACCTTTATTAAAAGAAAATGCATTATGGATTCAGTGTGTCATTACTCCTTAAAGGATATGAGTGCGGGTAAAACTTCCAACGAGGGGTCACAGAGGTCCTAATAATGCATATAAATATTCTGAAGTCGAACAGTGATCCTCATTCATTCTGAAAGTGAACTGCACATCACATCCTGTGTTGCGAGTGCTTGTATACATGGGCTGAGTGGAGCAGAATGCAATTAAAAAAACATATTTATTACCCATTTTAAGATGTGGCAGTTTTAAATGCATTGCCGTGCATTGTGGGTAATTCCTGCCACCCTTGTGCAGTGAGTTTTGTCATGGTCCCGTGGGCTGTTTTTGTCAACGTGTTATTGTAATTCTTTTTCTCTAGCGGTGGTCTGCGAATATCTCAGTTTCTTTTTTGTATTGTCGTGGATTACACACGCAATAGTTTCTGAAGTTAGCATTAAAGGGTGAGAGACACCGTTGATTAGAACCGACTCCACTGGTCACGTAGTGCTTTAAGCTAGGCACATTTCGGGGGGGAATCGGACTCTTGAGAAAAGCCCAAATTCAATAATTTCACTGTGTAATATTCGTCTTACGCGACATTATACAGTTGCTTTTGTTTCTCGGTCCCTCTTGGCATTGTTACTTGCTTGCTATAAAGGACTTATTTTGTTTGGCACAATGAGGTTACAAACTAACACAACTACTCTTTCAGTGTTCATTAGAATCAACTGCAAATCAAGTAATGAGTGCCAGTATAATTGGCAAAACCACTCCACTGACTGCGCCTGAGGGGAAGTTCAGTCGTCATAACATGGGGGTCTGGGTACAGTGCAAGAAGAAGCACTTTCTGAATGTGTTTTATCACAGTGTTCTCTGGCAAACATCACTGAAACAACACTTTAATATCATAAGCCCCTTTTCCAAGAACATAGGAACATTTTTATACCACTTAATGACTCGCCAAAAAAAAAGAAAGAACTCCAAATGTCTTCAGGCACACGGCAAGCATAAAATTACAACTTTCTCTTTACCTCGTTTTTTTTTGTCTCATTAGTCTCCCCTTTATAAAATGTCAGGATCTTGTGTTTCAGTGAGCAGCTAATAGCCCTTCTAGCGCACTTTGGTATCTTTGGGTGAGCTGAGCCTATTCAACACTGAGCAAATGAAATCAACCGGTGTGACGGATCCAGAAGTCCCTGGCCTTCCCCTTTCAGAAAGCGGAACACAATTTCGCCTTCCTGGCGGATCGCCTGTCTGGAAAATGTCCCAGCAGCCCCCTCTTTCCCTCATTACTGTCCCCAGCCGCAGAGCGGCGGCACCTGCTCCTTCAAATTACCATCAGCTCCTGCGGCAACCTCGCCTTAACCTTCGACCTCTCTCTCCCCGTTCTCTCACCTATCATAAAAAAATGTGTGTCAACACTTCACGGCTGTTATTTTTATTGTCTCTTAGCCGCCCGGCGAGCCTGGTGAAGTCACATCATTAGGAGGGGCTTGCTTCTATTGTCGAGCGGTTGGTTCATGATTGACACAAGAAAAAAAAGAGATAAATCCTTGTGCGTCTAATGATAACGTATAGCTTTCTGCATGCTGAAAGCTAACAATCCTGTTACTCGAGTTTAAGTCCCTGTGGATACAAGAATGCATCCAACAGGGACACAAGCCGCTACGTGAATACAATGTAAATAAAATGTAATATGCCACAACCGCCACATCACATTCTGGCTTGGGCCTTACATACCTGTCAAAACTGCTTTTATCTTTTATCGTCAACGAATGACTAAACCGTAATTATCCCTGATGGGTAATCCACTGTAAAGCCAGTTTTAGACATCACAACCCAAGAAGGAGCAATGACCCCATAAAAACAACGACCTAAAATAAAAATAAAAACATAGAATAAAACAGAGAGGCACCATGGACGACCTGCTCGATAGCTAAAATAAACCAGAGTACAATACTAGACCAGAAGTGGTCTCTGGAGTTCATTTTCATAATTCACATTTTCAGCTTTCATTTTTGGCATTTAGCAGAGCCCTTATCCAGAGAGACTTGCACTGCAGAAATTCTTAACATGCAGTCCATTCATACAGCAGCTCAGTTTAAGCAGCTTGTTCAAGGGGCCAATGGCAGCTGAGAACCTAACCCACAACCAGTACCCTCATCATTATACCTGTGACCTTGGTGTCTTGCCCTTTAAGCTGTGAGGTCACAAAGATGTAATTAGAATATTCTTAAGGAAACATTCTGATGCTGATGTAACAATCACCACTGGTAACTGAAGGCAGCGGAGTTCTAGAACACTGACTGAGAATTTTGAAAAAAAAAAAAAAAAAAAAAATTACAAATAACTTCCTCTTCAAAGGGTTAAAGCTTACAGAGATACATCCCGTTCCAGCTCAACTTGAATTAAATTCTATCGATTTCCTGCTCTGACAAGAATTTGATGTAAGACACATATAATTTGAGGAGATACAACAGGATGCAGTTGCACTGAGTTGAAGCAGCTCAGCATGTTGCAAGTGATCGGATTGTCTTGAGACATGTATGTGGGTAGCACATGAGCGTAGCTACATCTAAAGTTGAGTCACATGACGGGAGTCGGTCTGTTCATATCGATGGGTGACAGATGTCCTGCTTTCACCGGGAAGTTGTCCACAACACACCTCACCCACACACAGCTTCTTCGCCCTTTATAGAGACTCTGTGGAGTCAGGCCTTTAAAGTTGCTTCACAGCTTCTGATGATGGTTAAAAAAAACTCTGGGGGAGTGCATCCTTCACTACCTCCCCCCCCCATTATAACTTGAAAAAACATGAAATGGCAGTCTACATTGATACAGTCACAACAAGGATAAAATGTAACTGAAAACTAAACAGTGCTCTTGAAGTGCACTTGCTAAATTTCACTAGAGAGGACGTACTCTCAAAAACCAACCTTTTTTTTCCCCCCTTGCATTTTGCTGTGACTGTGACTTGTTGCTGTGATCTTCTGCTCAAAAGTAAACCGAAAAATCAAGAGGAATTCTGTTTCCCAAAGACGCACTCTTGCTGGCGCGTTTTCCCGCTCTCAAATCGACATTCCCGGGCTCGGCAGTCCGCGATCCGTTCCCATTAGGCTGGAGTGTGGAGGTGGTGGCATCCTCGTTAGCGCTGTTTACCCAGCGCTTGCTTTGCGTGGGCATCTGATGAATGCCATTTCTCTCTGTCAGGATTCTCGCGCTCAGTTGCCCCCACCCCCACCCCCCACCCCCTCCCTCCCGGGCTTCAGCAAGCTTGCGCTACAGGCCCTGCGATATGCATCCATATGGCCAATGGGCAGGAGGCAGATGTGAGCTCGCCTCGCTTCCTGAAGCCAGAAATATGTTATTAAAGGGACTGGGGGTTCATTTTAAATTTTTGTTTTCGTGGAATGGAGAGCTGGACTGCAGAGTCCATCACAGTGTTAATGTATGTAGAGGAACAGATTATGTCCCTTATTACGTGCATATGCGTATTCTTATGCATAATCTCGTCAGTCTGCCTATGTCCACTGTAAATGTACTTTATAGTAGTTTGTATGATTTTTTAGTTTTTTTTTGGGGGGGGGGGGGGTTACATGGTCCTCATGAATTCAAAAAAACATTTTCCCCCCATTTTCAATAGTAGATCCCCAGTTTGAAATGCCCAATCTTAGTTTATGTCCACCTCACTGTATCAGGATCCCCTGTCGTTTCAGAGGATGGGCTGGATGGAGGGGGGGGGGCCAAGGCCCAGATCCATACGCTCGCTTGTTTACCCCACCGCAGCCGGCCACGAAACAGCTGTACCAGACAAACAACCTACCAAAACAGAGGGGGTGTTTGCCTGTAACTCTTAAAACTTAAATCAGAGCAATTAAAAAAGCAGGAAAAACAAGGAGAGAGACGCGGCGAGGGAGAGGGACGTCTCCACAGGCTGAATCTTTCAGACGTGACGAGCCTCAGCTCCACAAAAGACGGGAGGAAACCGTGCAGCTTCGGCGCTGATGGTACAATAAAACGTGTTTTTTTATACCCACACGGTTTCCAGCCTTCGCAAAGTTGATCGTCCTTCAGGCAACGAAAAAAAAAAAACAGCTTCAGCTGTCAGTCAGCTGTACCCTTTTCCTGCTTGCACTTCCTGTCAGAACTCGTTAGGGAAGTTTAGCCTAGCCGTGGTCTTTAAGAGTGACATCCCGCGGAGCTACAGGCTTTTTGTCGGAGAACCCACGCCAGAAGACTGACGGCTTGCTAAACGGAAAGGCTGAATGAAGTCAATAAAGAGATTTAAAGATACGGCCGCAGGAAACTGAATCATAGATTATTGTGCCCTTGTGGAGTTTTAACTCCAAACCCCCGCCGCCCCCCCCCCCCTCGTGTGTTTTGCGGCTTTTTCAGTGCAGATGACAATCTGTGAGCAACAGTGTGCCAAAACTGGGGGTTGAAGGTGGTGTTGGGAGGAGGGGGATCATTCTGGCTCCACAACTGTGCTTCAGTGGAATTTTTCTTTTATATTTTCTATTTTGTTTTCCTTTCATGATGCACGGTTACAGGTGCTAAGGCAAAAAAAGAAGAAAAAAAAACGACAACAACAACAAAAAAGATAAAAATAAATAAATCAACATCGGCCACATTTTGGCTTTTTCCTCCTTTTTCTTCCGATCCCTCCCGGGTCTGCGTTTGCTGCAGAGCTTTCCAGACGCGCACAAAGGCGGCCATGAAAGTGCCGGCTTACAGAAACCCCGGCTGAGGAACCTGTCAGCGCTCCGAAAGGCGCAGAACGCTTCAACTTTTATTCTGTTTATTCTGTCTGCACTTCCCTTCAGCCTGTCAATCAACGTCTGTCTCTGCACTCCATCGTCTCTGAGCGTGTGTTGGAATGCATATGAGACGTTGCTGTCTGACAGACCTGAGTGAAATAATTATCCCAGAATACTTTAATCCTTTAAGACATTCATATTACTAATAATAAATATTATTTGTATGACATCTTATGTGCATGTCATTTCTGGCTACTGAGGTACTGAGCCACATTTAACACATGGAATATATTCTGCTTTAAATGACAGTTGAATCAACCAAAATAACACTTTTCTGAAATTATACGTCCTATGCCCCCTCCTCCCCTAAATAAAAGCATCTGAAATATTCATAGCCTTGTTTTGAATACTTTGTGTCCCCAATCCACGTCCACTTCCAAAGATGAGATCTTTGACTCATTCAAAATCCTTAAAGATCCTATTAGGGGTATGGATAATTGTGACACATAACTGTGGGGAAAAAAATTCGTTTTTTTTTAGCATGTGATGCTAATTACCTGCATTCTTTGTTTTAAAGTCTTCTTTGCTCATCTTTATCAATGTGGTCATTTTGTATGCAGGACGAATTTGGCAGAGGACACAACACATACAAAAATATTACCAAATAATACACCAAAAAATGATATACCAAATAATATGCCAAATATATATAATAGCAATGACATTTTAAAATGGTACAATTGGCCTGCTGGTTTCATAGCAAAGAATACAGCATGAAGCGTGACAGACTGTATGTATGACTCCTACACTGTCACACAGAGAACAGCTGCTGGCATAAACTATCTACGCAGTCATTTAGGACCGCAGCCATCCTCAGGCTACGCAATTCAAGTTTGAATTTAATTATGATTTTTTAAAAATTCTTTTGGAACAAATTTTAATTGTGCAGCATTGTTATTTAGGTGTCTGTGGTGGAGGTTGGTTCCCTGGTCCCCAATTGCTTCCGTCACCCACACCCACCCTCACCCCCCCCCATCCCCTTCCTCCTCCTGGGGTCTGTGATCAGTTCCCACCAGCCCCCCCCCCCCCCATTTTTCTCAAAATTTGCAGCTTGAGTATATTCACCCCCAAGCGTCGCCAAAATCCTAGAACCCGGCATAAGTTGCATAAGAGAAAGCAAAACAATAAATATTCCTAACACAAGAATAAAAAAAAATGAAAATGAGGCTGTGGATTAGAATGAACGGACCAGCTTTCGGTTTCAAAGCGAGCGGGATTCACGAGGAGCTCTGTCTGATCAAGAGCATTAATAGCACTTCATGGGGACATTGACCCGGCTTCAAAGAGTGCCTCAGCACGAAGAAACACAGGGCACAATATTGCAATTACGGGGTCTAAAAAGGATCATTTAGGATGGGAGAAATGCAACCATGTCACATAATATTATTGAAATGACACTGTCTCTAAGGGACATATTAAGATTTTTAAACCACAGAAAAAATGTATGAGATTGCTGGTGTACATAAAAAAATATTGCCGAAGAGATTGCCTATGACTGATGGTCTATGACTAATGCTACAGAGAACAGAGGTTTTATCAGATAGAAGTTTGTCCTCTTGGGTATATATTTTGATAATCATGACTTCACAAATATTGAGTCATCACTTTACATCACGCCCATTTTTATTCCAAATTCCTCCATTTGTGGGCGGGAGTGTAAATATTTCTCCAATTAGTTTAACAAATCAAAACTTTATTTTGTCAATAAAGCAATATAAATTCATGAGAGAAAAACAAGATTAAAAAGGGATGACAGTCTGCCATTGTATTCTACAACGATTTCGGCTCGGTCGTGGTGATGGAAATGTTGATTTAATTTAATTATTGAAATGTGTTTTAAATCAGTTCTGCTGACGCTTTGAGTCTCATAAATAATAACGCTTCCTTTCTCGTGTGTGAAATGTATGTATCTTTCTTTCTTTCTAATTGCTTTACCCTTTGCTTCCTCACAAATTCGGAATGTCAATTAGGCGTGCGTTTACATGCTGTGCTCATTGCTGAAACATCCGCCACGGACCCAGAAGAGCGCAGGCAAGCACGCGCTCTCCTCAGAAAAACCCCGCGATGTCAAGTCGCCGCTTCTCTTCGCACACAAGCGAACAAGCCGAGCTCGCACAGACGTGAGTTGGAGGAGGACGCTTCACGTGCAGTTTTAGCAAGTCGACTGCAGGCACTTGATGGACCATCCAGGGCAGGCTCGTGCAGAGTGGTTGCGGGGGGGGGCTGGGGGGGGGGGGGGGTTGGGGTAACTGGGTGCCATTTTTGCCCCAAGTGCCCAATGTGCACCTTTGAGTTGATTTTTTAAAAAATTATATTTGCATTATTATTGTTACTGTCATTCATTTTCTTTCTGTTATTTTTGTCAAATATATTAAGTGCAATAACCGGTGTCGATTTAGATTGCTGTGCCCAGGGTTTGAATTATGGGGGGGATTGGGGAGGTCTGACCCCCCTAATTAAGACTTGGACCCCCCCAAAAGAGGTAAAAACAACAGGTCGGTGGGGTCGAAACATTTATATATCCTTCCCTTCTTACCTGTAATCGTAAATATTACAAGTTTTGAAACATTCTGAGTAAAAAGCCACTCCCATTTGAATATTCCCAGGAAAACTATCCAGTTTAAATATTTCCACTACAAACCAATTGAGAGCAAATCCCAGCGTTGTAAATAATCAATAATTACAAACAAATACACCAGTTACCATAGTTTCTGTAGTTTTTCCAGTTTATTTCAGGAGCAGACTGATTAATGAAATGAGTACACGTATTACCAGTTCAGAATGAGCTACGAAGGGGACGACATTCTCATCTCTGGGTCTCTTGGTTGCAGGGAGCAATATATGGGGGGCTGTGATTGGTTGGGGTATTACTATGGCAACCACAGACCTTAGGAAGTACAGTGGGGGGTTGAAAAGTTGACTACTGAGCAAAGGAATGAGAGAGAGTGAGTATTTTCAATAATTCGGTTTCACTTCCAATATCACATTGTAAGAAATAATAACTTTATTTTATCATTTGATAAAATGCTTTTGTTTGCTTGTATAAAATGCTTGTCAGACAAATTAGTCCAGACTCATATTAAGTGGCCTTAAAATTTAATTCATGTTAAATATCATGCCTCGTGATTATTATTGTTTCCTATTTAATGTGATCACAAGCACATCTGAATATGATGTATTAATAATTGTTCATCTATTTCAATGCATCTACGCAAGCAACGTTTTCCACGTTTCCCTAAACTGGTTTATCTGCCAAACCTTTTCAATAACGGAAGGCACCACACAGACACCACTCTATCTATGCATTTAATGATTCGGTTTCATGAATTTTATTTAAATCGACGATTACAATTCCAGCTGGACTCAATTTTGTAACGTCATTAGCCACGCCCAACTCGCCCAACGCCCAACTTGATTGAAATGAAAAACCCGGAAGTCAGGTGCCAGCGATTTAATGGCCAAGCGTGGGACCTACTGTAAGAAATAGTTCGACATTAATCATGAACAGGATGGACCGCATTGCAGCCTTACGGTTTTGAGCCAGGTAGGCGTCCAAACGACCGGCAACGCACCAAGAGGAGGAAGATAATTAACGGAGATTCGCAAGAGATTGAGCAGAGGAGAAGTTGTGGGGAGTTGGACGGATGTCCTGGTGAGTGCCCAACCGCAGCCTATAGGCGCATCACAGCAATGATGCTAGCTCACGTCGTAAGCACTACAGGTGAAGGTACTGCTGGCCAGGTGTTTTTGTAAAACAATAATAAAGTAAACCAATAATAATAAATAAATCACGGAGTCATATCGCTCACTAGCATCCGTAGGCCTGTAGCTAGCTAAAACCGTGAAACATACTTCAACAATCCTGAAGCAATTAGCTACAGGAGAAAGAATTCTAAGGAGTGAGAGGTGTGAGACGAATTACAAGAATAACTCCAAGCAGAGGCGGGCCTTATGTCTTAATTAAAAACAGAGGTTTGTACTTCTCATTTATTTGTTTCAGTTTAATTACAGTTCCGTTCACCATTTCGCCGTGGGATTGCTATGGCCTTCTAGCTGGATTTATCGCTATTGGGGCTCATAGACTGAGTTGCTTCTGCTACATTCCTGGGCTGAGAATCCCATATGTCACTGGCCAGAATGTGTAAAAGAAAAAAGAAGTAGTTTTGAAGGGGATGTGGCTTTAATGACACCTCAGCATTTCTGCCCTTAAAGCCAGGAGAATTTTTTTTTTTAAATGTATGTTTTTAAATCATCCTCTTTGTTAATCCAGCATTGTAAACACCTCAAGAAATATAGCCCGAACATTGCCTTTTAATCCACCTCCTTCCAAGTCTTACAGCCCATGATTTCTCACCCTACTCTGAAACCAAAATATCTGATGCACGCATCAAAGCCTGTCTTAATGACATCTTCACCCGGATGGTCAGTCGGCATCTTAAACTCAATCTTGCCAAACACCTGATGTGCTGTACCATCCAGCTGTATCCACCCCCACCACTCCTGGATCTGTCCATCAGCTGACTGCCAGAAACCCTGCTCTAGTCCCAGATAACAGACCCCTTTAACTAAGAATAAATTACGAAAGTAACTCAGGGCTGCGGACTTCTTCTCTACGACGCCCCGCAAAAATCCGCCCTTTCCTGGCTACACATGCTGCTCGCCTCTTTATTTAGCAGCCCTGGGGCTGTTGTCCTGGCTGGACTACTGCAACTCCTTCCTCGCTGGTCTGTTCAGAAGAGCCGCCAGGCCCCTCCTGTTCACTGCGAATGCACGCGTGTCACGCCTCCCCTCGTCTCCCTCCGCTGGCCACCGGGGGTGAATGAAATCAAAATTTTATTAATTATTAATTTACAATTACAAAATTGTATTAATTCCGATATCAAAATACTGTTCCTGGCCTGTGGTGTGGCAAGAGGAACAGCATCCTCTCACCAGCAATCTGTTATCAAAGATTACATTCCTGTAGTTGATTATAAAACATGAAACTCCTGAGGTCTATTATCAAACCTTACATTCATGCGGTCTATAATCAAACCTCACACTCCTGCAGTCTATAATCAAACCTCACACTCCTGCAGTCTATAATCAAGCCTCACACTCCTGCAGTCTATTATCAAACCTACATCCTTGCAGTCTATTATCAAACCCACTGGCCACCTTACAGTCCCCTCCCTGCGGGGGCCCTCCTGTCAATCACATCTCTATCATGGCGCCCCCCCCCCCCCCCCATTGGGGAAATGGGCTCTCCACTGTAATCAAAGACAGCAGAGCTACTCTCCTTTTTCCACTGCAGACCGGAAGTGTACTTATGTAACCAGACCCTTGGGTCACTGAATGCCGAGCGTTTTGCCTGGCTTCAATAGCCGGACCTATGCCAAATCTGAAACTATATCCTCGCACCAATTTTCTGCCTAATAATTCCATATTATCAAATAAAATCTTATATTTTTATTTGTATAGCGCTTTTTTTTTACAGAAAACTGTCACATAAAGGCGCTTTACAGAGTAGCAAAGAAAGAGCAAGAAGCAAGCCCATGAGGTTAAAATGTTTTTTTTTTTTTTTTTTTAACTTCCCACTGGGGAGAGAAACCGTCAAACGGTGGCGAGGGGGGGGAAAAAAAAAAAAACTCCCCGATGGGAAGAAATCTCAGGAGGAACCCGGCTATAGAGGGGGGGGGGAGGCCATCCTCCACTGGCCGGCCTGGTGTAAAGTAGGGTTGGAATAGGTTTAACAGAAAATGAATGGATGTCTTGTCCATTTCCCGCTTGCACCTGGTGTGCTATCTGGTTCTCTGCGGCAAGATGACGTATTGACGACCGCTGTCGGTCGTGAGCCTGATGACTGTGGAAGACTGTTTACGTTTGGGGATAATTTTAAAGTGATTGCACAATGTCCGTCTGTTCGTCGGCAGCTAAGATAAAGATGTGTTTTGCTGCGGTTAAAATAAAGATATTCGGCTTGAGAGGTAATTCAGCAGGGCCCAGAAGAACATGTACTGTACGTGGCTGCATCAGTGCAGAATGTGATTGTAGAATATGTAGTTTGGATGTAAAACACCAGGGTGTACAATCAGGGCGGCTGCTGCCTTGCTTCAGAGAAAGCGGTAAGCGCTGTACTGAAAAATGAACTCCACGTTGTTTGTAATAAAGAGTGCCTTAGCACCGTAATCCATATAAGCTCAGAGTGGCTTATTTATGTTTTTTTTTTTTGTTGACTCAAGCGGTGTTTGTTACCTAAACTCTGTGCACACTTATGTAGCTAAGTTGCTCTGGGTAAGAACATTTGCTAACGCTCTGAATACAAGGCTTTACTATTGATACACTGCTCTGATAGTTTTGTTGCGCCTGACAAACAGAAATGTATTCCGAACCAGATAAACATCCATGTTTTTTTTTTTTTTTTTTTTTTGGGGGGGTGGGGGGGGGGGTGGGGACAAATGAGCACAGGAGGACACTGTTTTCATGGCGAACCAGTACATAAAATTTAATGAAAATCTGTCACAAAGCACATCATATAGGCTGCCCGGCAGGGTTAAATACATACAGGCCACAGGGGTGTGCAGTGTGCTGGGCCACCCGTGTATGTTTAGAGGCTAAGCTGACCATGATCCCCTTTGACAAGCTATCAAACGCGAGCACAATCTATTACCCTGTGAGAGTGGGAACAGAGCCAGCGGGGGAGATGATGGGCAGCAGACCAGGGGGATACTCCCCCCCCCGCCCCACCCCCCACCCCCCATCCCCTGTGTGATTGAGCCGAGCCAATGGCGGGTGATTTTTTTAGCAGGCGTTCAGAAGGGCCGGCACATTTTATCACACCACAGGCCGATGATCAATCAGCACAGCTTTGCTCGACCTCAGTAACCTGCACTCTCCCCGCTCGACCCCCCCCCCCCCCCCCCCCCCGGTTGTCCTGCCTGTCATGTCATGTCAGGCACAGTGACCCCCCCCCCCCATCCCCTCACCCTTCCCCTGCCACCCCTCAGGAACTGGGATCTCCCAAGTGATCTCTGGAATAGTCATGGTTCAAAGTGTATTGAACCTGGAGGCACTGACTGTGTAATCAGATTTCGCCTAATGTTACCATAGCAACTCAAGGGGGGGCTTCTTTTTTTTCTACGACTAAAAAAAATAATTTAAAGAAATTGGACAATTAAATAAATGTGCGTGTGTGTGTTATACTTTACGTGTTATACCGTAAAATATACTTTATGTACATGCACACACGTAGAGGAGCTTGACTTGTGTGCAAAGAATGACTTCTTCGATTTGCCCGTTTAAAAAAAAAAAAAAAAAAAAAATTCACTTTCGCTTTGAGCCTCACCCCGTTGTTTTTCACTGTTCAGCGCCGTTGGAAATAAAGTTTCACAGCTTGCCGTTTCACAGCGACTCTTCTGTTCGTCGAAACAACAGGTAGAACTCTGACAGCGGCTTCGCGTTTTCCCAGCCAGCTCTGCTGTACCCTACACCTACACACTCCTTTCAGCCCAAATGCAGGCTGGTGTTTTTGTTGAGGCACTTAATGAGCCCGTCTCAAAGGTAGATCAGTAATTCGGGTCGCGTGAATGTTTTCATTGCCTCGCTTTAGTGGGCACGTCTGCACACCGGCCCGAGAAATTAATGCATTTTTAATCAAAAACCGTTTTTTTGTGTGCTTTCACTTAAATTCTTTTAATTCATCACCTCTTTGTTAAACCTTAAAATTAGAGGCCGTAAACAGTCGTTTTAAAAAGCGACTAATAAGTAGCTAATCTCGGGCTAAGAAAAACGGGATTTTACAGGGTTGGCTATATCGGTGTCTTTTGAAAACCTAAATTCAAATGTGAATCTGCAAAAAAAAAACAAAAAAAAAACAGCGTGGCTTCTGAGGACATATTTGCAGATGCAATCGCCATGGCAATCTCGGATTGATTTTATTATATATTTGTTTTGTCGGTCCGTCAGTGCGCCACCTCATTTGTTTGCTAAATTTAAGTGAACTCTTGATATGTGGCCAGGGCCTGTAATTTGCACGAGGAAATTTGCTCTTCAAAAAGAACCTTGTTTTCCCATCCCAGTACAAAGGCCTCGGTCCTATCTGAATCGGTGAGTCTATCAGTGCTGATGTTATTGGCCCAACAGATGAGTCATACCGATGTAGGGCAATGCGTCTGTTTCCAGCAGCGTGACTGTGGCAGAATTTGGCATGTGTAATGTTTGGTTACTTAGTGTTTCATCATGTTGCAGAGTTCCTACGATTCAATAGGTTTACCTGAGAAAGTTTTTAGTTGGAACTGTGACGAGGTTAAAACAAAGAACACTGGATTCTGTAGGATTCAGTGTTGCGGCAAATGTAACATACAATATGAAGACAATTCTGCATTTTCACTGTAAGGCAGTGTTCCTTGAATGATGGCCAGGTATTCTTTAGTTCTGGCCAAATTTCAGAGGTGTGGAAGAGACTAAATAAATGCATAGGTCCATTTATCCTTCCAGTCCTGTTCTGATGTTTGAACATTGAACAGCCACAGCATTAGAGAGGTTTTGCTTCAAACATATGTAAACTTCTGTTTGTGACCATTTATTATTATTGTCAGATGAGCCATAACTTTACTGTTGTTTTCAAGTCACCGTCTTTAATACAGAAGCACTTGGTGCGGAGGGGAGCTTTAAATTAAGTAGGGGAGTAGAATTGATTTCATTTTTTGATCAAATAGGAATCTGCAGCAGTCGTGTTTGCTGACTGTGTGGACAGCGAGTTTCACTTCGCGGTTGAAATTGTCTCCAAGTTATTTTTGGAAGATGAAATTGAATTTGTGACTATTTGGCAAAAGGAGAGGAGAAATCTGAGAAGTTTTTAACAAGTTTAATGGCTTATTACATCAACTTGAAGAATTATTAAACGTGAAGAATTTACTGAATAAGATAAGGATACATTTGAATAATGGAACCAGGTGTCACCCTTTTAATATGTATAGGTAATACACAGTTTATGGGAGAGAAAATATGGATTGATGAAGGCCGAATTTACCAAAGGTGTGCTGTGTTAAAATGCACGCAATAAATATGGCGGTTCAAATGTATCGAACTGGAACACCTGCATTTAGCGTACATGGCAGGTAATGGAAGCAGGTGGGAGTTTTACACGTTTGCTTTAACCCTTTGAAGAGTAGGTTTTTTTTATTTATTTATTTTTTTTTTAAAATATACAAGTCAGCGTTCTAGAACTCCATTGCTTTCAGTTACCAGCAGTGATTGTTACATCAGCATTAGAATGTTCAGCCAGGAACATAATATTCTTATCACATATTTGTGACCTCACACTTTTAAAGGTTAATGTGCTCGAAGGCTATTTCCTGGATTCCCCGGTGTGACGGTGTGCTGAACGTGTGGCTAATAGACCTTTCCTGGGAGCAGTAATTGTGGTTTTGTGGACGTTATTTCCCATTTCTCTCACGTTACCTCTGTCACGTGCCTGCGTTGTATTTTTTTTGGATGTGTTTTCGTATTTTTTTGCCTTTTTTGATGCATTTGTAATTGTGTCTGATTTCACTGGCCTTTTAAGTGTCATGTGATACTTCCTTTTACATGGAAGATTGCAGGTCTTCTTTTCCTCAGTTTTCAAGTAATCAAATAGATTATTTTTTTTTCGCCATTAACAGGATAGTATAATGTACTTAAGCGAAAGTATTATCAAAAGGGTTCTCTGGTTTTGTGGTTACGATGACCTAAAAAAACACATTGATCCAGTCAGTCAAGTGGTAATATTCAACACCTCAGGTGAAAATACCTTCCTTGGTCCCTTGAATGGAGAGGAATGTGTCACACAGAAAATCGACCCTTCTTCAAGGATAACGAAAGCCCTTCAGGTAGAATGAACAGAGCTGAATGGCTGGTACAAGGTATACTGACACGCATCCTGATTAGAGCTCTTTGCTGGAAACCTCTTTTGTTACCCCTTGTGTTTGATTTTCTGTTTGTTCCCTGATGATGACAGGACATCTAATCAGGACTGAGAAACTAAGATGGCGGAAAGATTCTTTCTTGTCTGATTTCGGTAATTTACTGTAATCTTTCTGAAAGCAGACGCTCGTGGATGTTTTACTGGCTTCTCCAAAAAAAAGCATGTATTTTATCATTTAACAAACTGAAGTAATTTATCTAAACCGGTTGCAAGGCCATCAAAACAAGGCATGCGCTTTTTAAAAATCCTGATTATGAAGTACTGGCAATGGTGTAGACTACGTGCTACATTGGGGTTAGCCTAGTCTGTTTGTGTCAAAACATCTCTCTAACTAGAGTTCCTCCCCTCTAGACATCTAGATTCTGGGTTTTGCTCAAAAGTCCTGCATTTAAAATTACTTAAGACTTTCTCTGAAGATATATTATCCTTGTAAAAAAAAAACCTCTGGAAGCATAGTCCTTGCTTGAATAAAGATTATATTGCACTTTCCAAAACCAGAAAAGTTTGAAATCTAGAAAACAGATGCCATCGTTGGCTTTAGATATCTGATAATAGGACAAGGAGTGTATGCACAATACGCTAAGCATCTGTATCAATGCAAGTTGTCACTTCTCCTTTGATTTTGAATATATTTTCCAATGGTCATTTGTTTGAGACGGTGGCCCATAAAGAATTTGGAGCATATTTTCAATGTGTCTTGATATTGTTATTTGGAAGGTACTGCGAGGGTCATTGTACAACTGCGTTTTGTGTTTCTTTGCCCAAAGCTGCTTCTGGATAATTAAACATAGAGGGTGGGGGGTAGAATTTGCTCTTTTGAAAGACGAAGATGACGCTATCTAAGGCAGGTTGACTCAAATGCTTACTGTGGGTTCATTTAAATGAATCTGCGCTGCTTCGGTTACTGAAGTCAGTGATGTCATTTCCTGATATCCTGAAGTCTGGAGGAACTCTGTTGTTGGCTGTTGCTCTTTGTCACGGCCTCCTTCCTCTAAATATCTTTCAGCAGTATTTCCAGATTTTTTTTTAAATTGCTGGGTCCAGTGGATATAAGAAATCAGGTTCTGAAGTAGAATATGCTGTACGCTCGGCGAGATGCATTCTGTGGACTGGAGTCATTTATTTATTTATTTATTTTAAAATACACGTCGTTGTCAAAAACCAAGACATACAGTAAAGGGCCGTTCTCTTGAATTAATACGCTGTCAAATGAAGGGAATGTTGTATCCCTGAATCTTAGGGTTATGCCCCCCCCCCCCCCCCCCCCCAACCCGAATCGGGGCTACCCCCCTGTAGCCATTCTACCCTGACTTGACTGTGCGGGGCGCTTTGTGTGCAGGCCACATTAGTTTTTGATTGTTGCTGGGACACAGAGAAATGTCTCTGAAACACAAGGCCTGTGTCCACAGTTAATGGACGAGCTGTGTGAGGCCCTTTCTGTCGGTTTCTAGGCAAGTCAATAAAAATGTACCGGGATGGCATTTGCACCAAGGTAACCACAGGTGAGCGCCTCTGTTCTTTGGACTACTGTCGGCGTACGCGGTGGGGGAAAAAAAAAAAAAAAACTTTCTTTCTGGGTACCTGTGGTATGGTATTAGTGATAATGCTGCAGAGGCAAATATTGTGCAAAACCATTTAGCATCTAGCGGACTTGGTCAAAAATGTAAATTTTTTCTTTTCTTTTTTTTTTTTTTAGCAGAAATGGATCCAATAAATTGATCATTTATTATGGCACTATCAGAAGTGATAGTGAGTCTCTTTTTGTTAATACTGTCTGCTTATGTTTTGTTTCGGTGATGTTCTACTAATTTTAATCTCTACTGATTTTATCACTGTTCGCACGTTCATAATTGTTGTCGCGGTTTACATTTCTGACAGTGCAGCTGTCGCAACCGGCTGCCGTCGTACAGCCACTGATTAGGTGATCACAAGGCTCACCGTTGCATAGTAAAGTGAATCTATTTTCATGCTGAAGTGGACGTAATTGGCGGAGCACAGGAGGGTTCTCTAACACGTGGTTGTGTAATTATCAGTAGTGTAGAGTATAGATCTGCTCACAGATGTTTCCTGATGCATAAGCTGTGATTGAGGCCGATGGGTATTGATTTACAGGAAGACTACCGAATCCCCTCGGGCAAGAGACACGCTTAGTTTTTACCCCTTTGGTACGTAGCGTTTCCCAGTCCCTCTCCGCGATCTGATTATGTTTTTCTGGTCTCATTAGTACCAATGAGCGGCGAAGCGCCGCCCCCAAATTACAACCCTCCGTTGCCGTCTCCCGAGTCTCCGAAACCCCGCCTCTGGTGACACTCTCTCCGCGGGGTACCTCTGAAGAGGAGACCCAAACACAAACGTCCGAATTAATCAATATCCTTCAAATGCGGCGAATTAAATGGGATTCCTTGGCGTAGCCATGGAGACGGGCTAACGCGAACACCTGCGAATTAGCATCGAGCTGCGGCTGTGCGGGAGAGTGGAGAGGCTTTAATTAGAATGCGTGTGAGAGAGAGCACGAGGCGCGGGTCTCCGCGTTGGTTCAGCTCTTAATTAAGGCGCCATTCCCGTAAAATCAAAGAATTGTTTGTTCAAATAAACAGGTGTCTTCCGTGAAATAATTATCGGAAGTAATAGCTCAAATGCGCTGGCCTAACCCACTTTTCATTTTGAATTGAGCAGTGTTTAGTTTGGTTTATTTGTTTATTTAGCAGGGGCCATGCACAACACAACCGTTGGGGCAGAGTTAGCTATATAACTAATTTACATCTGCAGCCCCTGGGCAGGAAGATATGTGATGTTGTCGCACTGCCGTTTAGTTGAAGCATAGGCCTAACTGTTGATTGATATACCTAGCACAGTAGAGCACCGGTCGAAGGATACTGATTTATATATAGTTTTACTCTTTCTGTCAATGTCAAAGGTCTTGGTGGCAATTTTGTTGTGGAAAAGAAAACATGGGCCATCAAAACTCTTCAGAGCTGGTGGATTACACAGATACCTTCGTAGTCATAAGAGAAAATCATTGTTGACTAAAATTTAATAGCTTTGTCGCCTTTGAGTGTACAGCATTGCCTCAGTCTTAGCCCGTGTGTGCTCCGAAGGATTTTTTCCCCTCTGTAGCTCCCCCTGGTGCTCAGTGAACTACCTGTGTGAGGTCGATATAATTTGTTATCAAAAGCTACTGAAAAAGAGCACCTACCATAGGAACATCAACGAACAACATGAATACAGTGTCTTATTTATATTTTGATTGCTGTTATTTCGTAGGAAGAATATGTTATTTTGATGAGCGAAATTGAGCAACGAACAGCAGAATGCAAGGCTAGCGTACATCCATTTGATGACACTAACTGGCCTTACAACCAATCAGAGCTTTCCATTAGGGTGAGCGAAAGAAATACCAACGCCTGTCAACACAAAATCCGCCCCTCCCCCTCCTACACAGTCCTCTGAGAACCGTAAACACAAATAACAATGTGGTGGGGAAAAAAGATGACTGTGCCATGTTTTAGAAATCCAGTCAGAAGCCAGAATGCCTCAACAAAAGCAGAGACGATGTTTGCAAATCCTTTCAGCAGAGCGAGTGACTCACCGAGAGATTAAGGCTCAGCTTTTCATCTCAGTTTTGGGAGAGAAGCCCCCCCCCCCCCACCCCCGTGTTCTGTGAGGTTGCCAGTTTTGTTTGACTTTGTTGAGCCATATGGGGCAGTTCTGTGATGTGCTTAAAGTTTTCCTTTATTTTTCGTTTTTTTTGTGTGTGTGGTGGTGGTGGTGGGATTTTTCTTATCACATTTTCTCTTGGCACTTAGCGTCCTGTGTTTGTTGTCATCTACATCAGGACCTCAGCATTTTCCTCCGTGTGTGTTTCAGAGTTGAGCTCTACCTCGTAACTGGCCATTTACCATGCATACTTGGGGAAATGGGGCCTCACAGCAAGTATAGGTTTTTGGTTCGAATCCCGAGCCTTTCTGTGTGGAGTACTTCAGATTCCGCCCCACAATCCAACGACATGCGGGTTGGAGAGTCTAAATTGCTCGTGGGTGAGAGTGTCTGAGTGAACTGGACTGGCGACCCATCCAGGGTGTATTCCTGCCTCTTGCCCCGTGCATGCTGGGATAGGCTCCATCCCCCGTGACCCTGGCCTGGAATAAGGTTAGATGACTGATGGATGTGGAGAAAGAATTGACCAAAGAATGCATGCAACCTTTTTGGTAAAATGTCAAGCATTATCCTGTCAAAAGTCAGTTTTACTGTAAGACTAATTACATTCATGGTTAAAGATATTTAGTTCAGCTGAGACCAATGCAATTTGTAACGTCTTGAATTTTTTTACAGGATTCCACTCAGGTGTCAACGCACCTTTTTATGGGTAGTCCAAAACGAAACGCTGTCCGGTTTTCTATGTTAATGTGAAAACGGGGAAACTGTTCAACATGGAGAACTCATTTGCGTCTCAGTCTCTGGGGGCTGAAGCCTCGTCCCCGATATTCCCCATGAATATGATCTTTTGTTCAGACGTTGCAGGCGGTTTGAGTCTCATTTGAATCCATTATAAGGGAAATGGGGCAGTAAGCGGGAGGGGTTTATTGATTGCCATCCATTTTATTACTCCCCCATTTTGAAAGCCATAAACCTTATGGCACCATATGCTATATATCCATTATTAGCCCGGTGGATAAATTGGAATAAGATCACGCAGTGCCGTTTATTGGTACCCTTGACAGTCGTGTAATTTGGAAATGTTAATTGGACGGGTGCTCCCCGCTCACCGTCCCCCTCCCTGCGTGTCGTAGCTCTTTTTGGAAATGTGTTCCTGCGACTTGACGTCCAAAAAAAAAAACAATACAAAACCGAGACATATCTTTTTCATAGCTGTTTCCTCACTAAAGCCAATATTTTACCTCCCGTTTTTTTCCCCTGTCGTGCCAAGGTACTTCTCTCGCACTTTGTTCTTTATAACAGAAGGCTTTTTGGTAATGTAGCTGCCGACGTGCCGTCTCCCTTTCGCGTGCGGAAAGTTAATTTTTGCCTGTCTGCCTGCCGAACCTGTGGAGCCTCCGTGTCAGTGGGAGGCACATCAAGAGGCCGCGGGGACCGTCTTTTCAACCGTAATTGCGTCTTTGCAGAAGCAAGGCGCGCGCCAAGCGTCCGCGAGAATGCGTAATAAATCCAGCTCGAGCCGAACGCCGCCTTTCCCGGCGATGCCACCTGTTTCGTCTGAACTCTCAGGAGTGGGCTGTGGACATTGATGCCGGAACGCCGCTGGTAATCGCTAATATTCCAAAGTAGTCCCCCCCCCCCCCCCCAATCTAGTAATTATTATCATGTAACATTATAATTGCTCAAGTGAAACGTTTCTCTCTTTTTTTTTTTTTTAGATTGTTATTTATATGAATTAAATTTTTTATTTGTTCTAGACAAGGGCACCTGCTATTCAGATTCATCAGAAGGTGAAGTAGAATTCGCTGAATTTGTCAACAGATTAAAAGCCTGTCGGGTGGCATAGCTACCAACACAAAGCAGTATAATGGTTGCCCTGATCGCCTTCGAATGAGCAATTCTGTAAAAATTCATTTAAGATTCTTCAGTATCAAAGTGCATATTTGTGTGGAGAGATCGTGGGCCTTTGGAATCCTGTACCAAAAACAGTCAGTCAGGGTTAAGTGGCAGGTGCATTAGCTGCCTTTTCGCAAGCTGGCAGGTAAAGTGAGACCTTGGGTGAGTTCAAGCCAAAGGTCCTCCAGCCTCTCGAACTGTTTGCTTATTCACCTTGAAGGGCCAAGTGGATTAGGTGCCCACACAATCGGTTTGATTTGCGTTCAGAATGTTTGCAGACATGTTAGGCTACATTTCTAAGAAGGAGCAGGTTGTAGAAATTGTCTTCATTACAGGTGTCATGGGCTCAGAGTATTTGAGGTCCCCTGATTTACATGTTTCAGATTTTTCAAATCTTTTTTTCTCCCCAAATAATTTGACATAGGCTAATAGGAGTCTGGAGTGATGAGAACATTCGTTAAAGTGTTAGTAAGTCAGTTTAGTTTTTTTTTTTTAAGTGTCACAGATAAATGCCTGTATCCTTGTCCTCTTTTTTTTTTTTTTTTTAGTGCTTCTTTTAGTGCTCCTGTACGTTTGTAGTTGTGAGCCAGTGGCAGAATTCAGAATTAAAATAAGCTTCCTGTGGAGAAGGCTTGACTGGAGTCGCAGGGAATTGTGGTGCTTGTGAAGACGAGTTTAGTCAGCACCGTGAGACTGTAATTGGAGTTATGGTTAGTTAGAACTCTTTTTTTATAATTTTTATTGTAGATAGGACAAATCAGGCACGTTCTACACAGCAACAGCATGTGGCATTCACACCCTTACGAAAAGGGTCGCAAATTGAATATATATCACATTGTCCACGGTGCCGCGAACGTGATCCGAGAATAAATATGATGGATGGATGAGATAAGTGAATTGAGAACAAATTTAGAAAATGGATGTTGGAGGCAGCCGGTGAGTTTGATGCAGGTTGACACAGGTGGTTTTGCCTCGTTTCGATCCTTCGCTGGGTAGGATGTATTGATTGAGAGAGTGAACGATGTTACACTACACTTTGTTAACCCTGTGCCTGTTTTAAACAGTCCATTGACATACAGTAATAAGAATCAATGATGTTACACAGAACATGTTTTCAATTTAAAGGTGTTTGTTATGAAACGGATACACTACAAGGGGCTGTTGAAATGCAGGTATACATTCCACGTAAAATAGTGCATTATCATTGGCTAATATAACTGTTGGCACTGGAGTAGCGACCCCCCCCCCCCCCACCCTTAATGAGTCAGTGACCACCCCCACCTCGTCCGCCCCATGAAGAATGTCCTGCTGTAAGATTACAAACATGTGATTAGAATGTTCTTAGCTTAACCACCTAATGCTGATGTGACGATCACTTCTGATGACTGAAACAGTGAACAGTGGAGTTCTAGAACACTGACTTATAACTTTGAGACAAAGCATTCCAAGAAACCTACTCTACAAAGGCGGAAGACAGGCTGTGACTCAGATGTCCTGGTTGTAGTGAGGAGTGCTGTTATGTATTATTATTATTATTATTAGTGTATTAAAGTTGTGGGGTAGGTGTAGGGATGCTGACCCACCCATCCATCCATCCTTTATCTAACCTGCTTAATCCTGGTCAGGGTCCCAGCATGCATTGGGCGAGAGCCAGGTATACACCGTGGACAGTTTGCTGGTCCATCGTTGGGCACACACACCTTTCACTCACATACTCGTACCCTACGCGCACCCTACTCGTACCCTCGTACTGTCCAATTAACCTGACCTGCATGTCTTTGGGCTTCTGGGAGGAACTCCGAATACCCGGTGGATACCCACACAGCCACAGGTTATAGTGGTCTGTTTTTTTCCCCTCCAATTTAAGGAAGGATGGAAGTTTAAAAAGTGTGTCTCTCTGTACTTCCTGTTTCACTTTTGTCTCTCGCCCTCTGCCCCCCCCCCCCCCCCCGCATCCCCCACCCCCCTTCAGTCCCAGAGTGGATTTGTTTGTTGGGTTTTTTTGCCCTGGACCCCCCCCCCCCCCGTCTGGCAGGAATACCCAGATGTTTCATATCATCTCCCAGGCAGACTCGACAGAGAACCAGCAGCTGGGGTTCATCGTCTCTGGGCTGTGGAGATTTATCACCTGCTTGGGGGGGTGGGGGGGGGAGAGAAGAGAGGAGGGAGGGGGGAACACAAAAACCCAAGTCACCCTGTTATCCTACAGAGGCTTCCTATCCAGCTGGTCATTTCAACCAACAACAAAAAAAAACAGCAATCTGTTAAGACTTGGGGGGGCAACTTCCCTTCTGATGAGGTAAACCAGTGTTTATTGCAGGCCGAGGGCTGCGTGGTGATGGCGTTCTGGAAGTGATTTCGATCAAACGCTACCGGATACGACGGCTTTTCACGCTGAGGATCTGCATTGCATTTCAGCTGTCAGCCAGTCGTCCAATAAAAAAAATAAATAAATAAATAAAAAACACTTGTCACTCATTTAATAGACACTCTTTTATTGTTGTTTTCTTTTTCAGGTCCTTCCTGTTGATCTGTGATTCCAAGATTCCCCTGATCTCGGGCCTTTAGTATTTAATCTGAGGTGTTTTAATTTCACGGCGCTTGGAGAGAAATAAGACACTGTCGGGATGACGAGCGGAGAGCAGTCGGTCCCCCCCCCCCCCCCCCGAATGTAATGTCTGTCTGCCTGCCAACCGACGTCCAAATCAATCCTTGCATATTTCTGCACAAAAGTACCTTTATTAGCATGAAGATCCGTCCAAATGTCAAGGAATTTGCTTAACACATAAACACTGCAGGACAACATTCAAAGCACGTATCGGCCACACAGTACACACATCCACAGTACCTGGAATTAAATTGCCTTATTTTTTTTTTTTCTGATTTTTGTGCTGTGACTGGAATTAGAAATTAGATCCATGCCAAGGGAGCTCTAACTATGGTCATATATTGTAGCAGTCAGTCTCTGAGAGAGGAACAGACTCAAACTCCGTACTACTCAGCTCTAGTGCATAAAATAACATTGGAGTGATGTACACATTTAGCACAGCAGGAAGTATTTAACAACTTTGTTAATTACGGTTGTTAGGGGAAACAACCGTGTTTACTCGTAAATAATATGCCGTTGTTTCTTGTGGTGGTCGCTTTTGTCATCAGGCTGTTGTGTAGCTATTGTTATTTTTTGCTAACATTCCATCTTCAGTTAAAGGCTTTGAATGCAAGCCAGTAAAAAAAACAAAAAAAAAACGGCTCATCCAAAGAAATATAATAGTAAGATTGAGAGGGGATTTGGAGAGAGCTGGTTATTTTTCACATCAGTATGGGGATATGGTCTGGTTTTAAGCTTTGTCTACGGCAGAGACTTTGATTTATGTTCCCCAAGCCCAGTCATCGTACACACACATCTATCTTT
Source organism: Anguilla pacifica (assembly GCA_039654925.1). NCBI lineage: Eukaryota > Metazoa > Chordata > Actinopteri > Anguilliformes > Anguillidae > Anguilla > Anguilla pacifica. The sequence continues at coordinate 7,983,526 of CM077287.1, read as the reverse complement.
CCCTCTGTTTTCTCTTTTTGTTTATATTCCTTTTTCTTATTTTCTCCTCCTCTTCCTTATTTGTACATCTCTCTGTCTCGTACACACACACACACTCACACTGTCTTTCTATCTCTCACTCTTTCTATATCCCTCTATCTCACCCATCCCTCTCTCCATTCCTCTTCAAACTCTCCTCCTCTGCCTCATTTATTTCCATCCACTATTCATTTGAGTCTTCCCTCCCTCACTCCCTCTCTCTCTTTCTCTCTCTCTCTTTCAAACATACACACACAATCTCTCTCTCTTTCCCACTCTCTGTCCCTCTCTCACCTGTCCCTCTCTCCATTCTTCTTTAAACTCTTCTCTGCCGCATCGCCTCATTTACTTCCCATTCACTCTCTTTTCATTTGAGTCCCTCCTCTCTCTCTCTCCCTCTCTTTGCCTTTCTCTCTCTATCCACCATTTGTCCCTCTCTTTGCCTTTCTCTCTTTCCCCCTAATTGTCCCTCTCTTTCTCTTTGCCTTTCTCTCTTTAACCCCCTATTTGTCCCTTTCTCTCTCTGTCCCCCTATTTATCCCCCTTTCTCCCCCTCTCTCTCTTTGCCTTTCTCTCTCTATCCCCTTATTTATCCCCCTCTCTCTCTCTCTCTCTCCCCCTCCCCATTTTTCACCTTCATATTCTTTATTTTCTCCTGTTTTTTTGCCTACATGTTTTTCTCCCTCCTTCCTTCCCTCTAATCTTTCAGATCTCTCCTTTCTGATTTGCTACCTGTGAAAGGATATGAGGGGGATTAGGTTTTTTTTTCTCTTTTCCGATTTATTTATTTATTTATTTATTTATTTATTTATTTTTCTTAACACGGTAGCATCTGGTTCAGATTGGCAACCCTGATGGAATTTCCCTTTCAGGCTCGGTGATAAAAAAAAAACAAAACAAAAATTAAAAAAAAAAAAAACAGCCGGTTTCTGGTTTGCTCCTTTTTCTCCTGCTTTCTTCTTTAATTCCTCTCTCCGTCGGACAATTTGCAAAATATAACAAGATCCTGCAAAATTCTGCCTGGCTTCTGCTGAACTCATGACTTGCAATGTCCTTGCATTTATTTATTATTTTCTCTGTCGCCCTCAATCCTTTCTCATTAGGGACACAATTGCTTTTTTTTTTTTTTTTTTTTTTTTTTTTTTTTTTTTTTGGTCATGCTTTTAAAATCACGGGGAGTTTTATAAGGGCTGGCTTTTAAGGGGGGGGAATATGAATTAACCAACAGATTAGAGTCCGGTGAATATTGAAGTGAATATTTTAGCCTCCTGTGTGGCGGTCTTATAATTGTCATGATTTGAGTTATTTATTTATTTGTATATTTTTAAGCTTTAAAGCCAGTCGGTAAGTGGGTGTTGGTCTTTGGTTTTGAAGCTGGCTTTGATTCACTGATGTACTGCTCGCCATTGCCCTTGGTACCGAGACGGAGAGAGAGAGAGAGAGAGAGAGAGAGAGAGAAAGAAAGAAAGAGAAAGAGATGCCTTCCAGCGAAGATGACTCCCATCACTATCAGATACCGAGTCAAGCAGAGCCTCACATTTCCTGGTCTCTGGGGCCCGGCTGGCACGGTTTGTAAGGACTGTCACAGCGTGTGGTCCGCAGTCGGTACGGTATAATAACAGTCACTGCCCCCCCCCCCCCCAGGGCTTTAAAACCCCCCTGTTGATGGACAAGTGAACCAGGGTGACGGAGGTAACAGCGTGGCGAGCGTTTATCCGGCAGTGTTTCCGGCTCTATTAAAATCTGTAGTGCTTTCAGATCTGCGAAATTAGGCAAATTGGTCCGTCTAAAATGGAGCGCGTGGCCCTCCCACAACCGGGGGGGGGCAATGCTGGGAAACTGGAAATAGCGACTGTTCTGGGAAAATGTGCCGTTTGTGTTACTGAAACACAAAGTGCAGCATGAAAAAAACAAAATGGCTCTCCGTAGACTGGACAGAACAATGACAGCGCGATTTAGCAAAAGCAAAAAAAATTATTATTTTTTTGTTTTTTTTCAAAGCAACTGATCTGACCAAATGTGTGTATCATAGCAGAGCGATGTTAAGCGTACATGTACTCAGAGTTAGACACACCAGGAAGAGAGAATCTAATCGGTGGATTGTATAAGAGCTCCAGAGAGATAGGCTGGGGGCTTGAGGGCTTATGTAGGCTGCTGTTGGCCTCTCCAGTTGGGCCCGACACTGGATGGGAGGTCTGCTTTTCCCACTTGTTTTTTCTATTCTTTCTGAACCTTTTCCATCTGCGTTCCCTCTTTGAGCATCCTCCTCCCTCTTTCCCTTATCTTTCAATTTCACCTTCACGCCATAGCCCCCCCCCCCCCAACCTATTCTCCCCTCCCCAATATTTTGATGTCTACGTCACTGCTACAGGCACCTGCACAAAACAAGGGAATCAGCTGTGGTCCCGTTTTACAGAGATTTTATGGAGTTCTGCCATGAATTCATCGGTGGTGTGGGGCCCTAAACCAGTGTGGTGTGGGACCCATAAACCACTGCAGTGTGGGGCCACAAACCACTGTGGTGTGGGGCCCTAAACCAGTGTGGTGTGGGGCCCTAAACCAGTGTGGTGTGGGACCCATGAACCACTGCGGTGTGGGGCCAGTGGGGGGAGCCGGGGGGGGGGGGGTCACCCCAGTTCGGTGTAATGATCCTGTGTCAGTGATGAAGAACCAGGTGTGCATACCTGGGGAAGTCCTCATATGCCCTACCCCTAATAAGGGCTGATTTTTTGGAGGGATTAGTTGGGGGGTAATCTATATGCCAGGGATGTCCAGTCTTATCCGAAAAGGGCCGATTTATTTTAGCCCAGCGCTAAGAGAGAGACCTGTTTCTACTTATCAATGTCTTGATTGATGACCACAATGAGTTAATCAGTTGATGCTGGACTAAAGAAAAAACCTGCACCCACACCGGCTCTTTTCGGATAAGATTGGACATCTTTGGCAGCTGAAGCTTGGTAAAGTATTCATGTGTATAATTAAATCCTTTTTAGACAGCATCTCTGCTATAGGCATCTCATGGGGTTGAAATAAATGGATATCTTTGCCATCAGGATTAGTCCATGTTGTATCACCGCTAAGTAATTTAATTTTTTTTTCATCATTGTTTTTTTCCCCTCTCTGGATATTTTCTGGAGTTTTAAAACAATCCGATCGTTAATCCCAACATCTGGATCGTTCTCATTCTTCCCCAATCCATCTGATTTATAGCCAGGAAGGCTTGACGTGGAACCAAAAGTTATATTTCATTTAATCTTTCTTTTCCTGACGTGATTAACCAGAAGGCATTTTTCAACATTTGTTCATTTTTAAAAATATTTTGATAAAGTCATATTTGATTAATCCAATGGCCTTAAGCGTTGCGAAGTAAGTGGTCTGGCTAAACCATAGTTTTTCTTTCCCCCTTGTGCTTTAAGGCACCCCACAGTCTGGTGTCGAATCTTGGGTATGCTGACGCAGATAGGGGGCTACTTTCATACAGCGCACTATCCTAAAAAACGTTGCTGTTAAGATATAACGACAGCAATAAAAGTACAATGAATTACTCTGCTACACTGCTGCCAACAGGACAGCCCCCATCTACCTGCAGGACATGATTCGCTTCTACGTACCTGCTCGACCACTCCGCTCTGCGGAAGCAGGGCGCCTAGTAACCCCTCCCACCCGCCCAAAGGGATCACAGAGCTTCTCCACCCTAGCTCCCCAGTGGTGGAACGAACTTCCCGTCCCTCTCCGAACCTCCCCCTCATTACCCATCTTCCGCCGTGGCCTGAAGACTCATCTCTTCAGACTATACCTAGATTAACCACCACCATGCTGTATATTTCACTCTTTAATTTAAAAAAAAAAAAAAAAAAAAAAAAACCCCCCCCCCCTTTCATGTCACTTGTATTTGTCTTTGTCCTAATACTGTAGCTTATACTTCTGCCTAGTTGGCTTTGCAGAGGTTAGGTTAGAATAGTGTTCACTGTGTGAACTGTGTTCTTAGCTAGAAATAGCTGTACAAAAATAAGTATTATACCTTTCTGAACCTGTGTTCACCAGTTGCCTACGACCATGATATGCACTTTTTGTACGTCGCTTTGGATAAAAGCGTCTGCGAAATAAATGTAATGTAATACTCAGTGCTAAAGCGAAAACAAAAACATAAAGTAATAATATGTCAAAGCAAGCACATAGTAGCTTTTTTCTTAATGAGTTGCTATCGGGCATTTCATAGCTCACGTAGCCTTGCTGATGGAGCATTAAGGAGAGCCTCAGCTGGGCCGAGTGCACGTTTTCCCTCTTGTACGGACTTCCCGTTGACTCGGATATGTGCAGGCTCATCCCTGATGAGACATAATGGGGCGTCATCTCTGCAGATGTTAAGTGTTTTTTTTTTTTTTGTTTTTTTTGCCCCTGGACTTGCTGCAAAGACCTTTTTGCTTTTTGCACTTTTTTGAACTCCAGATTGTCCTTCCACGCATTCCTCCCTCGGCACTCAGTTCCCCTGTGTGCGTGGAGAAGAGCATTCTGGGAACAGGGAGGACTGACTGTTCCTCTATCCGTTGAGCCCCCCAGGGGTGAGCAGTAGTGTAGGGTGATTGACGGACTGACACCCCACCACAGCTGCAGGGAGTGACCAAGATCTATTGCGTTGAGATTTTGTGCCTTTCAGGTTTGGGGTCAAATTGACCCCAATGTTTTAAACCAACACAGAATTATTGTAATATAAAAGTTTTGACAGTGTGTGTCCCCTCCTTCATGTCTCTCGAATGACTTGCCATTTATCCATAAAAATGAAAAATCTGTGAGAAACTTCTCTTTTAATGCCTGAGGTATAAGCAGAAGTTTGAAACCTTTCATTTGATGTCTCAGGTTAAGCGAAAGTTTGAAACCTGTAGTATGGGAAAGTGCCGCCAGAATCACCCACAAAAAAATCAGAGGTGAAAGATAAAAAGGTTGTAGATGTTCTTATGTTTTATACGCCTGCAGAGCTTGGAGTCACAACATCTTTGCAAAGAAAGTTGATACAGGACTTTTGAAAACAGCATTAAGTTTATTGCATGTTTACTTTTTAATCTCACCAATTTAGGAAAAAAAAACATACAGCAGGGATCAGCAACTCACGGTCCTCGAGGGCCAAGAACTGCTGGTTTTCCAACCTCCCTTTGCCTGGGAGTCAGGTGTGAGGACAGTCTGGCCAATCAGTAGCACTAATTACCTGGGAGAAAAGAAAACCAGGGCTGGATTTGGATTCGAGGACCAGAGTTGATGATCCCTGACATACAGTATCAAGAGGACTACATACGGTTAACTGGTTTTTAAAGAGATGTCAAACACTGAATGGGGTCAAATTGACCCCAAAAATAATATGAGGGTTAATGGGGCGTTGGGCCACTACACGTTGTCCGCGTGGCATGTACGTGGCATCGTGGCGTACTCCCCGGAAATCTCGGATTATTCTGGAAAAACGGAATACAGCACTACTCTTCCATAAGAAGGGCAGTCTGTTGTGATGTTCAGTTGTAACTGGTTCAAGAAAGGCATTACATTACATTACATTATATTACATTACATTACAGGCATTTAGCAGACGCTCTTATCCAGAGCGACTTACACAACTTTTACATAGCATTTTACATTGTATCCGTTTATACAGCTGGATATATACTGAAGCAATGCAGGTTAAGTACCTTGCTCAAGGGTACAACGGCAGTGTCCTTACCCGGGAATCGAACCTGCGACCTTTCAGTTACAAGCCCAGTTCCTTACCCACTGTGCTACACTCCGTCCATATTACAATTATTTGGCAGACGCTTTTATCCAAGGTGTCGCACCAAAAGTGCATTTCATGGTCATGGACAACTACAAAACACAGGTTCAATAGGATACGATACTTATTTCGTACAGCTATTTCTAGCCAAGAACGCAGTTTAGTTCACGCAGTGAACGCTATTCTGACCTAACCTCTGCCAAGCCAACTAGGCAGAAGAACAAGCTACAATATTAGGACAAATACAGATTACCAGAAAGGCAATCTGTTGTGATGTTCAGTCGTAACTGGTTTAAGCAAGGCAATCTGTTGTGATGTTCAGTCGTAACTGGGTTTAAGCAAGGCAATCTGTTGTGATGTTCAGTCGTAAACTGGTTTAAGCAAGGCAATCTGTTGTGATGTTCAGCTGTAACTGGGTTTTGTCTGTATTCACAATGGTGGCCTGGCTAAGAACCAACACACTGCTCTACACACTGCTCTTTCATCAAGTTCAGTCATGTGATACAGGTGCAATATCCAGCTTGTTTGTCGGTTTTCTGCAATATATTTACACACTTTAATTGCAAACTGTACCGGTGCGAATGCTTTTGCAGGTAAATAGACGTGAAGGTTTAGTGCAAACCTAATTGTTTATCCGATCATCATTTATGAATCAAAGTGCTAATCATAGAGGATTTAAACTGCCACTTCATAAATTGCCACTGTATAGTAAAAATAGGTATAGTTGAATTCAGCACAGTATTGTTTTGATTGCATACACAGTGTAGTACTTACGCCTACTTTCCCTAAGTGTGGTCAAACAATGGTGTGGACTGTGCTGAAATTCACATGAATATTTTTTTGCAGGGCACAGTTGGTTAAAAGCAGAAATGGTTCTCATACCTTTCTCCCCTGAAAAGTGTCAGAGAGGCAGACAGCTGTTCTTGCTTCACTGATTCCCTGTCCAAAAGCCAACACCAATCAAGAGATTCAGCCGAGAGAGGGAGCACTGGAGGGGAGGAAGTGATAGAAACAGGCAGAGCAAAGTGAAAAGGTGTTGAGGATGATGGGGAGAGAGAGAGGGAGAGAGGGAGAGAGATAAACAGAAAATTTAAGGCGATAAAGGAGAAGGGGAAAGGTAGGCGGTGGGCAGGTGGGCAGGTTGGCTGGTGTTTTGTGCACGCAGTGTTCCTATGAATGGTACTTTATGAGAGCTGTATGACTCCTTCATAAGCACTACATAAAAGCTTCATAAGAACCTCATAACCATTCATAAATATTTATGTCAAAACCTGAATATCTGATTCTTTTTTTTTTCTTTTTGTTTTGCTAGGAGGGTGGTAGGGAAGTTAAGAGTTTAACTGACTGAGAGTGGCCTGTATTGTAATTTCAGAGGCCTGTTCCACAGACAAACATGGGATTTCTCTTTTTTTTTTTTTTTGCTTTGCCCATCTTTTTGGTCGATTAAAAAGCTACTTTTCTCTTTCATTTGATCGTGACTCATGTGAGCTGGGCGTCTGACACTTGAACTTATCTGACTCATTTTCCAAGGGGGTGTTCGGGGGGGGGGGGTGGTTTGGGGGGGGGGGGTGGTGGTTCTCGCATGGCAATTGTTCCGATAATTGGGAAGAATTTCCTGCGGTCCACGGCCTTTTGCACAATTGCCTTTTTAATGAATTGGACCTCCTCTTCTCAGGATTGAGGACAAGGGGAAATCTCATTTCCCCAATCTATCCACAGTTACCAGACAGCCTTAATAGCAGAAAGGAAAAAAAAAAAAATTGGGTGAATTGTCTTGTGGCTTCTCACAGATGGACTGGAATCCGTTGGCAATCTCATTGAACGGAGGGTCTGAGTCAGGTGCCTTCAGTGGAGAAACGATAAACTAGCTCTTCCAAAAATTGCCTGTGTGCTCCTGCCTACCTTTTTGATTAATCTTGATCAAAACCGGTACCTGCTATTGAAAACTGAAAATGTCCAAGCGTAGGTAATCCATCCGGATTAAGCAAGCGCAAAAAAAGAATATTGAAAGAGATCTTCTGAAAGTTGTCATGTATCGAAGATGTGTCGCGTGCGGCTAACTGAGTTATGGATATATTGTGCAGACATAATATTTTTGCGCCCAGACCATGGAAAGATCAAACGTGATCTTAAATCACAGGTACGATGTTCTTCTGACCAGCTGAGAAGTCTCAAGTCTGAAATGCCACAGTTGTCATTTTATTCTATTGATCATTTAAACCCATTTGAGGTGATCGGACATATGTGATTAGAATGGTCTTATCTGAACATTCTAATGCTGATGTAGCTATCACTACTGGTGATAGAAAGCAATTGGAGTTCTAAAACATTGACGTGGAATTTTGAAAAAATAGATTTTTTTTTAAAAACTACCCTTCAAAAGCTTAAGGTATATTTTTTGGTGTGTGTGCTGTATGCTTATTCATGTATTTAGTGCAATTAATTATCAAATGTGTCAGTCCTTTATTAAAATAATTGTGAATATTTGGACAATTTAATTAGCTTATGATTACCACTCATGAGCACCACTCTTTCTGTTCTGAACACATTAAAGTATGAAAGCAGATCTTTGCCAAATCTCAAAAGAAAAAAAAAATGCAAAACTCAAATTATAATTTCATTTCTTTGTTGAGTGTGCACAAATTATGTGGAAATGGAAATGCAGTAATCCTATTTGCATTTTATTTTCCCCGTTTGATTGTCCATAATTTCTACCCAAATGAAAAAATTCAGTCGTCCGTATTCCACTTCTGGTCCACGTGACCCCATGGCCCCATTCTTATGCAAATTAGTTGTTATTTTGTCGTATAACGTAGCCTACGTTAGCTGCCATGTACAATTCCTGCAATTATGCACTTGCAAGTTAGCATCCTTGTGTGGAGGGGGCTGCAGTATATTGAATCCAGACCACGCTTGTGCTGACTGTAGCAGCTAGCCCCCACGGGGCTACATACTGTTGGTGCTAGCATTGCCCAGAGAAGGGAGCGTTTCAAACAGCCAGGATGACAGCCAGGCCTCACCACTAGGGGGTGAAGACCACAAAATGTCTTCCTCTCTCTCATGTCTGTGCGAGCATGACTTGTGAGCTTGCAGTGTCGTAAGACGTGGAAGCTGACATCATGTACTCCGGAGGAGGGAGAGCACTTCTTAAATGCCGAAAAGGGACACTTTGGTACCCTCAAGCATCGCTGTGCGATCCAAAATCGACTAAAGGAGTTCAATTTCTCTCCAATTTGGTCTGTAAAAATTTTGTCCGAGTTTTTGGACCAGAACGTGTTTTTGTTTAGCCCCATTCTGTGCTAAGCCAGTTGAAAGCAGACTTTGTAAACACTTCAGAACTCTCTAAATGAGAGAGGATTAAAAGTCAAGAACAGCATGGAAATAATGTACCATATATTTTAAATGAATCAGGACCAGCGCCAGAGATTAACAACGAACCCCCCAGAGTTCTAATCAGAGAGTATTTTTTGGGTAAATGGAGGGGAAAGATTTGGAAGGCATTTTTTTCAGTTATATAAACCGTCTGACTGCCTCAGCTACAGTAATGAGCTGCTTCTAACTTTGCTATCACCCCCTTCCACTCCTACCAACCCCACCAACCGCCCCCCCCCCCCCCCCCCCCAAAGGCCACTCTTCTCATAAAAATGCCTCTGGTGTATCCCCCCTGTACTTGGGACAACGTTGACCTTTTTTATTGAGTTTATAAGACCTTCTAATGCTCCGGTTATTACAGCCAAGTCGCGTCGAGGGTGAAATGTCAAATCTGCTTTCCTCAGAAGACCACGGCGTCTCGAAAGGCTCCTTGCTAGCTGATCTGAAGAATCCATTTTAAAAAATTATGCATTCACATCAGAGGAAACCCCAGAGTTTGTTTGTTTTTTGATGTTGGAAATTACATGGCTTCTCTGCCTGTTTCCCAATTAACGCCTCACCTTCCTTGTGTAAAAACACCGTATTGGAGCATGTCGGGTTCAGTGTAGTTTGACTGAGTTTGCAGCGATTTAAGTGGTTCTCCGCACAAAATGTCCACCGAGAGGTTTCTCGGAACTGATAAATGCGTGTGCACACAAGAACTAGTTAATGTCAGGCCCACTCTGATTGCTGGGCTTAACAATCATATGCTGAAGAGAAGACTTAAGGCATTGAGCCCCCGAAACAAGCAGGAGCCGAAGATGGCTGCACAGCCCTGGCAGAGCATCACCGGAGAGGTGTCTGTGGGTCGCTGGCTTCAAGCAGTCATTGCACGCAAAGGCTATGTGACAAAGTAGTAAACATTACCACATCCATTTAAATAATATCAATATGTCCCAAACATTATGGTGCCTTGGGTGAGGGGGGGGGGGTGCTATGTATAAAAAGTGCTGTAATTTCTACATGGTGAAACCAAAGTGTATAAACATGCCCTTAAATGAAAGTTGAGAGTGTGCCCTTTAAACAGAAGTGTACGGTCTGATTACAAATCTGCAACTGTGGAGTGCGGAGCCTAATCACAAAAAAAAAAAAATTCCCAAAAATGATGGAGCTTACTGTATGTTTACGTGTGGGCGTATGTGTGCATGTGCATATGCATGTTGTGTGTGTGCATGCATGTTCATTCGCATGTCCACGTATGTATGTGTGCATGTGTGTGTGACCTTGCCTTACCATACATGTTTTTTGTGTTGTTTAAGTTTTTGTTGTGCGTGCGTCTGTGTTTTGGGGAAATGCGGGAGGGGTGGGGGGGTGGAGGCGTGATGATGGGGAAGGAGGCTCTCTCCAGACACCCAGGGTATCATGTTCCATCGCGTTCCACTTTTAAAAAAGCGGGGAACGTCATACTCAACCCCCCCGGCGCATCAAACGGCTGAGCCCCCCCCGGTTCCTCTTCACTCAGAGAGCAAGTGCTCTCACACGCCAACGCCAACCGCCATCCGCCATCGCCCAGCCCGGAGCTCTGCGTGGTGGCGAAAGGCGCGGGGGGGGGGGGGGGGGATTCGCGGGCGGAAGAACGTGCGTCCGTAGAGCACACCCGAGACCGAAATTACAGAGGATTTAAAAAAAAAAAAAAAAAAAAGCCGCCGTGACTCATAATGGATTTCACTTAAACGCCACTTTTCATCGCACAATATCGAGGCACTTTACGGGGGGGGGGGTGGGGATGAGGCGGGGGGGGGTGGGGGGGATGAGGCGGGGGGGCGGGGGGGTAGGTGGGGGTGGGGGGTCTGACATCAGCCAACACGGAACTGCAGCTCTGACCCCCCCCCCCCCGCGTCGAGCCGCCGCTGCCGCTTCCGCTCTGCAAAACGTGGCGGAACGCTGTGATGGAAACAGAGCTGCTGCCATGGTTACCGCATGTCGGAATACCTGCACGTTATGTTTACGCCTTGTGCCTGTTGCGGTCGCGCGTCTCCGAAATCGCAGGGGTGGGACGGGATGGTTTTGGACCGGACTGGTTTTCATTTTGCGGTTGCCAGGGAAAGTTCCTGTCCAACAGGTGGCTTGAAGTGGCATTGAAAATGCAAGCGCGATGGTTTTGGAAGTGGAAGGTATCGGCTTGTGTTCCGATGTGGTTTCATGACGATATTGTGATATCACGTGCGTTATATATATATACCTCTCCCCATGAAGCTTAACTGGTTTTCAGTTTTATTTGGTGCTGTTTGTTTACCAAAGGCTTGCTTTTCCCTTTCTGGAAACATTTAGAAGCGGCGGCAGATTGGACTAAGTGTCCTTATAATCCAGGCCAGGCAAACAAATCCATCCTTCTGTTGCATGCAACACTGCCGTGTCAAAGATGGAAAAAATTGCTGTGTAAACAGAACGGCCTTAGATATCTCTGTGCTTTGTGTCGGTTGTTAACTATTGTTTCCTCTGCCAGGGAGGTTGCATAATGATGCCCATTTGTACGTCTGTCTGTTTGTCCAGGACAGACATTTCTGGAAAATGAATGACTTGGATTGCCATAAAATTGGCTGTGGATATTCATGTTCCCAAGAGAAAGAAATCTATAGATTGTGGTGACTTCCTGACCTTTCTTCTTGCGCCACCATCAGGCCAAACATATCTTGAAAAGCAATAACTGGTTTTGTGGGTGGGACTGCGAATGTGTTCTCACCATCTTCGCGTTTTTCCAAGGGTGGATACAACAAATACATCGCAAGCTATTACTATTATTATTATTATTATTCCCCAGTTTATTTCCATCCATTCATTCACATATAAGTCAGATGGGGTTTGAGCCATTATAGAGGAATTGGGGAGAGAAAGGGAATGAAATGGGGGGGGGGGGCGGGGGATGGAGACAAAATGGACAAAAGCGGAGGGGAGACAGGCAGTGCATTGGAGAAACGAACCCTCTGAAGAGTAGGTTTTTTGGAATGTCTTTTTATTTTATTTTTTTATTCTAAGTTAGTGTTCCGGAACTCCATTGCTTTTCCCAGCAGTGATTGTGACATCAGCATCAGAATAGCATTCAAATCACACATTTGTGATGTCACACTCACACCTTAAAGGGTTAAATCATTCCACTCATGAAGCTGATTTCAGAATCACCCTCTTGAACATGAACCGAATGACCGTGTGGAAATGATGTGCTATAACAATATTATTTCCGGCTAATTTCACCTTTACTTTTGTCTGGTGAGGGTGCATGTTTATTATACTTCTGTAATAGCTCAGCTAGGTTTCAATCTTGTGCTTTCAGTACACAACCTCTTATTTCTGTCCAGTTCTCAGAAAAATGTTCAGTGCAAAAGCAACTCTGATGGAGTATTTTTTTAAAACTCTAATAGAATACATTTAGTCCCAACTGGACTCATGTAAACTTTGTTAGAGTTGATTTAACACTGAAAGTGTTGATGCCTAAGTGTAACATTTTTTAAATAAAAGCTGGGAAAAGAGAAGGAAAGATGTGGCAAAACTTTTTTTGAGAAGATTAGCGGCAAGTGTTAAGCAGATGCTGTGTTAAGCTTGCCGTTCTGCCTGACTGAACTAAGGTTCGATTTTGCATGTGGGTGCGTGTCTCCGGATAGATTTGAGGCGTCGAATCGTGCAACAAAAGAGGAATTATGATCTGGGGGGTGTTTCTGAAAAATGCCCGTCAGGTTATCGAGGTACAGAGAAACATCAGCCTCGCACTGAAAACGGTACTGAGAGATAACGCTGCCGTGTAGACCCCGTGGTGCCAGTCCTGATTTCAATTTGATTTAGCGAGATTGAAGTTGGTGGGTGGGGAAGGAGAGGGAGGAGGAGGAGGAGGAGGAGGAGGAGAGGGGGGCAGGGGTAGGGGACAGGGGGCATGCATCATTGTTTGTTGTTGCCCAAATTGTTGACTTGAATAGTGTTGTGTTCTTTCGGCAATTCTTTAGACAAATGAAGACAAATGATCTGCAGAGCGCTTACACATATTCTCATGCTGTTGAATAATCTGTAGTCTGTATGCTGTGGGGAATATAGTTGTATTATTTAGAAACAGACAGCATCATCTCACATATGGAGAGATACTCATCTCAGTCATTTTATCTCTTTACTTCTCTTGTTGTCTCTCTCTCTCTTTCTCACGCACACTCACTCACACAGACAGACACACACATCCACACAGACACACACACACACATATACAGACTGCCTGTGTTTTTGTGCGTTTTAAAGAAACAGAAACTCGGACAAGATGTCGTCGCCCCCCCCCCCCCCCCCGGGGCAAAAAAAAAACCCAGAATACCAAATTTAAAAAAACAGGCCGCCATTAGGCTGCCCTGTTTTGGATTTATGTCTGTGATATGTCCTGGTGCCATGATTTTATCACTCTCTAACCCATCCATTAACTTCAGGGTCAACAGTCACAACCGCCATCACCGCACAGAAAGAAACAACGCAGACTACCTGCTGTTTTATATTTTACTCAGCTGACGAGGCCGAACATCTTTGTGCGTCCGAGAGGCTGAAATCTAAGACGCTTTAAGTAGTGTCGGATCATCTCCTGTGAATGGCAGTCAGCACCCGCTAATTTAACGTTCACCTTTTCTGTCTGTTTAAATGGGTTTTCGTCGCTGTTTGGACCGCCTGCCATGCTCAGTTCTTCACCTTTCATTGTCGATTCGGGTGGGGTGGGGTGGGGTGGGGTGGGGTTCCCAGACAAGCATGTGCTCCCCTCCGAAACACGTGACGTCATCCACCGCACTCCTATCACACCACTGTTCGGAAGTGGGGCTCGTACAATGTTTTTTTTTTCTTTTTCTTTTCTTTTTCTTTTTACACCTGCTTTTAATCCAAAACGCACGCCCCTTCGCCGAATCTACCCTGCTGTGATTGGCCAGAGTCTGACACTAGCGTGAGCCTGACAGTAGCACAGCTTAAGGTACCGACTCCCTCTACATGTCTGAGGGCCAGTTCCACAGACATAGTGTAAGCTTGGTCCTGGACTGAAACGTAAAGAGACTTTTGTAAAGAGAATCTCCGTTCAGAATTGAATTCAGTCTTGTCGTAGAGGTGGGGGATAGGGGATGGGGACTGGGGGGGGGGGGGTTCTGCTTCATGAGCCACATGAACCCCCCCCCCCCCCCCCCGAGTCTGCCACTGTCGTGAGCAATCCCTCGTGAAATTAATTAAGCATAAAAATTGTTTGCGCGTTTGATTCTGTTTCAGAGAACGCGATGGCGCAAGGCCTTCTCCCACTGGTTGCACTCTCATTTAAGACGAGTATTTGTAACATATGAAGAGAGAAATTAGACTCTACCCCTTCCTCCCCCCCCCAACCCCCCTCCCTCCCCTCCTCACACATGTACTAAAGGGAACATTCTGTCAGGACAAGGACAGGACTTTCTGCTTAATGGCTTGCTGTCGCCGTGGCGATGATTTCCACACAAACAGGAGTCAGCGGGTGGAACTCGGGACTGCGGTTCATCTTCGTTTTAATTGGGAACATTTCGTGTGTGGCGGATTCTCACATTAATAAACCGCCCAAAGCTCAGAGCAAATTCTGCGGGGGGGAAAAAAAGAAAAAACTAATTAATGTGTACTCTGACCCAGGGTGTCACACAAGGCCAGAAAACATCACAACAAAAACAGAATCACAGGAAGACGAGAATATGGAGAAAATAATAAGTTAACAAGCCCTAGAGAAGGTATTTAGCGGATGGTGTGAACACGGCTTAGTTGGAAAATCGTTCAGAACTTATGAAAGATCGGGCTTGTGGGGCAAGAGACCTCTGTGGGAGTCACAAAGTTTTCTGGCAGTTATTGCTGTCGATCTTCAGTCTGGGAGAGTCAGCAGCACTTTCATGGCAGTTTACTCGAACGTTTTCAAATAACGGTAGGGATCGCGGTAGAGAGAGAATGAATTGTGACTCGGCGCGGCTACACGAGCCGAATTTAACCGAACAGCCCTCTCATTGCCTTGACCGACTCAACTACGGGCCGTGGTTTGCGCTGAAGTGGTTTTGGGAGGAAAAAAAATGACGCCTCTGGGAGAAGTCAGCAGCAGGGGTTGCCAGACCGGGGGAAACACCCTGAATGTAGGGGAGGGCGGGGGGGAAGATTTAAAAATCCACCACGAAGTTTCCATCCATCCACCCATTGTCTATACCCACTTATCCTGAGCAGGGTCGCGGGGGGTGCTGGAGCCTATCCCAGCCTGCATTAGGCGCGAGACCGCCAGGAAGCTTTTACAGTAAAAATGTATGGGAGTCAAACGACAGATGAGGGGATTTAAAAAGGCGGGATGGGGAGCAATTTGAGAAAATTGTATGGGACTCAAATGAAGATGGGGGCTTTTGAAGAGAGTTTTTTTTTTTTTTATTTTTTTTTTTAGTCAGAATTAATTCAGGCATCTGGCAACATTGTTCACCAAGCTCTACTGCCCCATAGTTTTGGCTATTAGCTGAATGGCAGATGCACTGTGTTCGGTGGGGTGCTGATAGATTTCCCCAACGCTCTGCAGGAAAGCTACTCTCTCTCCTATTGTTAGGCTATCTTACTATAAAGACTCAGCTGTCAGAGCGAATACAAACGGCTGTGTTGTGAAAACACAAAAGGCTGTAACGCTGCCGTCAAACGGATTCACCCTCACCGAGGCCGCTTTGATTGAACACGAACGCAAATATTTCGAACGTGCCACGTGCGATGTCGTTACATGATTTCTAACCGTGGTGAAGTTCTTTTTTTTTTAAGCTGCGGAATGTGGGTTTGTCGAAATTAAAGTGGAAATTCCTTAATACGAAGCTACAATAGAATTTATATGAATGTTGAATATTCCTGATTGTGTGCATGTATTACTGAGTTGACACGAAGGAAGAGAAAGTTCCAGAATGATAAGGATTCCTAAAACTGCAGCAGTGCCAGGGAGTTTATTATAACGCAAATAGTACATCCGAATTTTATGTTAATAAATCCAAAGGGTTCATTGTGTTCCCCCTTTCAATTTAAGAGTAATAGAGAACAGCGACTGCAAATAAACTCAGAGCGAACGAGAGGCGCACTCGTGTGTTTGTATCTGAAAGCGGTCGCCGCTCTTGAAGGCCGTTAATGGGAACGGAGAGGTTAGCTATGGCTCTGCGTTATCGGTCGGCGCAGTCCACAGCACGGCGGCAGACTGGCAGCATCGCACTCCACGCGCCAGCTCTTCGCCGCCTGCCGAGAACTCGCCTCTTCTTTGCTCGGTCTAATCACGCGTAGTCAGACACCGCTGTGTAGACGAAGAACGAATACGGAGATGACCGCATTCAATAAACGCTGGCTTGATTTTTTTTTTCTTTTTCAGCGTTGATATGTTGCCTTTACAGTTTAAAGGAAATGACAGATGTTTTTCTATGCCTCGATTCTGTGAAGTAGGCTGGTTGATGTTTCGACGGCGTTCAGTCGTAAATTAAGCACTGCCACGGGAGGCAGCTCGCTGGATTTTTTGAGATTTGGACTTTAAATGAGTGTGTACACATGAATGTGTCAGCGTGTGGCGGCTCAGAGACAACAATCTCCTTTATGAGTTTTTTTTGTCTGCGCTGTGCATCCCCACCTGAAAATCCCTCGAATTAATCAATCCCCCTCTCGCTCACCCATGAACGCGCCGGCGAATCAATCACGTTAAATGTCAAACAGCATCAGGCCTCCGTGACAATGTAGAAATGGAATTCACGCGGAGTTAAAAAAAAAACAAAAAAAAAACAGAAAAACCGATGCCTCGAAGTGGTGCTTTATGTGACTATAGAAGACAGAGAACTATTCTGGGTCTAATCAATAAGTAAGATGGCCACATTTCTTTATATATATATATATATATATATATATATATATATATATATATATATATATATATATATATATATATATATGCACACCTGTGTATCTGTTTAAATTTATAGTTTATAGCAGCATCAAAAGGGCAGAACAGGCTTTCACCCGCGGCGAATAGCAGATAACCCCGCCAGCAGGGTGGGCACGTGAATGTGAACGACATTTTCAAACAAGAAAATCAATATTTTCACTCGAGTTCAGGTTGCACCGACCTTCACGGTGCCCTTCTACAAGCCACAAACAGCTTTTTGCCATTGCATGGGGGGGGGGGGGGAAACTCTGATAAATGATCTCTCTCAAGTCTTGGGAGATAAACACCTCCAGTTTCAACTCCTCTGTCTCCACTTCACAGTCATAGGCACAATACGCTTCAGGTAATGTAAAAGTGATATAAAAGAGGCCATTGCTACACGTAAGTATATGAAACTAGAACTGACAACTGCTTTTGAGTGACCCTTAGTAGAATCTTAAGGAGGCACAGTCACTTTCCATGATAATACCTTGCACCACATGGGCGTGAAAATGCGTGAAGAAATGAAAAATGATAGAAATAAATCAAAGATGTACAGTAGGCTACTATGTTAAATATTACATTGGGAATGTAACAGCCAATGGGAAGGCTAAACTCACCAGACGCAGTGTGAATGCAGTAATACAGGAAGTAAAGGCAAGGTAGCCTACTACACCTCTGTGGCAACTTGCGTTTATAAAAATTAAATTAAAAAAAAGACTTTAAGCAGCATACATTTAAAATGGAACCGTTTTAAGGAGTAGTCAGTTGAACTCACCACACGTCCCGTCCGTGAGATCAGATGAGTCATGTGACTGATTCTTGAACTCTAATAACCCCAGTTCACCAGTCAGGTGACCACCCAGACACTTATCCCCTTATGTCACACTGGCCATATATTAGTTTTTTAAAGTATTTATTTAAAAGTTGTGGATGGCCAGACTGCATTTGTGCCAAAGCACTGCTACAAAGTAAAATGCCCTATGTTACTTCAACTCCCAAATCCTACAGAGTACATATGAGTCCAGTTGAGTCCATGTGTACTCTGTAAGAGTTGATTTAACCCTGGACATTTAGAACAAGTTGGGTTTGTTCTCTTTTGTCTTTAATAAAAGAGACAGGAAGGTGGACAGGATAATTAGGGGAGAGGAATGGTGGATGCTGCTAATGAGTTTTTCATCCATTTGACAAGGTAGCTGGTGCAGTGGCTCTGCCATAAGCCTGTCTTTCCCCTGAGGAGACATCACACACACACACACACACACACACACACACACACTCTCTCTTTCTCTCTCTCTCTCTCTCTCTGTCTCGCGCGCACACACACACACACACACACTCTATGCCTAGCTGTGAGAATGCCAGCTCCTCCAGAAGAGAGAGGCAGTTGCCAGGATCAGCGGATCAGCCTCCCACTGCAGATCCCACTGGTGATGACACACCTGCTCTCCATGGTCCACACACTGCTGTCCATTTACCAGCTCACATCCATTAGCGCCATTTCCGTTCAGAACAAAGCCATATAGTAATGCTACGGCTGTTCATTTTCCAACTTCCATCCATTAGCTCCATTTACATTCAGAACAAAGCCATATAGTAATGCTACAGCTGTTCATTCTCCAGCTTGCATCCATTAGCTCCATTTACATTCAGAACAAAGCCACATGCTAATGCTAGAGACACTCCCCTCTGGTGCCTGCCAGCAGGCATAAAGTGTCCCCAACTTAAATGGCATCTGTCAGTGTGACTGCAAGAACTTACCCAGAATCCTCCAGTCAAATTATGTTGCTCCATTCCAGCTATTATATCTGTGCGTTTGTGTCCACACATACATTTTTTTAGATTCTGAATGAAGTGTGTGCAAAGACTGTTTGGAGTGATGTTATAACTGTAAATAAACTTGAACTCAAGGGCTCAACATACAAAACCAATTTGATCGGTAATTTTCCCCAAATCTGCACAGATGTGTTCTTCAATCATATCTGAGACAAGATGCATATGGGCAGTTAGTCCACATTAATACAGAATGTCTGTTTTAAGTTATGACTTCCAAAACTTTAATCATTTTTTTTAGTATAACACACAATTCCAATGAAATTTTCCCATGTCAATATGAAAACATCATCATTAAGATAACTCTTCACTTTCTGAATGTAACACCCCCCCCCCCCCCCCCCCTCATCATGTGGCTAATGTGAACAGTTAGTGTTAAGCGGAACCTGATGTTTAAAACCCAGTGTTGTTAGTATATAAAAGAATACTAATGGGAACATTTATCCATTTCGTAAATACCTCATGACACAACATCCATGATACAGCCTGTCCTTCAAACAAACATGCAGCCTGACCAACATTGTTTCACGTTCATTTCACACAGACTGTGAGGGTTGCAATGAAACCTCTGTGAACAGAGCTAATTAAATGCATTAAACCTTTATATATAACCCTAGATTTTTTCTTCTGCAAAGAGTGAATGGACATAGTCCCAATTAACTAGTATTATTGATTAAATATGTTCACTGTATAGCTTAGCTTTCCGTGTAGCGCCGTGTGATGGGTCTCGTTATAAGGTAAAATATGCAGGCCTAATTAACGGTTTCTCCCGCCAAAAACCATCCCTAATCCGTCTTATGCTGAAGCTCCGCGCTCGTGGCAAAGGTCTACGTTTTTGACAAACCAAACAGGCTTCACTAATACAACTGTTATTATTCTCATTCGCATTCATTAAAGCAAAAAAAAAACAAAAAAAACGGGAGGTGGATTTTAAGAAGCGAACTCGTGCGGTCCGTGCGCACTGAAGACCAGGGAACAGTCTCTTGCGGATCGGAGAAGTTTGGGGAGGGGGGGCTTGGCGGAATGCGGCGAGCCGCGGCGACCCGCCTCTCGTGGCGCACGCGGCAGTCGCTTTCGGAGGGAAACGGAACGGAGCGCTCCCTTCCCGAATTTGGCCGCACACTTTTTTTTTTTTTTTGGCAGTTGGTGCAGGGGAAAACGACTGAAAAAACGCGAGTCCTACTGAACCGTTTGTGGGGCGTTGGCGAAGCACGTTTCCCAGCAGCCCACGGGTGGGGGGTGGGTGGGGGGCGTGCGTGCCAACGCGCGCGCCCAGTCGGGGGGCGGCGGCTCAAGTCGCCGCCAGGGGAAAAAAATCTTACCGCGGCGCTGACAACGGCGCCACCGTCGGGTGCCGGCTCCTCGGTGCGGGCGCGGGAGCGATCCACAGGAGGGCCGTTCCGAATCTGAAGGCCGCATCGATCGAGGGGGGGGGGTGTCCCACCACCCCGCCATCGGGTCAGCTCCTGGGGTCCGGCTCCCCCCCCCCGTCTGCGTCCAGGATCGCCCACGGCGAGGTGACAGGACCCCAGTCGTTTCGGCTCGGGCCTCAGCCGCTTAATTGCGTCCTTAGCTGGATCGCCGGAATTTAATTAGATCTTTTAATAGTCTTCTGCCTTCGACGACTCCGCTGGAGATTGGCAGAGAGCTTAACGAGCAGCTTCGGCTTTCCAAGGTGTAAATACCATCCTCATTTAAAGCATTCTGATGTGGGGGGGGGGGATTTTTGATTTCTTGATCCACTGATGCCCATCGCGGAGCCGTGAATACAGACAGCCAGTAATGTGCCCCCCCCCCCCACCCCCCCCACAATGTAATGGGAGTAGGTTGTGTTATTGAACTTACTAGAACAAAATGGAGGCGTACACAATGGCTGTCTGGGATCTGCTTCTTCACCACCTGTCTATCAATAAAAATAACTAGATTTCATTTATTTTTGTTTTTGTTCAAAAGGGGCCCTCTGGCCCTGTGATTGGACCATTCACAGGGTCGTGAGATCACACGTTAACCAGGCCGAGCCGTCACTCAAAAGTCACACCTATAGGAAACCATGGCATGGGAGCCCAGCCAGGCTGCCATGGGCTTTATCCTCTGTGGAGAAACTCTGCGACGAAATGAGATCGAAATGGTTTTGGTGCCTCCCTCCAGTACAAACACTGGAGAGAGAGAGAGGGAGAGGGAAGCGGAGGAAGAGCGAGAGAGCGAGAAAGAGAATGAGAGAGAGAAAGAGACAGCGAGAGAGAGAGAGGGAACCACATTCAGAAGACATTTCGAGGCTTGTTTGGGGTTACCTCGCAGGACTCCATTGTAAAGCTGAGTGCAGGCGGGTCTAAGGGGTGACCAAGCAACCGCTACACTCTAGGGTCTCCAGGGGACGCGTCCTGAGCCAAAAGCCTTTATGTACCCCCCCCCCCGGCTCTAGGTCAAGTAGTCGTCTACGATCCTTTGGATTGCCGTGTCCTTCACGTCCTGGAAGACCTTGCGGATGTTCTGCGTGTCCGTGGCACAGGTGAAGTGGCAGTACAGGTTCTTCAGCTGCTTGCCGTTGGTCTTCGCCCGGTCCACGTACATGCCCTTTATGAACTTCTGGGCCTCCGCAGCGTCACGCCTCTTCCCTGAGAGGGAGAGATGGAGAGACAGAGAGAGAGAGACAGAGAGAGACAGATAGAGAGAGACAGAGAGAGACAGAGACAAAGATAGAGAAAAAGAGAGGGAGAGAGAGATACAGAAAGACAGAGACATTGGTGAAGTTTTGTGTGTGCTAAAAGGTTTTGCACATGCTACTAAAGGTCTTAATAAATCGGGCCCAAACTGTACAACTAGCAGTATTTCACTTGCACTGCACCTTTTCATTGTAGGTTATAGATACATTTCGCGTGGTATTTTGGAACAGCTATTCAAGTTCTTTGATGTAGACGTCATCGACTCATTCGCTCAAGCTGGGAATCGACCCAACACCCTTCACCACATAAGCCCAGCCCCCTGACCGTTGCGCTGCACTGTCAGAGCATGACCTCTGATGGGTGAATGGTTGCCGTTGGTGATAAATGCTCCTCCCCTCAGTCTGGAACTGGCTCTACTGTAGTACAGCGTGGCCTATAATATGGAAAGAATCTTTTGGGGGGGAGCCAGGTGGAAGTGGCTCATGGCAATAACTTAAATCAAATCTAAATTTATTTATATAGCGCATTTCGCAAGCAATTGTCACAATACACTTCACAGACAGCCCTGGCCTAAACCCCCACAGGAGCAAGCCTAAAGCAACAGTGGCAAGAAAATTCTCCCTGTGGCAGATGGGAAGAAACCTCGGAAGGAGGCTCCAGGGGGGGAACCCATCCCCCTCTGGTCAGCTCAGGGT
This sequence comes from Anguilla pacifica, assembly GCA_039654925.1. NCBI lineage: Eukaryota > Metazoa > Chordata > Actinopteri > Anguilliformes > Anguillidae > Anguilla > Anguilla pacifica. The sequence goes on along the minus strand of CM077287.1, from coordinate 7,961,287 downwards.
GTAGCTTGGTGACCAATATGGTCAGTCAGTCAATGTTCCGCATTGATCAAATCAGTGGCAGACAAGTGACAGTCCTGAGGTAGCAGCTCAGATACTAATTGATTCCGAAAAAATGCGGAGAACAGAAAGGATTGAAAAAAAGAAAGAAAGAAAGAGAGAACGCAGGCAGACTGGAAGACTGTTGACAGAGGTGTGGGTAGAAAGTAGGCGGTGATGAAGGGGAGGGAAGAAAGCAGGAAAGAAAGAACAAGGGCGACAGAAGCGATAAAGGAAAAAGTGAAACGGCATTAGCAGGCTCTCATTAACCACGGTCCCCGTGCGACTCGTCCACGGCTGCCTCGGACAGACGTGAATAAACATGGCGTAGATGAGCACAGCTGCCACCGGTGCAGCAGCACTACTGCATTGTTATATATGTTTATTTATGGGGCGTGTGTGTATACGTTAACCAAACTGTGTGCAACGGGAGCGTTCTGCTGGAAACGCCACGCACGAGGAACTCTGTTTGTGGCAGCGGCGTCCAATCAGAATGCAACAGGTGGGACGGGGAAGCGGGCCGAGAATTCTGGGCCTCCTACGGCGCAGTCAAGATGGTGAAAAGCAACATAATCTCCCCCCCCCCCCAGAGAGGGTGCCTGCCAATGGCTGGGCATATATGGTTGCCATGGGTAACGGGGGAGGTGGAGGGGGAGGGGGGGAGCAGACTGAGCGCAGCTGGAGCGTGGAAGAGGCTCATGGGAGGTTTAGACCCCCCCCCCCCCCCCATTACACATAGCAGAGCGCTCGTGCCGGACCCGAGATGTAGCAAATGGACACCTGGGGTCGTTAGGGGGCCGCGGACGGTGACTTGGGGCGTGGTTTTGCCCAGCGTGACAGTGACAGGAACTGCGCTTGTGGTGGTGCGTAAGAAGAAAGGTCCCGGGAACTTGACAAACATTATGCTTATTTACAGGTAATGGTTAGGGAACTGTGTGGAACTGTACCTTATTTATATAACTGTACCTTATTTACAGGTAATGGTTGGGGAACTGTGTGGAACTGTACCTTATTTATATAACTGTACCTTATTTACAGGTAATGGTTAGGGAACTGAGTGGAACTGTACCTTATTTATATAACTGTACCTTATTTACAGGTAATGGTTAGGGAACTGTGTGGAACTGTACCTTATTTATATAACTGTACCTTATTTACAGGTAATGGTTAGGGAACTGTGTGGAACTGTACCTTATTTATATAACTGTACCTTATTTACAGGTAATGGTTAGGGAACTGTGTGGAACTGTACCTTATTTATATAACTGTACCTTATTTACAGGTAATGGTTAGGGAACTGTGTGGAACTGTACCTTATTTATATAACTGTACCTTATTTACAGGTAATGGTTAAGGAACTGTGTGGAACTGTACCTTATTTATATAACTGTACCTTATTTACAGGTAATGGTTAGGGAGCTGCCCTTGTGATTGTGCGTAAGAACAATCCCTGGAACTTGATGAACATTATGCTTATTTACAGGACCAGACGTCGGCAGAAATGCAGGAAATGTACTCTGGATTTGGAGTTAGTCTGACAGTCAAGCCTGAATGGGCCTCATTCACAAAGCTTTTCTAAAATTATTCTTATTCTTTTGTTCTTAAAAATGTTCCTATGAAAAACAAATATGGGACTCATGACCCATGTGCAGACCTTTGTTTTTGTGCATATCCCAGGAGTATGAGATGATGATGATGATGCTGACTGTAAATTTTGTGCACAATCCTGTTCATGTGATTAGTATAAGGAAACGTTCATGAACGGGTACAGATAAGAAAAAAACGATGAATGCCGAAATGTTCCTGGAAACGTTCTTACACGCAGTTTACGATCAAACGGGATCGTACGTACGCACGTTTCGTGAATGAGGCCCAATGTCTTTAAATACCTTTTTTTTTTCATACATTGTTTTCTGAGGTGGGAAACAGAAATAGGTATATAAATATAAATAAATAAGTATATAAAGAAACCAGTGTCTGGCCTCCCCAAATCAACCAGTCTGCCCATCAGTAGGTGGTCTGATATTCCAGTTCTCTGGCCAGGAAGCCAGTCTATTGTCCTGTCAGTCAAGGCTCCTTGTTTGGAACAGTTCTTGATCACCCACTCCCAGCTACTATACTATAACTGAGTACTGCTCTAATCAGTGGTGACAAGTTGTTTCTCATGCTTTATATATATATATATATATATATATATATATATATATATATATATATATATATATATATACGTGTGTGTATGTGTGTATATGCTGATGAGCTAGTGTTTGAGACGTGAGTGGATAGTCTTACAGTTGTAGGTTCATTTAAGTTCAGTTCAGTTCACTTGCACTGCTGAGTGAAGCACTTAACCTAAGTAAATATCCAGCTGTACAAATGGATTTTATGTAAAAAAAAAAATATATATAATATATAAATATAAAATAAATTTTAAAAGAAGAAGAAATTAATCGGCTTAAGTCGTTCCAGATAAGAGTGTTCGCCAAATTCCCAAATGTAACGTAAGGGGGGGGGGGGGGGTGCTGGGTGTCGGCTGGTTCTCCCGCTCCAGTACCTGTGAAATCAGGGAAGTAGGTCTGCAGGTCCGAGGTCTTGATCTTGTCCGCCAGGATGTCCGTCTTGTTGAGGAAGAGGATGACGGACGTGTGCTCGAACCACGGGGAGTGGATGGTGGTGGAGAAGAGAGCCAGGCTCTCCTTCATGCGGTGCTGGAGGAGGGGGGGGGAACGGAGGGATGGAGGGAGGGGTTAATGAGCTGGGGCGGAGGGAGGGAAGGAAGAGCGGCGGCGGGGAGAGATAAACGGCTTAGCGCGCTCCGATAAGGGGAGGAGAGAGGAGGGAGCTCAATGCCCTCAGATGGAGAGGAGAGGTAAGGGAGGGGACGCGACGCGGGGGCAGGGACAGAGGTAAACACAGGAGCCATGGAAACCGAAACCAAACATAAACACGGATAAAATGATTAAATACATTAACCATTTATCTGGCACGCCAAGAAAAATAATTTAGGAAACTTTCTTTTGCTTATGTATACAACTCTGGTAAATAGTTACACAAATTATTGCCACACAGTTTATTATTATTATTATTTTAAAGTAAAAAAAATAAAAATAAACGTATGCCCATCATGCAGCCAGCTGAGGGGAATAGTTAAAAAACAATTTTTAAAAAATCTCCACCTTTTCCCCCGTCTCAAGTATTAAGACTCGAGTATTGGTGGCAGTGCATTTTTGAGTGTAACTTAGCCCATCTCTAACTATAGCAGTGCTTGCTTATCGTGTGAAATGCACTTTTGCAAGTTACTTTGGCTAAAAACCATCTGCTGAATGACACAAACTGTACGCCGACAGTGGCACCAGCACAGAAAAAGGCTGGGATTGAGAGCGTAGTATAACCCACAAGGTTGTAAGCTCCGTTCCCAGGTAAGACACTGCCGTTGCTCTCTTGAGCAAAGGGACTTAACCTGAAACTTGTGCATACCTGGCTGCACAAGTTATTTTTGTAAAAATGTTTTTAAAAGTTGTGCGAGTCTGGATAAGAGCACCAGCTAAATACCCCTAATGTAACGTAATGTGATGTAATGTAACTTAATGTAGCATAATGTTATGTAATGTAACGTAATGTAGTGTAATGTAAAGGAGCCCAAAAAGGCTAATCCTCACCTCAGTGTCCTGCTCCTCCAGCATCTGGTCGTACTCGCTGAGGGAGGCCAGGAAGATGAGGGACATGACGTTCTCAAAGCAGTGGATCCACTTGCGTCTCTCAGACTTCTGGCCCCCGACGTCCACTATCCTGCTCAGCGAAAACAAGGCGACTAAAAACACAGCGCCCTCTGGTGGCCGCTGCTAATAAATCCCATTCAAAAACCCATAGGGCATGATGACTAAGAACTTTCCCAAGTGCAAAACATTTTAGCGCAAGCAAAACTGATTGGTGCAAAATAAAGACCATGACCAGTCATTGTTATTGGTTTTGCGTGTGCTAAAAGGTTTTGCACATGCTAAAGGTCTTAATAAATCAACGCATGCATCTCACATGTAGCACAATTAGCTCACCTCTTTTTTTTATTATTACCTGGTACCACTTGCACTAAACACTTTCATTGTAGGTTATGGATACATTTTGAGTGGTATTTTGTAACAAAAAAAATCCTTTATTGAATTTTATCCCTGTCTCTGTACAGAACTATACAAATGCTAGCTAAGCATTATGGGCCTTTGCATTCATAGGGGCGACATAGCTCAGGAGGTAAGACCGATTGTCTGGCAGTCGGAGGGTTGCCAGTTCAAACCCCGCCCTGGGCGTGTCGAAGTGTCCTTGAGCAAGACACCTAACCCCCAACTGCTCTGGCGAATGAGAGGCATCAATTGTAAAGCGCTTTGGATAAAAGCGCTATATAAATGCAGTCCATTTTACCATTTACCATTTACCATTCAAAAGAAAACATTCCATTGCTAGCGAGCTACGCAGAACGACCTGACGATCGACCTGATGAAGTGAAACCAAGAGTGTGAGGCGCGGGATGTCCGGGCACGTAGGTTTCATACTTCGCACAACGAACATATTTGCGACACGGGTGAGAAATATTTGCACGTGTGTTTCGGTGCTCCGAAGGACAGGGCAGGCAGGCAGGCAGGCAGGCAGGCAGACGGGAGGGACAAGCCGCCCAGCGGGACCCGATGGTGGAGTCACACGGGTGCCGATGGAACCGGGTGACTCGTTATTGGTGGCGGGATTGATGACACTGGTGGGAGTTGGACCCCCCCGCACCCCCACCCCCACCCCCCACCCCCCCCTCCGAATTGATACAGCCACTGTAGTCAGGTCGGATAATGAGCGAGCGGATGGTGACCCCCACCCCCCCCCCCGCCCCACTCAGTGTCTCTGACTGTCCTCTCCCTCTCTCTCTCTCTCTCTCTCTCTCTCTCTCTCTCTCTCTCTCCTGCTGTCACACATCAGACCTGTTTTTCACAGTTTGTCTTCTCAGGCTCGCGGGCCGGTTGGCCTCGTGTCGCTTTTTTGGCTCCAAACGGGTTTTAATTACAGCCCCCCCTCCCCCGTCTCCCACGTCCCGCCGCTCGCTACCCGACCGCGTGCCAGCGCTCAGAATTAAAATCGCTAATAACGCCCCGTGCCCCTCACCCCCCCCCGCTCGGGACACTTACATGCGCATACACACACGCACGCGCGAGAAGATTTAAGCCGTGACTTTTCGGTTTCTCACATCCAGAAGCTTTTATTTGCAGTAATCTCACGCGAGTGATTCTGTAAGCTCATGTAAATGAGACCTTTTTAAAAAAAAATTAATAAATAAAAAAAAAAAGAGTCAAAGACACGACATGCAATAACATTGCCAACGACGCTAATTCCCTCTGTGATCCCGTTCTAACAGGGCCCTGCCCAGGCCTCTCATCCCCTGACCTTTTTCCCGCTCGCCCGTGACCATAGCAATAAAGAAAATGACCCTCGATGACAGGGATTCATCAATCATTCCAGGGGCATTTGCGTATTTAGCATAATTTGCATAACAGCACGCCTTCTACGCCACACGCCACGCGTACGCTGGCGGGCGGAGAGTCCGTTTCGGCGGCTAACTCATGGGGCGACACAGCTCAGGAGGTGAGAGCGGTTGTCTGGCAGTCGGAGGGTTGCCGGTTCGATCCCCCCCCCCCCCCCGCCCTGGGCGTGTCGAAGTGTCCCTGAGCAAGACACCTAACCCCTAATTGCTCCCAGCTGAGCTGATTGGTACCTTGCATGGCAGCCTGTGTGTGTGAATGGGTGAATGAGAGGCATCAGTTGTAAAGCGCTTTGGATAAAAGCGCTATATAAATGCAGCCCATTTACCATCTATTTGATCACAGGTACGGCTCCTGGCTAGGAGAGTCGCTGGATATCTGCTCATCCGACAACAGGTGGGGGGGCGTGAGCCGCGTTAGCCGAATCGTCAGCGCCCCTGTCCCAGAAGCCTTTTGGGGCGGCTGTGTAGCGCAGTGGGTAGGGAACTGGGCTTGTAACCGAAAGGTCGTAGGTTCAATTCCTGGGTAGCACACACTGCCGTTGTACCCTTGAGCAAGGTACTTAACCTGCATTGCTTCGGTATATATATCCAGCTGTATAAATGGACGCAATGTAAAATGCTGTGTAAAATGTTGTGCAAGTCGCTCTGGATAAGAGCCTCTGCTAAATGCCTGTAATGTGATGCGACAGTGGGCACTGCCTGCAGTCTGAGGCCACTGCTCGTGGAGCTTACCTGAGAGTGATATTCGTCACCTTGAAGGAGTAGTCGTTGATGCCCGTGGTCGGAACTCGAACCCGCAGCACGTCCTGAGGAGTGGGGATGTAGTTTGGGGCGGCTATGCGGTCCAAATTTTCCATGTAGCTAGGGAGAGAGCGTTGGCAACAGGCGATCGAACTCGACGTTATTTTTATCCTGTGAGATCATTTTGAAGCCTCATCTTGTCGGTAATACTTATTTGTGAGGCTCTGTGAATGACATTTGGAAACTATGGTAACAAATGTTTTTTTCGCTAAAAGAGGACGCAGGCTAACCATAATAAGTGCTAAATATGGCTACAGAATATTCACCGAAAGCACCTGTTAAATGTGGCATTTTTGAAAATCTCATCACTCCCCCCCCTCCCACCCCCGCCCACCCCAAACTTTTGGGATTAGTGTATACATTCACATTAAATTTGACTGATCGTAATCTCTTCATAATTACTATTATTATTGCTTCACTGCTGTGATGTACAGGCTGCTTGAATCAGTGTGCTGTATTCTGTGGCTTTAGTCATACAAACAGAACTGCCGCATAAACCCTGAAATCACACGAATTAAATAGGCAAACAGCATCCACTGCCCTGAATACACTCAACACATTAACTTCCTGCATCTTACTTGGATGGCTTACAAGTACACGTTCGTTACAAAGCAAACACGTCGCAGCCACGAAAGCACCCTTCATGAGACACACAACTAGAAAAGCCTACTTCAGCGGAGTCATTTTGCCTGGGTAAAGAACCGACAGTCGTTAAAGATCGATTACGACAGAAAACGTGAGCAAACCGAAGGCAATAAAAATGCCCTCGAACAGCGCATGGACAGCGGTGAGCAGAAAGACGTGTGGATATCAAATGCAGATAAAGTTATGATAGAATTAACAGACGCTGTGGTATAAGGTAAAGCGCAGACGCTGGAAAGGAACCGTTGAAGTGAAACTAGAACATTCCGCCCGCCGTGCGCCTCGCCAGTCACAGCTGTTATCTGAGTACGGACATTCGTGAGGATCTAGTCCCCTCTACTGGCCACGCTAAGTACTGCAGCGCATTCAAAAGACAGGCCGTACAATGAACCTGCTGGACACTTTCTTACCTACAGTACTTCCTTCAACCGTTTGATTTGATCCATATGGATGTATGTCAGAACCCCTGTCGTGATCTTCCATTTCTACAGCACTTAACTGCTGAAGGAACCAAAGGAAAACCAGCTTTATACCACGATGAACAGCAAGAGGGGCAAACCAGGCGCAACATAAACCCCAGTGCCTGACCTTATTAATGCTCTTCTGGCTGAATGGAAGCAAATACCTGCAGCCATGCTCCAACATCTAGTATAAAGCCTTCCGAGAAGAGTGGAGATTGTTATTGCAGCAAAGGGGGGTGGACCAATTCCATATTAATTCCCATAATTTTGGACGAGACGTTGGTGTCCACGTACTTTTGGCCACGTAGTGTATATACAGCACGTACACAACATTCTTGAGGCTCCAAGTCATTTTTTCCCCCTCTATTTCTCTCAGCCCATGTAGGTTCCTGACTCACAGTTTGGGACGCATGGGTGTAAGACTCGCCCCAGGCACGCCCGTTTGGGACGCACGGGTGTAAGACTCGCCCCAGGCACGCCCGTTTGGGACGCATGGGTGTAAGACTCGCCCCAGGCACGCCCGTTTGGGACGCGCGGGTGTAAGACTCGCCCCAGGCACGCCCGTACTCACTATTCGGTGGAGTCCAGCAGCTGGTATTCCCGACGACGGCTGTAGCACACCTTGAAGCCGGGGTCGGCCCACAGGCGCCGGATGGCGTCCAGGTAGCCCCTCTCCATCTGTCTGACCTGCAGCGTGTCCACCCCCTGCACAAACTCCGCGTACCTCTGAGGGCGGCGACGGGCAACGGAAAAATTTGGGATGAGTTCTGTTTATCTGGGATGAGCTGTATCCTGGTTCTACACAATACAACCTAAATGCAATTTTAGTAAACTAATGACATTGTAGCAATTTTTTTTTTAAAAAAGTAGTAAATCATTATGGCTCCATTAAAAAGAGAAGAACAACTTAACCCTGTATGTTGTGAGGTCACAAATACTGCATGTGATTAGAATTTTCTTAACTGAACATTCTAATGCTTATGCCACAATCACTACTGGTTCAGGTCTCGCCTTTCCCAATTTTAATTTTTTGTTGAAGGGATAATTCATTTCTGGAGGTTAATTTTTATGTTTGCAAAACAGCCTGGGCCAAGCAAAAACACACATTAAAACTGAAATAAATATCTGAAACACTCCAGAATGTGAACCTGTCCATTTAAGCACAATTTCAACACTTTCTCTGCAAGAAAAACTTAAACTGAGTTTAACTGAATTTAATTAAATGAATGCAATGTAAAGTAAATGTAACCTACTCATAGAATTACAACAAACTCTATTAGTGTGCACGAGACTATCACTATCAGATCCAAAATGGCCTTCTGTGTCATTCGGCCATACTGAAACAGAACGGTGCAGCGCGTCACCGGCGGTCACCTGGTTCTCTTTGTTGGCGTAGGGGATCTTCAGAGCCGTCATGGCTGCCGTCATGGCCTGCACTGCGTTGAAGATGTTCTGGTACACCAGCTTGGCGAAGGCCTTGCACTGCTCCTCGGAGTAACCCTCCCCGTGGATGATCCTCATCTGCTTGATGAACGTGGTCTTCCCGCTCTCCCCAGTGCCTGAGCGTCAAGACAGAGGAGATGGCGGGGGAAAGGAAAGAAGTGGGAAGAGCGAGAGAGAGAGAAGCAGAAAGAGAGAGAGAGAAGCAGAGCGAGGGAGAGAGAGAAGCAGAAATAGAGAGAGAGAGGTATCTGGCACAGTTAGCAAATAAAACTTCCCTCTTGCATGCTTGTACTTTCAAATGATCTTCTCGAGGATTCTTTGTCTGGCTTGAGCATAGCAAGTGGTTATACGCAGTGGTCCCGTCCTATTCTCATGCATTGTCAGTGATTGCTCAATGATAACATCTTTGCCCGTGAAGTCAGTTCCATTAACCCAAGAACTTGGCTGAAGCTCAGTTTCATTATGTACTAACTGTGGATTCTCCCCTGAATTTCATGATGAGTGGTGCTGGGATGTTGTTTAAGATATCATATGATACTACTTGAATAACCAGTTTTAGGCTGAATGAAACTTTGACAAGGTGGATCCAACAAAGATTTATAAGCACACTAATATAGAATGTGTTCAGGCTTGTACTTGAACTTCTTTTCAACTTTTAGTATATGAAATATACTCAAGTAGGCTTCAGAAAATGATACTAAATACTGAACTAGTAGTAAGCTGCTAGTGCTCACTGGATGTTTAAGTTACTTTTGAGTTCTATGAACTAATAAGTGGGCCAATTTAGACCCAAAGTTGTCAGTGAGACCAGATTGGCTATACTTAAACTTCCCCTGTAGACTACAATTTTATTTATTTATTTATTTATTTATTTATTTATGTGTTTATTTGTTTGTAAGGGGGTGCATTATGGGTTTAAACGCTTCGACCTGTGATGACATTATTAATAGACTGAGTAGGTGACAGACGCCTTTTTGATGCATGGTAGGTTTGATGTAAATGCAGTGACAGCATATAGCCTTTTTTCCCCCAAAGATGGTATTTCTCGATATAATTGTGCGGTCGTGGTAACATGTTGACGCAGCGGATCAGTCACTCTTCCCGGTATGAAGGAAGTTTAAGCGCCGGTCGCAACTGGGAATCAGAGCACAGGCATGGAGCCCGGTTAACCCGTTCGCTTCTGTACAGTACACGCAGTATAACGATTGTATTCGACGGTGTAAACTTTTATCAACCGCCCTGACTTGACCACGTTCTTCTCACAAGGCTACGTCGATTCGTTCGATTGAAGTGCGCATTCCATGACCATGATGCGCAAAAGCCCATCTCAGTAAGAACACACTTCCAAGCACTGGCGCCCACATTTGACCTAATGTGGACTACAGCTAGATGTTCGGGAAAAACTCCAGACACCTGATGAATCTATATCCGTGGCAGAAAAAAGTCATTGTTGAAATACAATGAACTCGAATCACTAAGCAAGGAATGCCGTTTATTTTGTATTACTCCAAAAAGGTTACTTTGCAAGCGAATAGGCGGAAGTACTCACCGAGCAGAAGGATTTTAATTTCCCTTCGTTCCCTCTTTTTCTGCTTTCGGAGGATATTTTGAATTTCCCTGTCCACGGCCATGGCTTTCTTTTCTTCGTCAGACAGGAAACACGGACACGCCATATCCGAAAAAGACAAACTCTGAAGTTAAATTTTTACTAAGTAAAATGAATCTCTGCACGTTTACACGGAATCACGCTGAGGACATCGTTACAGGCCATACACTCCCGTTGAATCATCCAAGGTGTCTGGATTATGTACCATTTCGTTGGCTCAAAGTTGTGAAATGTCCTGTCTTGAGCTTTACGATTTTAAAAGTTGTTTAAAAACCGTGTCATTTGGAATCCACACAAAGTTCCATATTGTTTCGAGGCGTCTGTTCCCGGAACAGTAAAAAAGATCAAACGAAACTGTATTCCTCAGGAGATTTTTATTATTATTATTTAACCAAAACAACAGCAAGTGTCACTTAACTCTGAAGCCTGGTCTTTCCTGATTGCAAAATGTCCAATTAACGGTTTTTCCAATCATAAAAATATAAATTAAATAATTAATCTTAAGAAAATACGCATTAGAAACTTTCGCGTTTGAAACTTGTACATGGTGTCTTTCGATGACCTGCGCACCTTTTGCAAACAGTGATTTTGAATATCAGATTCAAACGCCTGTCACAAGACAAACACGATCAATTTCCCCAAGGTAATAAGACGTTCGACGACCTGCAAAGTATTTCCAAATACGGTCATATATTGCCATGTCGCAAGTTTGTTTCTTGTGCGTCCTCGTAAAATCTCGTTTGTGTCTGGTAATATCCAAGTGCAAGTGTAAAATGACGTCAACACAGGGGGAAGTTATTTTCCCGAGTCAACCAGACTAGGAATGCGCCGTAGGTGAGTGTTCCGGATTATTTTGCGCTAAATTTAATTGGTCAGCAGTTCGTCCCAAAATGTCAGTCACTTTCTGACACGTGCAGTTCCTAAGGACAGGAGCACAACCAGATCCGAGTGTCTCCTATTTATTTGCGCTCAATACATGTAGATAATATGTTTCTGTTAATTATTCAAATCTGAAGCTGTGTGAAAAAATGAAAGCATCAAAGTTGAGTTTAAAATGACCCATAGCCCAGCTGCTATGTTGTAAGGGCTCTATTATGATAGCCGACTGTTATATAATCTTTAAATTATTTTTATTTATTTATTTATTTATTTATTTATTTATTTATTTATTTATTTATTTTTGTTTATTTATCTTGGTAATGTGAAATGATATTTTTCACCAGTTGTATATTAACCCATGATGTATTCATTTGCCACTGTTGCCTTTATGGTGTTTTGCATACTGTAAAACGTAGGCCTATTTGTGACTAATTATCATGCAGTGCTTTCAGAATACTGCACTTGTGCCCTGCCCTGTTCAATTCGATCCACACATTTCTGATCAGGCTGAAGTATGGACCCTGAGATGGCCATTGCCAGACTGTAGTACCCTGGTCAATTAACAATTCTTTGAAGTACGCTTGGGATCGCTGAATTGCTCGTCCGTTTGTGGCCCACTTTGAACTTCCCGGAAGAGGGAACCAAGTTTTTGGCCAGAAGTTTCCGGAGTCCATGATTCCATTGACCTGAACACTGCCACCGATGCCACCGGCATATTTCACTGCAGGTATGGTCCTTGTTTCAGCATAAGCTTCCTTCTTTCGATGCCAAACTCTGTGCTGTTGATGTGTCTAACAAAAAAAGCTGAATTTTGGTCACATCTGACCAATGCCGTTTAACAAATCCCAGAAGCTTATTTTTATTGCCCTCAATAGAGGTTTTTTTTTTCTGGAAACCTTTCCAAAAAGCCTGCTGGCATGAAGGCCAGTGTCTGATCATCATGTTAGATTTGGAGACTTTGTGTCCCCAAGAATCAACCACTTTTGGTGTTTGGATTTACCTCTCAAACTGTATGCCTCATTGTGAGTGTGGCACGATGCATGCGTGTCCTCTACACTGGACAGGTTCAACACTCTTCCAGTGGTTTGAACTTAATAATTATTGTGGAAAAGTAAAAGTGGAAAATGTAATCTATAACTTTGTATTTATTCATTTGCAACCATCTCCTGACCTGTGAAGTTCAACAAATATTTATTCATTTATTTATTTATTTTTATTTGATAGGGACAGTGGGCAGCCACTTGGCTAACCCAGAATTAGCTATTATTTATTTATTTATTTATTTGTTTATTTATTTATTGCCGTTCCCCATGGTGGTAGATGACATAGATTTTACATGAGGGTTCCCTCATTTTATAACCCAGTAACCCAGTGAACCTAGAAACCATGGGGGGTTCCTTAAGACTGAGATAGCCACAGGTTAATGAGGGTGTATTTTCATCAATGCATTTACATTTTTTGAGAGATATATATATATATCTCAACAAATGTAAATATATATATATATGTATGTATATGTAACATATACTGTATCGTTTTGTAAAGAATATATTAATTGTTAAACAAGAAATTGTATTAGTATATAAATATTTCCCATTTTTAGAGCAGACAGTATGTCCCATTGCCTGTGTTGTTGTTTATTTTCTGCTGCCTCCTTTGTCATTTGTCAAGGACATTAATAATTTGGGAGGTACTTTATGTATCTTTCATTCTCTCTCTCTTTCTCTTTGTGTATCTTCTTTGTATACAGGTGGAACTGGTTAGGCAAGGTTTTCGTTACATTACATTACATTTATTTGGCAGACGCTTTTATCCAAAGCGACGAACAAAAACTGCATTTCATGGTCATGGACAACTACTGAACACAGGTTCAGTAGAATACATGGATTTTTTTCATGGATTTGTTTTCATGGATTTGTCAGTAGGTTTATACATGCTGAGGTTGCCTTGAGTTCCATGTGAGCGAGGGGGGTTTGGGCTGTAAAGTGCGCATCAATAAAAACAAGTGCCTTTTCCTGGTCGTTCTGAGTTACGGGGAATCTGGAGCCTGTTCCCGCAGCCTTTGTGCAGGGTGGACAACACAAAAGCAGAATCCAAAAGAAGAACCGGTGGAAGAAAGACTGAACGATGGCAGCAGTAACTGAATGATTCAAGATTTGAGACAAAAAAATAATAATGCCTACCAGAAAAAAAGTTGATAATCCATCCATCCATTCATCCATCCATTATGTAACCTGTTTATGCCTGAGCAGGGTCATGTGGGGTGCTGGAACCCATCCCAGCATGCATTGGGTGAGAGGTAGGAATACACCCTGGGACAGGTTGCCACACTCATGCACTCATTCACTCACACACAGTACCTAGCGGCAATTTAGTCTCTAATTAACCTAACCTGCATGTCTTTGAAAAAGTTAAATATTAAAGATAATGAATATTCTAAAGCAAGGTACGAAATCTTGATGTGTCCCAATTAAAGCCCCTGGGGTATTTAAAATAATGTCCTGTAAACAGAATCACTGATCCCTAAAACAGTTATAGCTTTAGTAATAGCTTTGTGCTATTAGTTCTTTGTGAACCAGGCCCATAATGTACAACTGCAGTATCAGCACAGTACCAAACATTTACTAGAAATGTACAACTTTAGAGTTTAGAGTCTTTAAATTCTTAAAAAGGAGAAAGCTGTCCATCACATGAGGGGTTAAGGAGCTGCATGCTCCTGGGAACCAATTAGATGATCGCTCCCAGAGGCATTTGCACACAACAGCCAAGGTGGAGGTAAACGCCAACACCCTGAGGTGTGTATTTGAAATTCTTCATATTTCTTCTTTTTTTTTTTTTTCTTGACAGAATAGCATGCCTGACAATGAAACAATAGTGAGCTAGCGTCAGCAATACTTTTTGTTCATTGATTTGAGTGTTCCCGAAGACAACGTTGATAAACAGGGTGGAGGAAGAAGGTCAAAGTTCAACACGCACACATTCTCAAGAGGAGTCCTTGAGTTATGAGAGACTGCTCGGAAACCCTTTGGACACCAGCCAGACAACTAGTGCCTATTGCTTACAGCAACAAATAGCTAGAAAATCCTGTCTGTCGGATCAACCAGCTGTGCATGCCATGCAAGATAATTTAACTTGGTGTGTCACACAAATGCATTAGTCAGCTTACTAGTTCGTCCACTAAAAGAACAGCAGGAGGGGTTTGTCAACGAACTGAATTAATGGAACTCAAATTGGATGTCAAATAATACTATGTAAGTTGAACCAAATATAGTGTGTACAGCTCTAAAATGAGGAGATAGTAGTGTATACTTTTGTGTTGTGAAAGCTTAATATTAAAAATATCCGTAACCATGAACATAAGTGAGTCTGGCAGATTTTTTAAAAAAAGGTTTTGTCATATTTCACATGCACTCTGATAAATTAAATGGGAACCTTCCATAACGTATAGTTTTTTTTAAATGGAGAATCGCATTATGATCATTGCCATATGGAAGCTGTGAAAACAGACACACTTTTCCTCTCTCTGAAAAATGCTAAAAGACATATTCATATGCTTTTAAAATCGCCAGTGTTTACACTACTTTTCTGTAGCAGGGGATTGCACACGATAGCTGCATAGCACACATAGCAACATGTTACAGCTTAAGATCTACTGATTAACCAGTCACGTACAAAAAATCAATCACAAACCGTCCATTCAGTCAACGTTTAAACACAATACCTTTGCCATAAATGGAGAATAAAATGTATACATTAGGAGAGTGCGTTTCAATCGTTTCAATGCTTCACCTGAGTAGTGTCAAAGGGTAACTTGTAATGAACCAGTATGTCCACTAGATGTCACTACGTCGGTTATTTCAGCGTGCCTGTCCAAATGAGGGATCCTGGGAGAGGTAGGTAGGAGGGGCACCAAAGTGGCATTCGTAAGATGTAAGATATGCAAAAAATGCATCAAGTGATGGGTTGTTTATTTAAGATATAACTTAAATAGTTGATGAGATCTTGCGAGTTCAAATGGCAGCTTTTATATTTCAATGAAAGATGGCCTCTTTAAAATACTCCTTGAGATTTTAAATGCTTCATTCGCCCATGCCACTGTAATTGCATTTGTAGGGAATTTGTGATGGGGCAATATCCAGTGTCCAGAATTAAGAGGACATTCTTTTGAAGGTTTGTGTGCATTTATACAGGTAGTCATTATATGTAAATGAAACCAAATTTAGCACAGTTATCATAATGAGTACTGCAGTTTTGGTTTGGTGAAAACAGGCGGGGGGTAGTATTTTCTCTGGAGAAGGTATAATGAAGAATTATAACTGCTCTGAATATCTATGAACGTGAGAGGATTTTTTCACTCAAATATGCAGTGTCATCAGACATAATAGCCATATTATGTCAATATAATATTGAGCAAGAGACAGTATTTGAGAAATTTGAATGGACAGCGTTGGGATATAATGAGGGGTAGATGAAAGCCTTTTTTTGGGGGGGGGGGTGGGGTTCATTAAAAATTTAAAATGATAAAATGCAATTAGTAGTAACATGTTAGCTTCAGACGAGTGGGCAGAAGTCTTAGCTTTGAACCAATCACAGCCCTCGGCTTCTTTCAGTTACGTTGCTTGATTAACAAGCTTGTCAGTCACCTGAACAAAATCTATTGGCAGGTAATCAAAGCTTTGTCTTAACTCAAGCTTTCTTTCTCCTTGCCACATTAGAGGATGTAAATGACGCGACTGAGTACAATTTAGCCAAGTCAAATTAATTATTTCAAAGGATACACCTAATTTTAAGAGGCTGACCCCTCTGTTAACTGTAGTTTACACAAGGTCTGAGTGCGAGGCGCAAATTTAGGAAAATCTGTCCCTTCTCATGCACATTAGAATGCAGACATTGCATAGATCAGTGTAATGTATCGTTATTTCCTTAAATTTAGGTACAGGGAATAAAGGGCTAGTGACATTTATCCACAAGTTGCAATGTGGATGTAAGTTAACAACTGTGGGTATAAGAAAACACTGCACAATTTTTCAGTTTGTAAAAAAAAAAAAAAAAAACTGAAATGAAATGAAGAACAATAATCTGATACTTTCAATTGTTAATTCAGGTTATATATTGATTGTTATGAACAGGAACACAAATGAAAACATGTTGATAATTGATCTATGGGTAAGTTTTGCACCCTATGTATTTCAAGCACATTAGTGGTCTTGTATATACTGTGAATGAATGAATGAATGAATGAATGAATCATTGCATTTATATACCACTTTTCTGAACACTGAAAGTACTTTACAATGAGTGGGAACTCCCCTCACCCACCACCAGTGTACTGAATGTATAAAAGATTACATTTTAATGTAAATATCTGGACCCAGATATTTGCATCTATAAAATCCATGGAAAAGCATGTGGTACCTCATATTTTAAAATATTTTTTGGAAGCACACCTTCATTAAGTGTGCCTTGCATAATATTCAGAAATGTAATGTTTTTGGCTGGACCGCAACAGCGGGGCCAGCCCTACAAACGCGAAGGTCTGTGACTGACTGACTGAGTGATGAAGTTACACCATTGGTCGGCCGAGTTATGAAGTTACACCATTGGTCGGCTGGATCATCTGTGTTAGGTCCAGCCATATACTAGGTTTTAACATGGTCTTGTTTTTATTAGTGAACTATCCTTTGTGGGTGATGTTTCACCACCATTTTAAGACTGGGTGTAGGTGTGAACAGTTGTCTTCTTGAAATGCCTGGAATGTACAGAATAAAACCCTGCTGTCAACCAAAATTACCATTGACAAAATTACAATTGCAGTCACCCAGCTAACTTTGCCTCCGTGAAACAGGGCCTAGGATTAGAGTTACATGGATAACTGCAGAGTAAAACCCGAAACCCTCTCAAATCTGGCATATGGACTGAAGTAAAAAAAAGCTGTTCCAGGTTTTACTCAGTTAAATTATCCAGCTAACTCAGTAATCCTGCTATGGGAAACATCCCCCTAGGTCCTGACATCAGGAAATATATACGTTTGAACATGTATTACCAAAAGCTTAAACTCTTAGAATGCATGTGCTCCGTTGCCCATGAAACTATAAAAATACATTTTCTCATCTTTCAACAGGTATTGAATTAAAACACCTGTTGGCCTGAAGCCTTGCATGTTTGTGTTCAGTGGAGTAGTTCGGAATTTTCATTTTCATTTTATAGGACGGAGTGTGGCACAGTGGGTAAGGAACTGGGCTTGTAACCGAAAGGTCGCAGGTACGATTCCCGGGTAGGGCACTGCCGTTGTACCCTTGAGCAACGTACTTAACCGAAATTGCTTCAGTATATATCCAGCTGTATAAAATGGATACAATGTAAAATGCTATGTAAAAGTTGTGTAAGTCGCTCTGGATAAGAGCGTCTGCTAAATGCCTGTAATGTTAATGTTTAATGTTCATTTCTGATTAAGCGTGACCCTTAAAACAGACTAAGAAGATGAGTAGGGCAATCCTTAGAGCAGACTTCAATAGCCTTAATGAGTGTGAACACACCAACATGAAAAACGGTGTTCCAGGCACAAGCGTCCCAGAAATTGAATTTGACCCCTTCCCCCTGGGAATTTGGAAGAAGCTGCGGCCTTCTGAAACAGCTTTGGGATTTTCTTAAATAGTCACTGGGGGGGGGGGGGGGGGGGGGGGGGGGGTAGGGGCCTTCACTGACGTATTTTCTGGGAGCCGGTATCCTGTTGGGTTGGTGGCTGCCTTTCAACCCGTACACGGCAGCCATGACACTTCCTGTACTGTGATTCTCCTTCCCATCGCTATCTGTGACCTCCTCTGAGTAAAGTAACTAAGTATTTAAGAAGAGTCGGCTGTCTGCTCCTACTTTATACCTCACAATCTACAGGTGCTATCAAGAAGGTTGACTCCCAATCTAAGACTTACATCATAATAGTCTATATAGACTATTGCACTCTATAAATGATTCATGTTTAGATTGTCAGTTTTTATGAGACCTTTTTTTTTTTTTTACAACTGGACATGTAGTAAACTGAAAGTAAACTTTTTTTTTTTCTTTTTTTACAACTGGACATGTAGTAAACTGAAAGTAAACATATTACATGAATCAATTAAAGAACTCGCACTTAAAATACAGAACTTACAAAACTCAGAAAGGCTGAAATAGAAAATAATAAATAAAGATTTAAGGCATGAAGTGCTAATGCACTGATGACTAGAACAATTGCTGTCAGACTGAATATCAAAAACATCAAAGGCAATTTTGCACATAAATATTGGCCTCTTCAGGAATGGGTCATTTGTCCATTTGCAGGCTTGCGTGTAACAGTGTGTGATTTCTTATAAACAGTTGAAGTAATATGTAGTTAGATTTTACATTGAAGTGTTATGGTCAAGGCCTAAATTGGCCATTGACTGACTTCACAAAAAACGTGCAGACACTGTAGCCTTCCTTGACTAGAGTCTGGCAATTCTGGATTATGTAGTCAGGCTATAGGTTTATCTGAAGTAATAAGAGATAATTAACAAAGCTGTAATAACTTGACTACGATGTATAGGATCATCTTAAACAGCCACCACAGTCATAACCACTTGGGTATAAATGTGGGAATCAAGAACAACAAAAGTCCTAAATCGCAAGCAAATAAAACCTCTTATGCTCTGTCAAATGTATATTTTATTTAAGATCACGGGGTACGTAGTTTGAGAACAGACTTACCTTATCTGGCCTTTTTTTGCTACATATTACTGGTCAGTTATTTTCCCCACAGCTAAACTGGAATACTCTTCAGAGGCTTCTGTAACAGTGGGTTGGCTATAATGGGGCACATCTGAAGCCATCATAAGCGAAAAGTGAAATCATAAGTGAAAGCATGGGACTGCAGTATCAACTGCACTTTTTAAAAAAATCCGTTTTGAACACCGTTACACTGAATGCGGAAACCTCCGTTTCTTCTCCTCGTACTTTCTATACCAGAACACCAATACAGGATCATCTTATTATTATTCCCATTCCCAGAGTTAGAGTGAGGATGACAAATCTGTCAATTTAATTTTGTCCATGTGGCGTTTCCCACTGAAAACAAAGGTAAGAAGACATACTGCTATTATTATTATTATTGTTGTTATTATTATTATTATTATTATTATTATTATTATTATTATTATTATTATTGCTAACTTTAGTGGTAGTACTATTACTAATAATAATCACCGTCATCTAATGTTGATGTAGGCCTATGGAAAAATATGCGGTTGCAAATCACCTAAAGAGAGGCAAGTTTTATGGACTGGACTCCATTTTTGGAGAGCATAGTGCGAAAGTGGGCGTTGTTCGTCCAGTCAATATCATATCCTTGCTGTACGCACCTTGGCAGAATCAAGAGTTTGATATATTTAAAAAATATATAGTTTCTCCACCAAACTTGATACTTTTTAAAATCCGCCTTGAAATCAAACGTAAAACCCGCCCATAATATCCCTATTAGCTTTACCGCGCCCAAACGCTATCTGGATTTGCCTACTTGCTGTCAATCATCACTGTTGCCTGGTATCGACTGAACTGGTGTAGTGTGCATGTCTCATTGGGGGCTGAAGGAGGAGACCTGATCATCATCAGGAAAAAAAATTAAGAGGGGGAATCGTCCGGAAAAGATAAGGCCCCTGCCACCGTTAGCTAGGATTTTTCATGTAGATAGCAAACTCTGTCACTCGTAATACTGCATTATTCGCTACATGATGATCAGCAAATTATTGCTATTTTAAACTGCATTAGCTAGCAATCTGGCTAGCTTTAGTACGGCTAGTTTGCTAGCCGTACTAGACCTTTAAAAAACAAAGGCGTGTTTTTAGAATATTTTTTTTCTTGCTTTACCTCGATACAAGTTGGAGGGTTTAAATCTAGCCGGGTAGCTCACTGACTAATGGGCAATTTTACAGGCGCGCTCGGTTGCTATTTGGGCGTATTTTGGGCTTGGTTCTTGGGCGGCTAGGCTAAAAGTAAGGAGACTGAACCGATGTCGCGACAGCCCAGCTTGTCCCGCCGTCTTCGGCACCAGAGTTGCTGAGCGCAGAGGAGTGTCCGAAAGGGAGGCCGACCGCTACAGAAAGACATATTGCTTAGACTTTTTAACGGAACGGTAGATGGCTTGCTAGCTAGTGCATGTGACGGAAGCAAGTTATCAGAATAGAGCAACGGAGCGCAGACGCCGGGCCTCTTCTTTTCCCACTTAAACATTGTCCCCGGTTCTCCCTCTTCGCGGTCGGCAGAGATCCTTTCAGGAGACGTCGGTTTGTGGGGACTAGCCTAGCTACTTGAGAGCCAGGCCCCCACTCCCTCCAAGTCTCCTTGCTCTTTATTCTGCTTTCCTGTTTCCGAAGGGGAGTCACTATACTAAAATTAAGTGTGGTGCGTTGCGTCCCGTTAAAATCGGGCTTCTAAAATACAAAGGTGATGACTTTAGAGTCCATGATGGCTTGTTGCCTGAGCGAAGAGGCGAAGGAGTCGAAACGAATCAACGCCGAGATCGATAAGCAGCTCCGCCGAGACAAGCGCGACGCGAGGAGGGAATTGAAGCTGCTTCTCCTGGGTACAGTAGCAAACCGTTACGATCAGTATGCCTGTGTCTGTTTATGTGTAACGTTGTGATTTTACCTGTGCCAATGAAGGTTGAATGGGTGTTCTTTTAGCTAACTTACAAGCCTGCTAACGTTGACTTGCGAGCCAGCTTGGATTGCAGTGGATTGGTGCAGCGTTAGCTAGCTAACTACCACGTTTAGCTAACGTTAGCTAACGCTTTATGAAACGAGACGGCCACTGTCGGTCAGCAGAAGTTGACTCGTTAATTAAATTCGCTATCGAATGAACACTTAAAAATATATTTTTTAATTAAGTGTCTAGCTAACGTTTTACTTGAACCACAATGTGGATCGGTTTAAATATACAACCTTAAAATGACATACAGACATTATTGCATACACGGCTAGCTGGCTACCATGCTCCAATTTCTTGATTACAGTTAGCTGGCTGGCTACATGAGCAACATTGCAAATGGCTTGCAAGTTGGCTAGCAGCAAAATGGTTTATATGCAAAAGCTGTTTAGCTAGCTAGTTAACTAGATTAAATGCATTTAGCTGACGGGTTAGTTAGTCTATCGCTGCTCGTTGTAGAATAATTTATGTCATGTCAGCTACCCTGCTATGAAACACTTTAACCGCATATGATGCACGGGTGCAGTAGCTAGCTATATGTGTTGCTAACGCTCATCCTAAACTAGATCTAGCTAGTAACGTTAATTTGATATAACTTGATAATCGAGGTATATCGCGTTAGCTACTCAATATATTTTAATGTATAGATAGCTGGCATTAGTTAGCTAGCTTTCATCTCCGCGATGAGTCTTTTTTTTATTGCAGCGTTGCTTGTGCATATTTGTATTTCTATGACGTTATATTTGAATGTTCTTTTTTCTGTTGCTCTTTTGTGGTGATCGAGAAAATGGTTGCTAATGCACTCGTAATTCTTAAACCGCAAAGTTTCCATAACTGATATGTGGAATCAGCCTACATTTTGCCATGATTTTATAGGAGTGCAGGCAGTGTTTGCGTTTGCATGTGATTTAATGGTTAATGTTTTAAGTAACCACGGATGTGTCTCGTTTGAAGAGAATTCTGTCATCATTATTAAGAGAAAGCACACGAGTGCATAATGACAGTTATGAAAACAGTGGTTGGATTTTGTAAGACTTTACAGGTTTTGCGTTCAAAATGCGTTCACCGAGGCTGTGCAACATAGGCCCAACCAGGCCCAGGAATAACGCATGGCAAACATCTAGCCATTTTACCGTCCCTCCGGGGGTCATATAAATGCACTGGATTTGCTTAAATGGGCAGTTCTAAAATAAAGACACTGGTCATTGCGGATTGAGTGTGCATTACCTTAAATTCGTGGACCCAAAGCACCAGACATCGTTTACAGTCTTTTCTCTGTTAAAATGTTGTACGAACATTGTACAAGACGAGTTAACTGATTCTGTTTTTTCTTTAATGTTTAGTGAAATCCTCAGCCACTTCGTTCTTAGGCTGCATCCTAACGGTGTTGTCCATTTTCAGAAGTATTTAAAAAAAAAAATCTGAGTCTGAAAGTAAGCCATAGTAATATGCAATATCCATCGGTCAGTACGTGTGTGTGAGTGCAGTCAATATCCAAGTGTGCAATCTCTGTTCCTTTGGGAGATAGGAACAGAAACTGTGTGAGGACAGGGTACAGGCACATCACTGGCCTGTCCCTCCGTTTCTCTGCAGGAAGTGACAATTAAACAATTAAGATGCATCAGATCTGTCAGCAAAATGGATTACAAAGGGAGGGATCTTTTTTTTTCTTCTTTCTTTTTCTAAATTTGGTTCAAATGAATAGGCCTGTGTCTTCATACATTAGAGCAGAAAGAGATGGATTTTTTCCAAGAAGAGCACTGTGATAGCTATTCCACAGGGGCTGGCAAATAATGGGCTGAATTTTCCTATTTGAGTGTGAGAAGGTTATGGTGAAAAGGGGAGGGGAGGGGAGGGGGGCTTTCCAGCTTTGAATCTCAAGAGCAATAAACCAAATGGATCTCTACGAACGATTTCAGAACTGGGGAGAGAGAGAAAAGGGTTTCAAGTCTGCTCAATTTAGCGAATAATTAGATCAGGGATGTAATTTGGAACTCCGTTCACAAAGCCAGGTGACCTACCTTGTGGCCCCGGTGTGGCGTGTGTACGGTGTGACCACAGGGGAGCGGTCTACTGCCGAAACGTTGGCGCTTCCATCTGGGAAAGGGGCTGATGGGACCTGCCCACGTTCGTCCGTTCGCGACTCTCCGATAAGAAGGCTCTGTCCGGAAAAACGACCTGGCAAGTCGAGTGCAAGAGCTGACCCGTTTTCCGTGTTTTTTTTATGTGACCGGTTACCCGATTTGGGGGGTACGCAGGGGGACTGACTGTTCTGTGGTAAATACATATATATATATATATATATATTTTATATTTTATATTTGGTGACTGGTTCAGATTGGCAAGTGGGGAGGTTGGATTTGGAATGAGAGCGGTGTGACTTGCTGTCTCCTGCGTCAAACCTGTCGGGTCGTCGTCAACGGCCGTGAAAATGGCGGCGTTCTTTGCTCGCCGTGCGTTGCCGTTGCCCCACGCTAAAATAAACGGGCGTTGATATAGTTCCACATCAGGCACGGTAGGGACCCCCCCCCCGAGCGGACATTAATTTTTGGTTGCTGGGCCCTTTTCAGATCTGACCCGCTGATTTATCGTGGGGACTCTCCTCACACAGTAACAGCTGCGTTTCTCATCACATCAAGGCAGGGTCATGTGACACTAATTTTTTTTGAATGAAACGGAATTTTCATCTAGGGTTTTTCTTTTTCTGTATTTCAACCCTTTTTCAAGACCAAGCTGCACTTGGAGCTGTACTTTTTTTTTTTTTTTTTTTAGGGCGAACTCCTTTTCTTATGTCAAGTTAAATTCGTGTTTTGCCTTTCTGAAAGGGCGCTAACCCCAGCCGGGATGCCGTTGCGGTTGTTAGCGCGTTATTACCTCTTAGGCAGGGGTTGCCTTCTCGCTCTAGCACCTCAGCTTCATGCTCAGCTTCGGAAATTTCTTTCTCACGGGTTTGTCATCTGCGGGGGTTTCGCCGAGAGGGGGGAGAGGGGGTGAATATTTTATTTACAACCGTGTTTCCGATGGGCCCAGACCAACGACGCAGTGTCAAGCTTGGGGGGCTGAGGGGGGACGCATTAAAAAAAAAAAAAAAAAAAAAACAAGACCAGGTTAAAACCTAGTACATGGCTGGACCAAACCGGCCGACGTCACAGACATGCGCGGTGTAACTCTATCACTCAGTCAGTCAGTCACAGACATTCGCATTTGTAGGGCTGGCCCTGCTGTTGTCCAGCCAAAAAGTCTTTCTTGGTCACTTCACACGTTTGAATCATTCCAACAGTGAAAACCCAGGTGCTGCTAAAAACACAATACTGAGGAGGTAGGTGATGGTTTTGCATTGAATGTTCAGGTTGCGGAAGAACCGCGCATGCTAGTCCTTGAGTCTGGGGGTTTTTTTTTTTTTGTTTTTTTTTGAGTGGTGAAAACATTTTTTTTGCGAACCGTCGACTGCACTTCCGAATACAGGGTGTTTAATTATAAGAGGAAAAACATAAGTGTAGAAGAGTTGTCTATATTGAAATTCTGAATCTGTAACCATTAAATGCCAATGCCTACTGTTCAGGGTGTTTGGTTTATAAAAAAAAAAATATTAAAAAAGAATATTTACAGCAGCCTGGCTTTGTAAAAATGTCATATTACAATATTTCACTTCACGCCTGTAAAGTTTTAATGGTTATTAACTTTTGCGTAATTTGCTCTGAAAAGGATATGAGCATATAAATGTGATGTGTTGACAGGAGGCCCCAGCCCAATCACCTTGCGCTGGTTTTGCAGCTTTGGACGCAGTGCCATGCTGGCCGTTGTGTTTTTGGCATTTAGCTCCAGTCAGAGTCAGAGTGGCTAACTGCTACACATTTCTGTATTGTTCAGGTTCTCTCACATGTGGGGTTCGTTCTCATTTTGGTGTATTTTTTTGAATCTATAACTGCCGCAACAAACCATTTAAACCGGAGGGTTAATTTTTTGGTCCAGCGAATGCTTTCGGATTGCTTGTCCTGCGAAGTAATTTGTTAATTTGTTGAATCGATAATAAAGTAATATTTGTCCATAGGTTGTAAATGGGCCTGCATAATCTTGTGCAAAAAAAAAATAAATAAATAAAAAAATCTGTGTGATTTTCACGTTTCTTTAGCATGCAAGTATAGTTATGTCATTGGATTAATTATATACTCTTTGTGGAGACATTCTTGGAGTTTATCACTATTTAGCTACATACTTGAGAGAGCCCTCTACAGTATATAGGCTATGTGTATGGTGTAGGTGCACAACATCATTGGTTCTGGCATTTAATATTGTATAGGCTAATGTTTAAAAAAAAAAAAAATGTTAGGCTTGCTGCTTTTGAATGAAGGCTTTCGTTGTCAGAATGGAGTTAGCGTTACCAGAACCTGTGATTAATCCGTGTAGCCTCGGTCGCCGCTGTCTGAGCTGCTTCCTGAGCGGGCCTCGACTGTCAGTTTTGAGATGGCGTTTGGTACGTGAAGCTACGCAGCCCGACATTAAAATCCCAGAAGCCACTAATAACCGGTGCTGGTTTCCGTTCAGACGCACGTGCGGTCGGTCGGTCGGGGGGGGGGGGGGGGGAGGAGGAGTCTTCCTCCTTTTTGGTTAACTTGCAGTCCGCCAGCGCTTTAAGACATAGCGAGGTGGGGGGGGGGGGGGGGGATGGAGACGGGTGGAGACGGAGACCTTCCATATCGTTAAGTGCTTATTGCGGGCTTCGCTCGTGAAATGCCTTTCGGATTTTAGGACTTTGTTATACCGAGCTGAAAATCATTACCTCCTCCATTTCTAACCCAGCTGTACGTGTGCTTTGCTACCGGGGTGGGGGGGGGGGTTGGTGGAGGGGAGGGGGGGGCGATGGGGAGATGGAGAGATGGGAAGTGCGTTTCCTTGTTCTTAGTCATCTTGGAAGCGCTTATCTCGGCGATGCTAAGGCGTGGGCGCTAACCTGGCTTAGTCACTCTCGGGCCAGATTATTAAGGCCCTTAATGGGTTTCGTTAAACGGATCCCCCCCCCCCGCTCCTGGAAAAGGGCATGGCGGAGTTAGCGGAGCTGCTAGCCGGTAGCCATCCCGCCGAGCTCCGATGTTCCAGCGGAGCGCCCCCTTGACTGGCGGGGTTTGAGGCGTAGTGTCGCGCGGGTGGACGCTAACCGACGTTTCCTGTTTGAACGGCGGCGACACTGGCCGAATTCGTTCGCCGGTGGGCATACTGTTACCGACACGTGATGTTTTTTTTTTGTTTGTTTTTTGTTTTTAAAAACCGCAATCCTCCCAGCCTATGCACCTGCACCGTCCCTCTCCTGTTTGTATACGTACGCATGCGTTCGTGTAGGTTTGTCTAAATATTTACTATTTATGTATTTAGACGGTCACATGTGGTGAGTACATACAGCGTGCGTATAGCGCAAGTGGCCTTCTGCAAACACGGAGCTGATGGACAGCTGGTGTGTGTTCTTCTCAGTTGCTGCTTTACAGAACGGGCTGAAGATCTCATAGCTGTACGCTGTGTCTTTTCATATTGACTCACTGGATTCGTTTTTAACGTCTTGGCTATATACATTTTTGGGACTTCCACTGTTCCAAATTTTTTTCTTCCATGAACAGTCTTTCAAAATGAGAGACGGGGGAAGGTCTGGGGAAGGACGGGGGAAGGTCTGAATATGAAATTTCCCTGTTTTAAATATGATAGGGTGAACTGTAAGGCGCATGCATTGGGTGAAAGGCGGAACACACCTTGTACAGGTTACCAATCTATCGCAGGGCACACACACACACACACACACACACACACACACACCATTCCCTCACTCCTACGAGTCTCAGATTAGCCTACCTGTGGACTGTGGACTGTGGGAGGAAACCCACGTGGACGTGGGGAGAACATGCAGACTCCACACAGAAGGGCCCGGGTCGGACCTCCTTGCTGCGAGGCGACGGTGCCGCCCCCCCTGCACCACCGTGCCGCCCCGCGACCCTTAGTGCACTCAGTAATTATCGTGCCGATGTGTCGCCCGTCCCTACATGGATGCTCGGGCGGCAGTGTAGCATAGTGGGTTAGGAACTAGGCTTGTAACCAAAAGATCATAGGTTCGATTCCTGGGTTAGAACACTGCCGTTGTACCCTTGAGCAAGGTACTTAACCTGCGTTGCTTCAGTATATATCCAGCTGTATAAATGGATGCAATGTAAATGCTATGTGTAAAAAAAAAAAAAAAATAATAATAATAAAAAAAAGTTGTGTAAGTCACTCTGGATAAGAGCATCTGCTAAATGCCTGTAATGTAATGGATGTAATGTGATTCTTCTGGCTCGTGGTTTGATCTGGAGCTGGAGTGAAAGATGGAGGCCAGCTCCTGTGTGTTATGTTGGGCTGTAAAACACAGCTTTAAGCCGGGAGTATAATTGCATAACGTCGGGCCACGCCCTCGTTTTACCGCGCGACGCTTGTCGAAAGGGTCGTGCGGCGAAGTGTCAATCCAGGCGTCGGGATATAACTGGCAAGCGCTCGTATGTAAATGAGAGCACCTGTCTGTTATAATGCCTCAGCAGAGATGAAAGCAGAAATGACTGCGATGAATGGGAATCGCCTGCTGTAGCCTGTTGTGTATTTTTCTTGATTCCGTTCATCTTTTATTTATGCGGGGAGTCTCGTTGAGAGAATCTTTTTTCGAGGGAGTTCGGGCGAGGAGGCGCAAAACGCGATGTTCATTTCGAGAAACTCAAATGGAAACGCGCGAACCCGACCGTCTGAGTCTCAGCGAAGCTGCGGGTCAAGAGTGCGTCGGCTTCTGTGCTTCGGCTGCCGCCGCTGCAACCGGCGATTCTCCGAGAACGCCTCCATTACATTACAGGCATTTAGCAGACGCTCTTATCCAGAGCGACTTGCACAACTTTTACATAGCATTTACATTTCATCCATTTATACAGCTGGATATATACTGAAGCAATGCAGGTTAAGTACCTTGCTCAAGGGTACAACGGCAGTGTCCTTACCCGGGAATTGAACCTGCGACCTTTCGGTTACAAGCCCAGTTCCTTACCCACTGTGCCACTGTGCCACACTCCGTCCCACGCCTCCGTTTCGTTTCGGGGTCTCCCTTCTGCCGTCCGCTCGGACGCGGGCCTGCGTCGCCGCTTCCGCCTCGGCCTCGCCTTCCGGTCCGAACGGACCGCGTTCGCGTTCGGCCAACCCAACGGAAAAAACGCGTCGGCCGCGAGCCTTCTCCATCCTGCGCCGTCCAAAACAAAAAAAAACGCGTTTGGACCTGAGGGGGTAGCACGGAACAATCCGTTCTGGAATTGGTGCATGTAGTAATAACGTTGGTGTTAAACCTGCAAGGACGGAAAAAAAATCCACGAATTGTGTCCCTGGCTTGTATGGAGTGTGTGTGTGTGTGTGTGGGGTTCGGTGTTCAGTGGAAGCCACAGCAGAGATCTTGATTAAATTCGGAGGGGGGTTTTTCATTAAGGGTAAACACACTCGGGCCCCTTTTGGATTTTCTAAGTTTCTCCGGTGTGTGTATTTCAGTTTACTTGAGCTTTTTAATTTATTTTATAGCACTTTGACGTACCGTAGATCAACACCCATTAGAAACAGACCTGGCAAACGGGTCCTTATCTTAGAAGGAAACCGCTGGTTCCTTTTGAATGTGTTTTTATGAAAATGCGGTAGAACTGCATGTAAAGAATATTTCATGTTTTATAAAAAATTCTTTTTTTTTTTTCCTTCTGTTTTCAAATCTGTTTGAGGCTTGGCACGGGGCCGAATCCTAACTCGAGAACAGCACAAGATTCTGCGGCACCGCTTATATATGCTGGCTCTTAAAATGCCCGGGCTAAACCGTCCTGCAGCACCATTACCTGGTTTTGCAGGTTTTCAGGGAGCGGGACCCAAGTCGATTTGTCACGAGAAGCTACGGTGTCTGACAGCTCTTGTGCTGGGAAACCCTAGCGGCTCAACACCCCACTTTCCCTCTGCATCAGGAGAGAAAAAGGTAACAACCCGAGCAGGCGCCATTCTGGTTCATTCTTCCAGGAAGCTGTCGTCGTGGCTGAAGTGAACCGTGTTGGAATTTTACCTATCTAGGTGACAGGTCACTCGTACGATACGGGCTGTGCGTGCGTGAGGACGGGATCCAGCGCAGTAGTCGCAGCCGGTCTTCGCTGTGAGCGGCGGAAGTGACCGAGGCGAGGCTGCGCTGTGTACCTCCAACTCTGCGTAGAGCAGAAGTGCATTGTGGGAACTTGTGCTGCTCTAGCAAGCATCCGTTGGACTCGGTGGGCCTGCATCCCATAATAAACACTGATTAAAAATATATCAGCTGCAGGGGGAAATTATCCTGCTTCTCGACTCCCAAATAAATAATGACATATAGGGCAGTTTCCGAAAAATTAAATCCAAGAGTCCTTTTTTTTTTTTTTTTTTCTCCTCCCCCTCTTCCCCCTCCTCTGTTCCATGACCTATTTTGGAGATGAGAAAAATCTTGAGACCCCGCCCCCCTCCATTTTAATCAGTGTTATTCTTCAAGATATTTTGCTAGCAAGCGGTTTTAATTTATGGACGAAGAATGTGCAGGTTACGCTATGATGCCGTTCATTTGAAAAAGTATAAATAGAACAGGCTTGTATCGGGGAGAAATTTGCTGTGTGCAAATATGCATGTTACTCATTTACGCTCTTTTTTCTGTGTCTGTGGGTTCATTATTCTTATTATGTTTCATGATCGAATTCCCTTGTTATTTGGTCAGTCCTTTATCGAAACGTGAATGAATAAGAGTTTAAAAAAAAAAAAAAAAAAAATGCATTGATTGTTGTGAGACCGTTTTCAACAGTAACCTTTTGGAAAGGTGTTTGCCACCAGGGCTTCTGACTTCTTCCAGTACAATTTTCCTCTACCATCTGGACAGGGACAAGCCTGCCCTACCTAGGAATGTCCCACAGGTAGCCATTTTGGCTCAAAGTACGGGCCAGCCCTCTAGATCTGACAGCTGACTGTATCTGGTCTGAATATGGCCTTGTCTGTTGAATGAATGAAATGCTCCATATATTTGACATGGAACAGGGACACCCAAAACTATGAACTCAGTGGCCTTTTTGTTTGGCCTGTGAAAGGAGCTTTGATAAAGCTTTGATGTCTTAAAATGTTACGGGAAATAGGATCACAAACTAACACCTATGTGACTAAAAATTATATTCAAATAAGCGATGGTACATAAATTGACAGTGTATTTGTGTTTCAGTCCCATTTCAATACACAATAATACACCATTTTAATACACAATACACAGTATTTTCTGACAGCCTGTCCACGTAAACGCCAGCGGCTATGTGGTTGTGCTGCATTGGCGTAAGCATCGAAGCGTACATAATGTTACGGAATTGTATGCTTATTCACGCCAGAGAAATGGAATATTTTTGGCTTGCCGGGAGACTGAGGCTTTTGGTTGGTGGCCCATTTAGCACAAAGCACGGAGCGTGCCTGAGGTGGCGCTAACGCTAACGGGCTTCGCTCCTGCTCCAGTCGTTGCTGTGCTGCCTAGCCCTCGGTGTAGTATAATGGGTAAGGAGCTGGTCTTGTAACCTAGAGGCCACAGGTTTGATTTTCGGTTGGGACACTGCTGTTACACTGCTGTACCCTTGAGCAAGGTGCAAGCGCAGTGTTTCCTGCACTTTTGTACGTGCTTCGGGTGACCGTAACGCAGGTGTCGCCGGTTCTTTCACTTTGCTGTCTCCTGTGCTGTTGCCTGTGCTGTCTCCTGTGCTGTCGCCTGTGCTGTCTCCTGTGCTTTTGATGTGCTGTTGCCTGTGTTGTAGCCTGTGTTTTCGCTGTGCTGTCGCCTGTGCTTTCACTGTGCTGTCTCCTGTGCTGTCGCTGTACTTTCGCTGTGCTGTCTCCTGTGCTTTTAGCTGTGCTGTCGCCTGTGCTGTCTGCTGTGCTGTCGCTGTACTCTCGATTTGCTGTGTCCTGTGCTTTTAGCTTTGCTGTCTCCTGTGCTGTCTCTGTACTTTCGCTGTGCTGTCTCCTGTGCTGTCGCCTGTGCTGTCTGCTGTGCTGTCGCTGTACTCTCGATGTGCTGTGTCCTGTGCTTTTAGCTGTGCTGTCTCCTGTGCTTTCACTGCGCTGTCGGGTCTCCAGCTTACTGCAGCTCTGCTCTGTCCGCCCGTGCTGGCGTCGGTGCTGAAGGGGCCCAGTGGCCGCACAGGTCAGTGTGGTTTCCGGCAGCTGTTGGCTTCCAGGCGAGCCCAGTCAGATGCTCACTCCGCGCGCTCAGCCCAAACGGCCGCCGTGTTTATCGGTCTCAGGACACGGGACTGTGACTCACGCACGCGAAACGTGTTTTGCGACGGCCGCGCGATATCGGCCCTCCGCGCCCGCGTTACTCACCCGCCGGCAGGTCTGTTTCCTGAAAGGTGTTTTGATGACTCCGCTCTCCTTTCGCAGGAATCGCTTCACGTGTGAACGGTTTTTGTTTTTGAGCTGTGCCACACAAAGGAAACGGGGGCTTTGTTTGGCGAAAGCTGGCACGTTAATGCGAACGCTGTCGTCCGCAGTGAAAGGCAGCACTGCACCGGCGCTATTTTCGAATACCCAGAATTCCTCAATCCCTGCTGATCGGTGTTCCTCAAAGTCTCAGTTTTCACTGATGGGATTGTTGATCGTTGCCTTTTGAATGTTATTTTGATTTGGCGGTCTAGGTCTTTCTTACGTGTGTGAGCCCAACAGCCGCACCTGTGAGTGACTGACAGGTCAGAGTAACTGGCCCATACCGTGCGGGTCTGGGTGGGAGGAGGGTTTTTTTTTTTTTTGGAAGGGAGTACTGCATAAGCCTACATGCACTATGACTGTTTGGTGCTCTGCAGCTTATTCATTTCAGTATAGAATGTCTTTACAGGATGTCTTTCTTGACCGGGTCCTGACAAAATGAGCATAAAGCACAGCCATACATCGTCCTGCTTCAGAATAATGAACATGAAAACAGCACATGCGCGTGCGCACACATGCACACACGTTCACGCACACACACACACGCGCGCACACACACATGTACGCACGTTCACACACACACACACACGCGCACACACACACACACATGCACACACGTTCATACACACACACGCACACACACACACACACACATGCACACACGTTCATACACACACGCGCACACACACGCGCACACACGTGCACACACATGCACACACGTTCATACACATGCACACAGACACGTGCACGCACATGCACACACACGCCCGCGTGCACACACGTGCACGCACATGCACACACACGCCCGCGTGCACACACGTGCACACACACACACATGCACACACGTGCGCACACACACACATGCACACGATTGGAACTCTGTTGGTTTCCTCTGCAGTTTTATCCAAATAAGCCGCTGTCTGATTGTGGCTCGTTACGTTTTTATTGGCCTCTACTGATGCCTCGGAACACATGATTTAGTTATTACTGTTGTGTGTTTCTTCTGAAATTCGAAGCAGGGGACATTCTTTGTTTTAAATCCGTGCTGGTGAAGGCTGCCCCTTTTGGAGAGCGCAGTTTGGTGGGACACAAGCCGCCTCCCCACCCAGCCCCGTCCCATCCCGCCCCGCCCCGTCCCGCTCCCGTTTGAGGACACCGATGGAGCGCTCTTTGTGCTTAACGGACTGTTTGCACTGCAGCCAGAACCCGGTTCTGCTTCCTCTGTGGAGCGAGCGGCTTCTTAAAGCACAGCTCTGCGTACCATAGAGCAGGGCTGCGGTGGAGCGGCTCCTTAAAGCACAGCTCTGCGTACCATAGAGCAGGGCTGCGGTGGAGCGGCTCCTTAAAGCTGAGCTCTGCGTACCATAGAGCAGGGCTGCGGTGGAGCGGCTCCTTAAAGCACAGCTCTGCGTACCATAGAGCAGGGCTGCGGTGGAGCGGCTCCTTAAAGCACAGCTCTGCGTACCATAGAGCAGGGCTGCGGTGGAGCGGCTCCTTAAAGCTGAGCTCTGCGTACCATAGAGCAGGGCTGCGGTGGAGCGGCTCCTTAAAGCACAGCTCTGCGTACCATAGAGCAGGGCTGCGGTGGAGCGGCTCCTTAAAGCTGAGCTCTGCGTACCATAGAGCAGGGCTGCGGTGGAGCGGCTCCTTAAAGCACAGCTCTGCGTACCATAGAGCAGGGCTGCGGTGGAGCGGCTCCTTAAAGCTGAGCTCTGCGTACCATAGAGCAGGGCTGCGGTGGAGCGGCTCCTTAAAGCACAGCTCTGCGTACCATAGAGCAGGGCTGCGGTGGAGCGGCTCCTTAAAGCTGAGCTCTGCGTACCATAGAGCAGGCCTGTGGTGGAGCGGCTCCTTAAAGCACAGCTCTGCGTACCATAGAGCAGGGCTGCGGTGGAGTGGCTCCTTAAAGCACAGCTCTGCGTACCATAGAGCAGGGCTGCGGTGGAGCGGCTCCATAAAGCTGAGCTCTGCGTACCATAGAGCAGGGCCGCGGCGTGAGCGGCTCCTTAAAGCACAGCTCTGCGTACCATAGAGCAGGGCTGCGGTGGAGCGGCTCCTTAAAGCTGAGCTCTGCGTACCATAGAGCAGGGCTGCGGTCGAGCGGCTCCTTAAAGGAGAGCTCTGCGTACCATAGAGCAGGGCTGCGGTGGAGCGGCTCCTTAAAGCACAGCACTGTGTACCATAGAGCAGTGCTGCGGTGGAGCGGCTCCTTAAAGCTGAGCTCTGCGTACCATAGAGCAGGGCTGCGGTGGAGCGGCTCCTTAAAGCACAGCAGTGTGTACCATAGAGCAGGGCTGTGGTGGAGCTCTTATCTGTGTGAAATGGTTTATTGCTGCCTGGCTTCTCTCTCTCCCTCCCTCTCTCTCTTTCTGTCTTTCTGTCTTTGTCTGTTTCCTTCCACCCATATCCTGGCCTAATAAATTGATTCTGTGGCGCGTGCTTGTGATGCGGGAATGAAGTCCAGCCAATCATTACCTTGCGTGTCATCAGGCTTCGCCCTCATCTCAATAGTCCTGATAGACTGAGAGAGAGAGAGAGACTGACGGTCAGAGCTAGACACAGACCGGCAGAATGAGAGATAGATGGACAGAGCGAGAGTTGGATGGGTAGAACGAGAGATTGACAGGTAGAATGAGAGACGGACAGACAGACTGAGAGAGACGGACGGTCAGAGCGAGAGAGAGAGAGAGAGAGAGAGAGAGTGCGAGTCAAAGTAGAGGTTTGCACTGCAGTTGAGAGAGAGTGGCAGTGGGTCTGTCTCCCTCCCCTGCTGCCTGTTCTCACTCTGCTCAGGATGGACGGACGGATGGAGGGAGGGAGGGAGGGAAGGAGGAAAGGGGGGAGAGGGAGGACAGACTTTGCTCCTCCAGCCTCTTATCTTGATGTGAGAATTTTACAGTCTAGAGAGTAGCAAGGGGTGACCTCTTGAACACCCCCACCCCCCCCACCACCACCACCCCCGCCCCCCCTCCACAACGCCAGCAGATATCACACTGAAAAAGCCGGAGAGGCTGCGATGACTGTGGAGAGACAAAGGGGGAGAAAACGGTCATTTCACATCACGTGATGAGCTTGTAGCATCGGGGGGGTTAGCGTGCCTGATGCTGTGGTTTAGCGGGAATTCCCTGCCTGGTAGTTAGGGGGGGGGGGGGGGGTTAGGGAGCATTATCTTTAATCCTGATATGATATCATGAAGTCATAATTCCGTTTCTCGCACTGGGTGTGCATGCTCACACAGTCTCAGAGGCTCCGCTCTGCAGCAGCGTTATATCGGCGAGTGCGCGTTAGCCTGCTGTCTCTGCCCCGGTGCATTGTGGGAGAGAGCAGCCGCCCCTCCCCGCCCCCCCCCGCTCTGGCGTCCTCGAGCTGCGGGCGCGGGAACACGTTGTGCCGAGCGCGGCGGGTGGAGTGCCTGCCGCCTGCTCTCCCGCTCGGCGGTAAAGTGGCTCTGAGTGCGAACGTACGAACCGCCCGGCGCACGTCCACCGCTCGCTCGCCTGAGGGCCGGCGCACACAGCCGCCGACGGGTCGAGAACCGCGTACGAGCTGGAGCTCTGCCCTGTCTGTCTGTCTGTCCGCCTGCCCGCCTGTCTGTCTGTCTGTCTGTCTGCCTGCCTGTCTGTGTCTGTCTGTCCGCCTGCCTGTCTCTGTCTGTCCGCCTGCCTGCCTGCCTGCCTGCCTGCCTGCCTGCCTGCCTGCCTGCCTGTCTGCCTGTCTGCCTGTCTGCCTGTCTGTCTGCCTGCCTGCCTGCCTGCCTGCCTGCCTGTCTGTCTGTCTGTCTGTCTGTCCGCCTGCCTGCCTGCCTGCCTGCCTGCCTGTCTGTCTGTCTGTCTGTCTGCCTGTCTGTGTGTCTGTCCGCCTGTCCGCCTGCCTGCCTGCCTGCCTGCCTGTCTGCCTGCCTGTCTGTCTGCCTGCCTGTCTGCCTGCCTGCCTGTCCGTCTGCCTGTCCGCCTGTCTGTCTGTGTGTCTGTCTGTGTGTCCGTCTGCCTGTCTGTCCGTCTGCTTGCCTGCTTGCCTGTCTGTCCGCCTGCTTCTCTGTCCGCCTTCCTGTCTGTCTGTCCGCCTGTCTGTCTGCCTGCCTGCCTGCCGTTGTGTGGTAGCTAGTTTTATCTTCTCTTGCGCCAGTCCCTTTACTTCCTTTTAAAAAAAATTTGAGTGTTTCCCATTTAAACGTATGAATCTTGCATTAAGCTGTGGTAATCTTGTTTGTCCATATTGCTTCGTTAATGCGTCTGAGTGGTCACTGCGCGTAGTGGACTCTCTTTCACAAACTTCTTATTTGCGATTTTCAAGATGGCCGAAGGGTCGACCCACAGTGCCCTTTCCTGTGTCTTCCTGTGCTAAGCGCTTCATCCTCAGTCTGTGCGGTCTGTCTTGTGGAGCCTGTCTTTGGGCTGTCGCTGAGATTGGGCAGGTCTCCTCTGGGGAAGGAGGGGTGGCGTCAGGGGGGCAGGTGATATTCGGGGCTCGGGGGGGACTGACTGCGGGATTTAGGTGGCTGCTGTGGGGTGGCAGCTGTGTGGGGTTGTCAGTGAGCTCTGGTTCTCTGGTGTGCATGTGCGGCGCCTCCTGCACCGGGCAGCTGAGGGTGGGTACCGCACACTCGGTTTGTGGCGTCCGTGCTTTTGCCTGATTCGAAGCGCAGGGCAAGTCGGGCGACTGCAGGTCCTTTGACTGCTGATTTCAGCCTGGTGCCAGAGCACATAGAACCCAATTAACCCCTTAAGCTGTGAGGTCACAAATTACGTGATTAGAATGTTCTTAACTGAACATTCTAATGCTGATGTCACAATCACCGCTTGGTAACCTTAACTGAAAGTCACCCAGAACACTGACTTTTTGGGTTTTGAAAAAACATTCCAAAAACAAAAAAACCTGCTCTTCACAGGGTTAAATGGGACTTTGTTTCTCTTTTTCTTATTCTTCTTCCGCTGACTTTGAGTAAACACAGTGCAGTCGCCAGGCAGCACACAGTGACGGCGCCCTGAGGGGAACGCGGATTCTGAACGCCGCTGTAGGGCAGCGCACAGAAGTCCGCTCCTTATCAGACCCTCGAAGGAAAACACGCTGTTTACTGAGGGAGTCAGCAAGTGCGATGAAGAGACAGTTTGCTCAGCTGCAAAACATCCGATTGGATCGGCCTTGTGTGTGCTTCACGTTGTATTATGGAGTACCTTATCTTGTTGTTGGAAAACTGATGTCATGGGGAAACAAGTTGGCGTCTTTGGTGGTGGGGTGCCAACTAAAGGTCTTGATACCCGTGGGTCAGTGCCCAGCCAGATAAGGTTAGCCCGGTGTGATGTGCTTACAGAGGTAATGCATGCAGGATCATTGATCTGTACTGTTTTGCCATGGTTGTGTCTCTATTTGATGACTTGGTGTTTTGCTTTGATCTGTACATAAGGATGGAAGTGCAGTTGTTCAGACTCTTCAGCACGGTCTGCATGTCTAAGGCATTTTTTTTGAACTTAGTTTTTATTTCAGTTTCAACGACTTATACAATCATATTCACAATTTTGCCTACTGCTTTTTCTTTTTCCCCAGCTGTATCTATATGGTTTATAGAGAATTTAACAAAATAAAAATAAAAGAAGAAAAAAGACTTCACTTCAGCCTGGAGTATTAATTGTAATGATTAGAATAAAACAAAGGTAGTTGTATAAGGCATTTATGTGTGTAGCCATTTCACCACTCACATTTTGCACCATTGCATATTGTCATCATTACTGAACACACTGAACAATAGACTGCATTCATTTTCACCTGACATTCCTCTTTGACTCTTAACACTGCACTCCTAGCAGTTTTAAGGTCCTATCATACTGCTACGGGACGGGGGCTGTGCCTGGGCGCGGGTGTGTTTGGGGCAGTCGCACAGACACCTGTTCCTGCTACGGGACGGGGGCTGTGCCTGGGCACGGGTGCGCTTGGGGCAGTCACACAGACACCTGTTCCTGCTACGGGACCCCCGGGATCTGGCTGTGCATGGGTGTGTTTGGGGCGTTTGGGGAGGTCACACAGAGACATGTTCCTGCTACAGGACGGGGTCTGGCTGTGCCCCGTCCCCGGCTCCTCCCCCTTTATGAGAATTGAGTGTACTGCAGTCACTGACATGAAATACAGTGCCCTCCATAGCGTTTGGGACAAAGACATATTTTTTTCTTGATTTGGCTCTGCACTCCACAGTTTATCGTTTGTAATCAGACGATTCACACATGGTTTAAAGTGCGGATTCTCAGCTTTTATCGAAGGGTATTTTTATACATTTTGGTTTCAGCCAGTAGAAATTGCAGCACTTTTTATACATAGCCCCCCCCCCCCCCCCCTTATGCTTTTCAGGGCATTGGAGGACACTGCATTATCTGGGGCACTGTGGATTATCCAGATGCTGCAGCGCTCCATACAGACACACATGCAAAACGTTGCAGAATATATGCGAGACGTATTGTGGTGTATCTTTAAGAGAATGCACTGCGATTTATATTTTATTTTATAAGACGCGTTATGAAAGATTTAGTGTTATATTTTTTTTAAAGGCTGTTCACACCTGTCCAGTGCCATTGCGGTGCACCTCCTCTCTCGGCGCTAGTGTGCTCTCTGTCTCTGTCCCAGGCTGCCATTGGCCGTCTCTCAGGCCCGGTTCGGACCGAAGCTTCGCGACGTGGGGGGGGGGGGGGGACGCGTTTTTTTGGAGCGTTGCGGGGAGGAGGAGCCTCGGGCGGCGCGTTCTAGAACGTTGCGGAGAGTCGCCGGCCGCAGCCGGTCTAGCCGCGAGCGCCTCGGTCCTTCCTGCCTCGGTAAAAGCCCGGCGTCCGTCCGTCCTCTGCAGGGTCCGGCCGAAGCCCGCGGGACGTCGCTCTGGGTAAAAGCCTCTGCCAGACGAGTGTAATGTAGTGTAATGGGCCCACAGGCCTTCCTGCGCAGCCTCACGCCCTGTGTGTGCGGGACGGCCACAGGGATCAGCACAGCATTTGAATGCGCCAGCTTCCGCCCGCACACCGTTTTATCTAAATGGTTGACTTTGCGTGTTTGCATAGCAGCCGACCGCAGTGCAAACCTCTGCTTTGACTCTTTCTGTTTCTCTTTCTCTCTCTGTCTGTCTCTGTCTCCCTCCCCCCTCTCTCTCTCCCCCTCTGTCTCTCCCTCTCGCCCTCTTCCTCTCCCTCTCTCCCCCTCTCTCTCTCCCTCTCTCCCCTCTCCCCATCTCTCTCCGTCTCTTCCCCCCCTCCCCATCTCTCTCCCCCCCTCCCCCTCTCTCCCCCCCCCTTTCCTCCTCTCTCCCCCTCTATCCTCTCTGTTTCTCCCCCCCCCCCCCCTCTGTTCAGCTGCAGTGGTGGGGCAGGTGCCAGGCTGCAGTGGCGGCTCCAGCGGGCAGCTCCACTGTGCAGCTCCAGCTCCAGCCCCACTGTGCAGCTCCAGGTGCAGCCCCACTGTGCAGCTCCAGCTCCAGCCCCACTGCAGCGGTTCATAAATAACAGTGCATTCAGGGGCTGCTGCCTATAAATAGAGCCAAGGGCACTGCTGCACATTTAACAGTGTGTGAGGGTGTGTGAGGGTGTGTGAGGGTGTGTGAGGGTGTGTGAGGGTGTGTGAGGGTGTGTGAGAGTGTGAGAGTGTGCGTGCGTGTGTGTGTGTGTGCGTGTGCGTGTGCGCGTGTGACCCCCGAAAGGCCACTCTCTGCTCATTCCACACGGGAGCTCTGTCCCCTCTGTCGGGGGGGAAGCACTTCCACGCTAACGCTCCCCTTGTGAAATGAAATCGGCCCTTTTGGGTTTTTTTATTTTTCCTAGCTCTCTCTTTTACGGTTTCGTCTAATTTTTTTTTTGCGATTTCATGCTCCTCTTCAGTTGGCGGGGTCCCTGAGCTCTGGGGCCGAACTGCAGAATTATTCCTGCCTGAGCCACAACCCCCCCCCCCCCCAACCTCCTTCACATACTCCCCCCCCCCCCCCCCCCCCCTTCTTTAAAGAGGCGTGGCTGTACAGTAGCCACAGCATCCTAGGGTCCTGTAGACTCCATTGTCTTTGTCTTATATTCTTTTTCACCATCCCACTGCCAGATGGTGAAAAAACATTGGAATTCATACTGTGTGTGTGTGTGTGTGTGTGTGTGTGTGTGTGCCTGTGTGCATGCGTGTGTTTGTGTATAAATATTTTGAACTTCAGAAAAACTAATAAGGGGTGTGTTTACTTGTCTGTCCATGTGCTTCTATGTTTTGTGAGTGTGTTTCCCTGCAGATATAGGCTATGCGTGGTTGTGTATCTGACTTTCTGATGGTGTGTTTCAGCAGGCATTTTCGGGGGGGGGGGTGTTGTGTTTTTGGGAGTCCCTTTAGACACCAGTAAAATTCCTGCACATTGCTGACCATTTTAGAGCACGCCTTACGTCACCAATATTCAGGAAGAAATATTCTCCTTTGTACGGTCTTGTCTGCTGAAGGTTCTCAGTGCTCTGAGGACGTGTTTCATTTTCCCCGCGTCTGAAGGGTTAAAATAATTGAAATGAGTTTTTCTTTGACCCGGGTCGGCAAATAACACCGTCTCCATAACAACAACATGGGAGAGGACGCGGAGACGCAGAGCGGGTAGGCCGGGGGGCTCTTGACAGTGTTATGACACGTTTCTCTGAAATCGGGCACAAGGACGGTTCGCTGGAAGGGTGCGTTTCGATGCTTTCGTGCCGTTTTGACTTTTTAGAGGAAAAAGAGAGACCTTGCAGATGATGACCGATGTGATGTGCTATTAAGAGGGCAAACGGATTAAAATTCCTCTTCCAACTAGTCATCAGAAAGAGAATGTAATCAGCAGCACATGACATTTTGTCTGCTTTATTTTGAATAGCGTAAACAACAAATCGTTTGCCCACTCAGCTTTGAGATTGACTTCTTTTTTTTTTTTTTGTACACTGAATTGTCTATATGCTAGATCACCCTGTATCTAGCCAGCATTGCTAGGCTACCATCTTGGCTATTTCCTGTTATTTTCTTATTCCTGTCTACTTGCCATTTAACCTGATACTACATTTTAAATACAATTGTAATCGGCTGGAACTTTCGAAGAGGGGAATTTTAAAAAAATTTGGGCGCCGACCGAAGCCGTCCTTTGTGACGGAAGAGGGACTGCTACCGCCGGAGGACGAGCTACCGCTCACACTGTCCTGAGGGAACAGCTGGACTCCTCGCTAGCCCGTTAGCCTGCTGGCTATCGAGCGCGGTGCACGTCGTCCGAAGTGAGCCTGCGTGCGTCGCCCTGAGGGCCAGCAGGCTAACGGGCTAGCGAGGAGCCTCAGGTGTGTGCTGAGGTAAACGGCAAGAGGGGAATTTAAGTCCCTTTTTTTTTCGGGAAGGAGTGTTTGAGGTGCTCTTTAATCAATCGGACCTCGACATGTTAGATGTCCTCTGGTCCGCTCGAATGTTCCCCGGCCAGTAAGGGAGCATTTTAGGTCTCGCAGACTTCATCCGAGGCCTTTTGCCTGGAGAGGAGAAGTGAAGTTGAGGCAGGCTTTGCGGAGAAAGTCAAAATGGCTTACTAATCAGTGAAAAAGTACCGATGGAACGTCAGATATGAATTGTTTTGCTTTACAGAAGTGTGTTTAGGCGGAGTGTTTGCAATAAGCGTATGATTCAGCCCAAACAAAGGGATTCTGGTGAAGGGGGGGGGGGGAGTCGCTGGCCCGTTGCGTAACCCAGGGAGCGCCGGTTTCTGCCCCAGAGGGGGAGATGGTAATGGGGGGGATAATCTTGTGATGGGATCACGCGAAATAAATCAGGAAGAATAAAAAAAGAAAAAAAGAAAAAATGTTACTGTTGTGAGCGGAGAGCAGCCGCAGAGCTTCTGAAGTTCTGCGTGGGCAGAGGCAGCGAGAGGTCTTTTCGCGACGGGACTTCGGTGCGGAACGGAGAGCGGGGTGGAGAGATACCTTCGGGGTCCGCAGGGGGAACCGGAGAGCGGTGGAGTTACGCATCGCGTACGCTACACGGCTTTTATGATCCCGACGGTATCCTGACAGCGGAGAGCATCTCGCATGTAGCGACTTTCTCTTATAAAAAAAAAAAAACCGCTGGTATGTCCATCTTGGGAACGCTCACGCTACACGCGTACTCTCACAGGGTACGGTCAGAGGAGGGTCACGCACTGCACGAGCCGTGAGCCTAAAGACTTGTGATTAAAAAAAATCGAATCGGTTTCGATATTCTCACAGGAGACGCGGACAGACTTTAACACCGGATCTGGAGAGCTGCGATTTGAGTCTCTGGCCGTCTCGCGTTAAACCACCGTCGGAGAGGATCGCACGAAGACCGGGGATTTTCTTCGGATTTTCTTAAGATCTTGAAAACGGCAAAAAAAAAATCCCTTGGTGTTCTCCGGGCGTCGGCCTCCCATTCCGACCAATCCCAAGCGCAGCCAGGGGGCACGCAGGGGAATTCTGGGTAACTCAGCCATCTCCTGAGCCTGACGCACACGCTGTGGGGAGAAATTTAGGGGATCGTTTACGAAAGGCCCACTCCCCCCCCCACCCCCCCCAACTGTGAAAAGCAGTCCTGGAATCAACACTCAGGTTTTTGTCCTTCGTTAATTTGATGGATTTGATTAATTCTGAGTTCTCAAATGTCCATTTGAACAGGAAGACTAAACTGGTTTGTACCCCCAAAGCGATTCATTTTTATTTATTTTAAACGCAGCTGGTCATCACAGAACTACGTTTTATTTATTTATTTATTTATTTATTTATTTATTTATTTATTTATTTATTTATTTTAAAAAGCGATCGAGAGGGTAGCGGAACACGCACGACGGCTTTCGTTTCGCTGGGAAGCGGGACGCGCTTTTGACGGAGTCCGGCTGGAAGTGCTTTTATTTATAGAGCCATCTGTTACAAACGGCCCGCTGCCTCCCAGAGTCTGTGACTAAACCCGCAGTCGTAGATCATCGGCGCAGAAAAGGAGGGGATCGAGCAGTTTATGTAACAAATGTGCGTTTGAGAATGAGCTGACCTGATTTCCTTTCAGTAGGCGAAAAAAAAAAAATTAATTAATTGGGAAGAAATCTGTGGCAGAAAGACACCTTTCGTTAATCTCAGTTCAGTTTTCTCCGCGTTTCCTCTCACTACGAGATGGTTGCCTGGTGGTGTGGCAGTCTTGGCTTTCCCTTTTGATTTTCGCTTTTGAAACACCGGCAGTACGGCACCTGGTCAGGCCCGAGCAGGGAATGTTTGGGGTTTTCCCGGTCCTCTTCACCGTTCCTTGTTTGTGTCCTGATGAATAACACTGTTTGTCGGACTGTGGTGGGAGAGGTGGGCGGCTCGCGTGTGTGCACGTCGCCAAAAAAAGGTTCATTTGTCTGCGTTGAAAATCAGCGTTCAGGTTCTCAGCCGGAACGAACTGTAAACTGAGGAGAAATGTACGTTTTTAAACGATGGCGATGAGCAGAGAGTTTGCCTGTAGGCAGTTGGAATTACATTCGCTACTCTGCCAAACGCAGAGAAGAGTGGTTGCCATGGAGACTAACACCAGCGCTACCTCGGAGTGTGGCTTTGAGTGGAGCTATGCATTTTTTTCTCTCTCCCCCAACCCCCCCCCCCCCCCCCCCCCCCCCCCCCCCCCCCCCCGCATTTCCAATATTTCTCTTGTCTTTGCTGGGGAAAAAATAAAATAAAATAAACGTACAGCAATATCACAGCTACATATTTTTGGTCATAATTTGGATGGGTGTCAAGTGTGTGTGTGTGTGTGTGTGTGTGTGTGTGTGTGCGCGCGCACACGTGCGTACACGTGTGTGTCTGTCTGTGTATTCGTGTGTGTGTGTATTTGAGTGTGTGTCTGTGTGTGTGTGTGTGTATATGTGTGTACCTACAGGCTTATTTAAGGAGATCACAGCGCTGGCCGAGGGCGGGGGTTTTGCCCCTCGTTGAGTTTCGGGGGCTCTGAAGCGCTTCCTTCGGTGCGGGTTGGTGCTGATTGCCGCCCTGGCGTTGGGGCGTGCGGCGCAGAGCTACCATGTCCTGGGCCTGACCCAGTTCACGCCGTGCAAAAATGGAGATGCAGTCGCCCAACATGCCTGGATGACTATGCAGCCGTCAGTGGATCTGCTTGATAAAGCCGTCAGTGGATCTGCTTGATAAAGCAGTCATTGGATCTGCTTGATGCGGCCGTCATTGGATCTATTTATCATTTAACAGGAAATAAATTCACCTGTGTCCACTCCACACTCAGGGAAATAAATTCACAGTGTGGAAGAATGAGAGAAGTGTAGTATAATGGGTAAGGAACTGGTCTTGTAACCTAAAGGTCGCAGGTTTGATTCCTGGGTAGGACACTGCCGTTGTACCCTTGAGCAAGGTGCTTAACCTGCATTACTTCAGTATATATCCAGCTGTATAAGTGGATGCAAAGTAAAATGCTACGTCAAATGTTGTAAGTCGCTCTGGATAAGAGCGTCTGCTAAATGCCTGTAATGTAATGAGAGAAGCCTGCATGGTGGGTTTCGGTTAAGGCCAGTTCCCACTTCACAATTACGACGACGTTTTCGGGACATTTTTAACGGCGAGCCAATGGGACGTCCAAAATGAAAAATCACCAGAGGCAGAGACTGGCAGAGCTACAGGTGGCACCACCGGGGTACGTGTCTGAAGGCCTGCGATGCCACCGTGGCCTGACCCCTGTTTTCCGCGTTGACTCCACCGCCCT
Organism: Anguilla pacifica; assembly: GCA_039654925.1. Lineage (NCBI taxonomy): Eukaryota > Metazoa > Chordata > Actinopteri > Anguilliformes > Anguillidae > Anguilla > Anguilla pacifica. The sequence goes on along the minus strand of CM077287.1, from coordinate 7,917,018 downwards.
GAGAGGGACCTGCTGTTATAAATTAAATGGTTGTCAGCGAGGGCCCTGCGTGAGAAGCTCTATTTAGATTTTGCCCTTTTAAAACCAGTTAAGAGTCCCCCTGAGTTTAATTGATTAATTAGCTGTTTTAAATTGGGTCTACTTAACGAGAGGTTAATTTATGCATTGAAATGGCTCGTTCGCCTCTTGATTTCTCTTCAGAGATATGAGGTCAGGCGCTACGTTGGCCGAACATGTAGGAAAAGAAAATGATATCAAGAAAAATACAAGTACATATGAGGAAAAAGAGAAGAAAAATACATATGAGGTCATACGCTATGCCGGCCAAACATGTAGGAAAAGAAAATGGCGTAAGGACAAATACGTGTCAGATAGAAAAATCGAAAATAAAATAACGTTTTTGGATTGAATGTGATATCTTTAAAAAAAGCTTCAGGACTCTGTGTGCAATGCGGCTGCATGCGTTAGCTCATCGATCAAATCCTATTTGGGGTTTAATAGCGCATTTTACAAAAGGATTTGTCACAATGTGCTTTACAGTTCAGCCTAGCCTAAACCCCCGCAGGGCGAGCCAGAGGCAACAGAGACTACGAAGCACTTCCTGGAGGACGTGGAGGAAGAAATCTGGGAAGACTCAGGGGTGGGGGGTGGGGGGTGGGGAGGGGGACAGACAGCATGGCTGGTTCTGGCCTTAGGAGCAGTAGGGAAAAGCAGCCACTCTCTTGGGCACATGCCTGGGTAGGGGGGTGTGCGCTGATAAATACAGGTGTCACAGTGGTACCTGGAGGTAATCAGTTAGTGATTTAGAGATGGTGAAGTTAGAGAGAAACCGTTTACGCCACAAATCAAAATTTTATACTCAGCCACCCCCCCCCCCCCCCCCCCCCCGCTGCCTGAAGCGGAGCCGAATGGTCTTATTCTGTCATTTCCGCCCTGCTTGAAGATGACGCTTCTACCTGTAACCTTTTTTTTTTTTTTTAAGTAGAGGGGACAATCTGGTCTCCTTTTTTGGATTTTTTTTTTTGTTTGCTTTGTTCAGGCAGGGAGAGATCAGAGGATAACAAACAGGCAGGGAAGGGATCGCGGTTCAGGATGCGTCATGTTTGGGATTTAAGTCCCGCCCACATGGTAGATCAACACGTATACGGATTTTTCTGAAAACGTAGTTTTTTTTCCCCCTCCGTTAAAAAAAAAAGTGAAAATCCTATCCACATGACCGGCGTTTTAAACAATGTCTCCGTCCACAGGAGAACGCTAAAACGATTGCCGCATGCGCGATACACCAATCGCCATGGTAACCGACGCGCGAGTTGACGTCACGGCGTCGGCGTTTTCGTAAAAGCTCCGTTTTTCTTGTCCGCACGAAGACCGAGAAACCGGAGTTTTGAAAAATCTCCACCTTGGAAGCTTCGTTTTCAGTGACCTAAAAACGCCGTTTCCGTGTGGACGGGAGGCCAAAACGGAGGGAACAAACTACGTTTTCAGAAAAATCTGTATACGTGTGGACAGGGCCTTATATACTGCATGAGAGACTGCCACTCTATGGACTGCGCCACGCCCCACCACTTATAATCTTTTTAGCGGGATTCGGTGTATGTTGCGGTTGATCTACGTTGTTGTACTACGCTACAAAAATCACAGAAAAAACCACTACAAAAATCACTGAAAAAACCACTACAAAAATTACTGAAGAAAAATACCACAAAAATTACTGAAAAAACCACTACAAAAATCACTGAAAAAATATGTTTAAAAAAATCCCTTCAAAACCTACTGCAAAAACCATCTGCAACTGTCATTGGAAAAAATCACTGCGTGCAAAAAAAAAAAAAAAAAAAAAAAAGCCATTGTAAACCCAGCGGTACTGAAGCCAGCCGCGTGCTGTGGCGGTAAGCAAGATGGGCACGTTTCGGACGCGGATCGAAGTCGCGCGTGTGATGCTAACGACGCTAACGACGCTAACGACGCTCACGTGCGTGCTCAGCCAGCACAGGAAGTGAGATACGCGGCGTTGGTGCTCGGTGTCCACGGCGATCTGAGCCTGCTCCAGGAGCCTGATGACTCAGCCTGGGGGGTGAGGGCGGGGGGGCTGAGAGAGCGAGGGGGGGGGGTGTGAGAGAGTGTAAAAGACAGTGATGGGGGGAGAGAGGAAGGGGGGTCGGGAAGAGTGAGCGTTAGGGAAGGATGCGGGAAAGAGGGTTGGTGAGAAAGATGAGAGGGAGGGAGGGAGTGGGTGGGGAATGGGGTGATGTAAAGAGAGGAATAAGAAGGATGGAGAGGGAGGGTCAGGAAGAGTGAGAGTTGGGGGGAGGGGTGAGGAAGGGGACTGAGAAAGATGGATGTGAGAGAGGCAGTAGGAGGAGAGGAATGGGGTGGTGTTATGGAGGACTGAGATGGAATGCAAACTGAGATGGAAGGATGAAGAGGGTTATGAGAGAGTGATGCAGAGGAAGCATAGGGGATGGTGTAAGAGAGAGTCTGACCATCTTATGAGTTTCCCATTAATCCCTGATATTCATAGTATGACACCATGACCACCGTCTGCAGAAGTTGATGTAGAATGATCTCCTGAATGCGCAAACCTGGATTTGAGAACTACAAACACGTTACTGCGTTTTCACTGGTCCTTGTAGTCCTGAAACCCAACTGTCCTTTTATTCACAATTGACAGTTTGCTCTAGCGCCATTACGGCATTTGTAAATCGTCATGGAAACGAAGGTTAATTTGAGGCCCTCCCCCCCTTTTTTTTTTATCTCACTCTGTGCTATGTGTTGATTGGTTGACCAGTCTGATTCAGCCTCAGCTATCTTAAATGCTATTATAATTAGTACTGTAAGAAAATATATTTGTTTTATTTTTTTATTTTGTTTTAAAGTTGACCTTAAGCGCTCTCCATACGTGTAAACTCCAGCAGAACTGAGCTGCTCATGGTGGCTACGCTGGTGAACGGGGAGAGCGGAGACATTATCCGAGTCTGAGCACTTCCATGCGCTTGGATAGACGGCATTCTGCATGTTATGCTGCTGCATTATGCTGCGTGTTATGCTGCTGCATTATGCTGCATGTTATACTGATGCATTATGCTGCATGTTATACTGATGCATTATGCTGCGTGTTATGCTGATGCATTATGCTGCGTGTTATGCTGATGCATTATGCTGCATGTTGTGCTGATGCATTATGCTGCATGTTGTGCTAATGCATTATTCTGCATGTTATGCTGATGCATTATGCTGCATGTTATGCTAATGCATTATGCTGCATGTTATGCTGCTGCATTATTCTGCATGTTATACTGATGCATTATGCTGCGTGTTATGCTGCTGCATTATGCTGCATGTTGTGCTCATTCTTTGAAAATTAGAGCTGTAACTAACATGAGCATCAGGGTGGCAAGTCTGCTTCTCTCAGATGAGGTGCACCAAGGTGGGTGTGTGTGTGTGTGTGTGTGTGTGTGTGTGTGGGTGGTGTGGGAGTGTGTGTGGGTGTGTGGGTGATGTGGTGGGAGTGTGTGATGGGGTGTATGTGTGTGTGTGTCGGGGCCCCTGGTTAACGGTCTGAGGCTGCTTTCAGGAGTTGGTCTTTGCTGATGTGCGATTGCAGGAGATGTGGAGCAGAGGCTGGAGAGTTATTCTGGGTCGGTCGCGTTGCTGGAAAGACCAGGCGGTGTCAGATCGGGGGAAATGGATTTATAGGCTGCAAATTCTAAAGTTGAATTATTAACGGTATTATTGGCCTTCGGTGCGAAGTACACTTTTGAGGATGAGACGTGCGCACTCGTCCGATACAGAGACGCTAACGCAGAACGCCGCGTTTTGATTTAATTGCCGAGCGCCACCCTTGAGAGAGAGGGGGGGGGAGGAGATGTGCTTTTGAGGACGGGCTGCCTGATTTAACCTCCCGTCGCTGCCGAGAGCCCTGTCCCGCTCTCGAATCCGCGCCTCTCGTGGGCGGGGCTTAAGCCGTGATGTCACGGGGGGCGTGCGAGGACGGGGCGGGAGGCTGGGGGAGGGCCGTCTCTCTCGAGGCGCCATTTTTACCGCGTCGCTCAGGCGGAGGAAGGGTCACGTGACCGTGGGCCGGCAGGTACCGTTTAATATTTCAGCGATTATTCAAACGTGGCGGCAGTATTTCAATAACGCGACGAAACACGTTTTTTCCACAGCCTGTGTCTGTGAGTTCCGCACCTCCTTTTGTATCAGAGCGTCCCGTCACTTTTGTTCTGGCCCGTTAATAAAGCCTCTCATTCAATGTCGAAATCAAAGTCAAGTCTGAAGACCTTGATTAGTCTAATCTGGTCTTTTCTTTTTTTTTTTTTTTTTTTTTGCTGAGTGCTGATTTGGAATAAAAGTCCGCACCCCCCCGTTGACCCTTCGTGGGGAAGTTTGAACTGTGATGTTTTACACAGTTACGTCTTCACACTGGTGAAATGACTGTAGCTCACCTTAACAGACACGGTAATACAGGGATTGGACTCTTCCATTTTATACTGTTGCATCTTCATGCTGGTAAAATCACTGTAGGTCACCTTAACAGACACAGTAATACAGTATCTTTTCCTGTGTGAAGTGCAGAAGGCTGTAAGGGGGCTTGTTCTCTGCACAGTTAGCATGTTGTGTGTGTGAATGGGGTAGTGTGTTCTCTCCTCAGGGTGTGTACAGTTGCCAGGGACGGTGACCCCAGGCCCTGGTTTGGCCTGTACCCCCCTCCCCAGGGTCTGTGTGTTGGGGGGGGGGGGGGGGCTGAGCCGTTGCGTTGCACCTTGCGCCTCTTCTCTGACCCCCACCCCCCACTTGTTTCCGGCGTCTTCTCTCAGGCACGGGCGAGAGCGGCAAGAGCACCTTCATCAAGCAGATGCGCATCATCCACGGCACGGGCTACACGGACGAGGACAAGCGCGGCTTCACCAAGCTGGTGTACCAGAACATCTTCACCTCCATGCAGTCCATGATCCGCGCCACCGAGAACCTCAAGATCGGCTACAAGTACGAGGAGAACAAGGTGAGCGGCCCCGTCGCGGTTCTTCTGGGGGGGTGGGGGGGGTCGGGGGTCCTGGCTTCTCGCCCTGGGCCCCTGCCGGCTTCTACCATTTCCTTGGACGCTGGGCAGGGCGTGTGGACCCCTTAGACTTTGGGGGGGGGGGGGCTTGCTGCAGGGCTGGTGTGTGTGCAGGGCTGAGTTTCCTCTGGCTCGGTCTGCTGATTGGCTGAACACTCCAAAAGCTGTTCACTCTAGTTAGCTGATTGGCTGAACACTCCAAAAGCTGTTCAGTCAAAGTTAACCGATTGGCTGAACACATCAAAAGCTGTTTATATGAGGGCACAAGTCTTCAGCTGTCATTCATCAGCTTGCCAAAGTTTCGCTGAAATGTCCTGTTGCGTAAATTGTCATTAATTGCACGATTAAGGGCAGAAGCTGGCATGAATTCCAGACGTCAGTACGGCCCTCCCTTCTCTCTCCCGCCTCTGTTTTAGCCAATCAGAACTGGCGTTACTGAAATGCGCCAATAACCAGGCGGACACTGTAGCCCTCCTCTCTCTGGGTTTCAGATCTTTCCAATAAGCATTAGTGAAACAGTTTACCACACACTGGTGTACTGCTACCTTTTTGGCCTTTTCTCTCTGAGTAAGTGCTAATGAGCCTAACTTTGATTAAAGAGATGCGCTGTGATCCACTAGCTGTACGTAAAGCAGGAGGGCCTTGCTCTGAATGTTGCTGAGTTAATACTTTTTTCTGCTGCAATATTTGCGAACCCTTCGCCGAGCTGAGGGCAGTTGCTGTTCGTAATCGCTGTAGTGATGCCACCGCTATGCAAAACCTGTTTGCCGTTCACCACCAAAGCCCCCACCACATATTTTCATATCGGTGTGGGTGTAAGTGATGGGCTGTTGAGAATATTCAAATGGGCTCGCTGTTAAACGAAACGGGAAGATAGGAAATCCACTTTGCTTGGGTGCTGACAGAGATTACCTTTGTCTAATGGGTACCTTTCAGAGCGTGTGAATTGATTGAACTGATCTCTCTGTGTCTCTGCCCCCCCCCTCTCTCCCCGATCCTTTTGGTTCAGTCCAACGCTATGCTGGTGAAGGAGGTGGATGTAGAGAAAGTGTCATCCTTCGACCACCCCTACGTCAACGCAATAAAGATGCTGTGGTCCGACCCGGGCATCCAGGAGGCCTACGACAGGCGGCGAGAGTACCAGCTGTCAGACTCCACCAAATAGTAAGCCAATCAGGGTGGGGGTGAGGGGGAGGGGAGGGGTCCTGTCCATTCGGTAGAGATATGTTTGTTTTTTGATTATATTAATAATATTTTTTTCCTACGTCCATTTGGTGGGGATAGGCCCTCCCACTGTCTACACACAGACCCACATCACAGACCCCAAGTGCCAAACGCTCACCTGAACCCTGAGCCAGTCGTCCTCTTTCACAAACACATTTGTTATGAACATTTGCATCCCTGCGTACATGTACATCATCACACTGAAGAAGTTCGGAAGCAGCAGCATTCGCAGACATGCATACGTACATAAGAGGCAGAGAGGCACAGTCGTTGGGTAGCTGGGTTGGTAACTCAGAGGTTGCCGATTCGATTCCCCGGTTGGGGTACTGCCGTTGTACCCTTGAGCAAGGGGCTGAACCTAAATTGCTTCAGCCAATATGCAGCCTGTGTAAATAGATTTTATGTAGTACAGTCAGTTTTTCCATCACTATAATGTAGAGGATGAGTGTCTGTTCGGAGACGTGCTTGTTTACATGGCGTCCTGGTGTCTTCCCACAAGAACCCCAGGTCACAAGGGCCGGTGTGAGCTGAATTTGTGCGATACTTCAGGAGTGTGAATAGCCTGAAATTTCAGGGACTGCTGCTAGGCTGAACACAGGGTCACCGCAGATCGTCCAGTTGCCTTAAACGCTGTACATTCACCTCCTACGTTAGGGCTACACCTGGTCTCTACTATAGATCAGGACATGAGGTAGCCGTTGGCTGATTTTAGCTTTTTTTTAAAAGCACATTTTATATAGAACTGTACTGGCGCTCTGCACTGTCGTTCTAGAAACGCGTGTGGCCTCAGGGCTGGATGGCGGTTCAGAATTTTTTTTTTTTTTTTTTTTAAAGTTAGTAATTTTCTTCAGCTCTACCTTGACAGGCTAATGTATGAGCGCATGCTAGCTAGCGTACCTGTGAGGCCGAGCCTCCTGGTCTCCGCTCGTACAGCTGGGACCTGTGATGTCACAAGTGATGTCACAGAAGCAAAGTGAAACAAGTTTGTGAGGAATCCGTTGTAGGGGGGGTTTGGTTTCCCCTGGCGACCGTCCCTCGATGAACAGAGACGGACAGGGGCGAGCCGCCTGGCGCCTCTGGAGGGGAGTGTGTTTACAGGCTCAGAGATCAGGCTCTACGTTGGCACCGAATGTTGTTAAGCGGTTATTGTGAAGGCCGCTGTGTTCAGGTTCAGGAGAGAGAGACGGAGGCTGCTCCTCTCCCCTCCGATCCCTCAGTCCTCCTCCTACGCCTTTGACTCACGGGAACCTCCAAGGGTACGATCGAAAACTGGGGAAATGCACATGTTCAATTGATTGATTTGTTGTTATTTTCCCCCTCTGTATCAACATGAATGCTGTATTTCCTGATTGTTGTTTAATGTGAAGTGAATGAATTTTGACTGTCCACACACACACACGCACATACACTCTCTTTCTCACACACACACACACACACACACACACACACAAACACGTACCTTCTGTCATCTTCTGGCCTTGGTTCCTTTCCCCGACTTTCTGATCTGAAGACATGTAAATAGTTAATAGCGCTGTGGGGGGAGGGGGGGTGAGCAGCCCCGATGCCGGTCAGCTGGGGGGGCTCCCTTTTCGCCTCAGGCAGGGGCCGGTTCGGTCCAGCGGAACAGGGGGCCAGAAGGCCAGGTAGCTTCTCAAAGACCATCCCACCCCCCCTCAAGTTCTGCTTTACCTGTCACTCGTCCACTTCTGCATCGTCACCGTTTGATTGCGAAGACGAAGAAGACGAGCAATATTTTGGTTTTCTGAACGAGGGCTCGCTCACGAAGCCAGGGAGAAGGAATCGCGTTTTGTAGTGCTAATGGAACACGGAATGGCTCTCATTTCCCAGAATTCTGCAGCTCACGCTAAACGTTTAAAGGTTTTTTTTTTTTTTTTCCTTTTTTCCATCGGCGACGATAAATGGCTTTGTGCCGGAAATGGGTTGAAACATTATCGAAAAGCCGCGCTTAATTGTGTTAACATCAACATTGCTGGGCATCGTTTATTTATTTATTTATTTATTTATTTATTTATTATGTTGTACATTGAGTGTGTTATGCCTGTGTGGCTAGTGAGAAGTTCAGTGAGGTATTACTCAGTGTAATGGTGGGGTGGTTTAAAGTGATTATCGCAAATGTACTACGGCCAATATTCTGCTTGGTTATTAGAGGAACGTTAGCTGGCCACAGGGCACGTGCTGTGTCCGGCTGGTCATTGATTTTGAGGCCGTGCGTTTGGTAGTGCCAGGAAGGGTGATGAGCGAGTAAGAGTGGTGTCAGGGCTGCGGGTGTAGCCGGAAACGCCACGGTAAACGTTTGGGCCGTCGGTGTCTAAAGTGACAAGCTTATCACAGCTCTTCAGCATCCTGTCCTGTGCCGTGACCGTTAGAGAAGAATTCATGTTTTATCGTGTCGATTTTCAGAGTTCAGTGACTTCACTGTCCTGTAAACCTCAGAATGCCTAGTAAATATTGGAGAGCGATTTGAAGCGAATGGTCGTAATAAAGTCCGTTGACAAGGGCTTCTAAGTGTGACACACGGACACACACTCACACACACACACACACACACACACACACACACACTCACACACAGTTGGTACTTGAGGTGAGTTCCCCCCCTCCCCCCCTTGACTGTATATAGCTATTGAGGTCATGAAATGGTGGTATATGAATGCAGTCAGATTTTTTGTGTGTTACTACATACATGTGACGTGTGTTTGGTTGTACACGGTGTGTATTCTTCCCCCTCCCCACTTCCCCTTCATCCCACAGTTATCTTAACGATTTAGACCGCATAACCTCGCCGGGGTACGTCCCCAACCAGCAGGACGTACTGCGGGTCCGAGTGCCCACTACTGGCATCATTGAGTACCCCTTTGATCTGGAGAGTATAATCTTCAGGTACTGGTGTGTGTTTGCGTGTGTGTGTGCGTGTGCGTGCGTGGTCGCTGCTGCTGCCGTCACTGCCCTGTCGCCTTGCGGCGGTCCCGGAGGGGTAGGGGGGCATCCTGTCTGAGACTAAAGCACGCGAGGTGGGGTGGGGGGGTGGGGGGGGGTCTTTAGAACTCAGGAGTCCCCCATGCAGTGTCAGTTCCGTCACCAGCAGGGGCTGGATGAAAGCAGACTGTGGCGTGGAGTGCCCACTCCTGACCACTTTTTCGACTTTTCCACCCACACTCGTTTCGGTACGCCTGGTTCGAAAGTGGGCTCGTCATACACTGATTGTGACGGTGTGTGAGGTTACCTTGTGTTTAAATTGTAGCATTCGCACCTCCTGAATTCAGTTGAGGGCATGAGGTGGGGGGGGGGGGGGGGGGAGTATAGTTGTCTTAAAATAACTTCAGCCTTACGTAAAGCATAAAAAAAACACATTCAGGGCAGTCCAGGGCCGCTAAAAATCAATGGTGTGAGAAAAGGGCTGTTTCTCCTCAGGCTTTTTTCTTCTGCCGCTGAAAGTTACCAAAAACGGGGGGGAAAAAAGACTGAGAGACTTCTCGAACCGTCCCTCGTTTGAGTTCACGATCGAACAAAACAGGGCTTTGAATTTGGAAAAAAAAAAGGCTTTTCGTACCGAGAAAGGAGGAGGAAATGGGACTGAATGGGGGCCCTTCTGTTTAAAAACGAGTCTTAATGTTCTGGAAGACCTGCTGTGCTAGTCTTGGATGGGGGGGGGGGCCTGACCCCAGGTCCGATTCTCTGCGGTTTCCTAAGAGATGTTGGGAGTGGTTGTGGTGGTGGTGATGGTGGTGGTGGTGATGGGTTTAAAAAAAAAAAAAAAAACAGCCACCCCCCACATCTCTTTGAAAGCTAAACATGGTACAGCCCGGAAGCGTCTGTTCCTGGCGTGGACCGAACCAACTGTCCCTGGAGGAGGGGTGATCGGGTCGAGCTGCCTGCCGTCTTCATGCCTCTGTGTGTGTGTTGTTCCTGTCTCTCTCTCTCTCCCTTTCCGTAGCTATCTAAGCGATCTGGATCGTATTGCGGATCCCTCCTACCTGCCGACTCAGCAGGACGTTCTCAGGGTCCGCATCCCTACCACGGGGATCATTGAGTACCCCTTCGACTTGCAAAGCATCATCTTCAGGTAGAAGACTCCGGCACAAGTCGCAGTGCTTGGGTTGTTTTTGTTTTTTTGTGTAAAGATGACGTGTATACGTGAATGTTTCGTGTTTTTGATGGTGTTGCAATATTTTATCAGTTGATCTCATTAGATTTTCTGATCAGGGTGTAGATTTTATGTTTTATAATGGGGTGGGGGTTGGGGGGGGTGGGGGGGGGCAGAAGTTGCGCTTCGGTCAAAATCGACAAACCGAACGACAGACTGAAAGATCGCCCTTCCCCGTTTCCCAACGCCCATCGGCGTGATATTCCCTGATGTTGTTTCAATCAACAACAAAAAAAAACAAAATCCAAGTACGAATCCATCAGAAACACCTCGTGCCCTGTCTCCCGCTGTCAGCTGACCCCCTTTCCGCAGCGGGCGATCGCCTAAGTGGCGGCTTTCAGTGGAGTCTAATGGGCGCCGTCTCATCGGAGCGGATACTCTGGGCCGGGATGCTGCCGGCCTCATTAGGAGCGGAATCTCTTTACCCTCCAGGGTATTGATCAAGCCGAATCTGGATTAATAAGAATTGGTTTTTTTTCGCGGTGCCCAGCGACCTGGTTTTACGGACACAAGCTGATTGCGTAGGCATTTCCCCCGGAGATTCGGAGAAAGGGGGGGGGGGGGGGCGTGTCCTGCTGGGAAAACGGAGAAGGGATTTGGCATGGGTTGGGAGGGGGGTGGGGTGGGGGTTGGCCTTGCTGGGTACCTGGAAATAAGAGGAATGGAGGGCGGGGGTGGTGGCGAGGGGGGGGGGGGTGGACTTTGGGGAGCTGCATGGCGGGATGCTCTGGGGACCGAGCCTCTCGGCACTCGATGGCGTCTTCGATGACGAAGGAGGAGGAGGAGGAGGGTCGTGAAAGACCTCTCAGCCGAGGTGTGAGAAGAGAAGCCGCAGAGATTGGAAAAAGATGTTGGAACGCTGAAGATTTGCTCTTAAAGAACTCTGGACCCAGAAGCTGGCGAATCCCGTCCCTCGCTCGGCAGGGCTAGAAAAGGCCCGTGCTGAACCACCACCATACACCCCCCCACCCCCGGGTCGTCCATGGAAACGGCCTCAATCAGAGAGGTCACGTTCCATTACATTACATTACAGGCATTTAGCAGACGCTCTTATCCAGAGCGACTTACATTGTACCCAGTCGTACAGCTGGATATATACTGGAGCAATGCAGGTTAAGTGCCTTGCTCAAGGGTAAAACGGCAGTGCCCTACCGGGGAATCGAACCTGCAAACTTTAGGTTACAAGACCAGCTCCTCAGCCATTATGCTACACTGCCGCGTGGTCAGCTGGGCTCGGTGAGCCTGCCTGTCCCGTGTGTACGTTGACTGAGAGCCGGTACCCGGTGAAAAGTCACACGGGTGACCTTGGACCGAAACGTCGCTAGATTCCGGACCCGGTATTCGTCCGTCATCGCGGCCCAGCTCGCTTCGCGGGAAGGCGAGAACGAACGCGTACGCGGTTTTACCGGCCTTGGTAAAAACGTCAGAGTCGGAAATGAAGACTGCGATTTTTTTTCCTTTCGTTTTTTTTTTTCTTTTTTCCCCGCGTTCCTCCCCCTCCTGGGTCCGCCCTACATGGCAGAGCCGGCTCCTGTAAAGTGGGTCACTCAAACCTCATGACGGTAAAGGAGGTCGACTGATGTGAAGGAGCTTTATTTTAGGCGTCCGCTCCTGGAGGGGCCCCATTTATCAAAGCCACCTCCTCCCAGCCCCCCCCCTGCCCCCCGCGCGGGACCGCGGTGGCGGGAATCGAGGGAGCCGCTGCTGCTAATATAAAACCTGCCTGAAAAGCCTGCGTTCGGGACACCTGTCCCGTCCCGCGCACGAGTAATTAAATTCATTACTGAGGGGCGGGGGCTGTACAGAATAAACCCCGTGGGCCATTTTGACCGCCATCTTAACTCTCCCGCGTTTAGACTCCCTGGCCTTAGACGTGGGGGTCGTGCCCCGCCCAGGTCCGGCTGCTGGTTGACGCTTTCGGTGGTGTTTCCTGAAAGGAGCTTGTTGTAACTGCGATGCTGTTGGCTCGTTCTGGTGCAGACTTTGGGCAAACTCAGAGCCTGCTCAGACGTTGTGCATCCTAATAAATATTTTTCTTTGTGGAGGAAAGGGTGAACAACTGTGTCGAGGCTCGACTTGCACGCTCCCAAGGGTCTCTGTCTCTCTCCACATGGGCTGGCAGGTTGTCCAAGATGGCGGTTCCTGAATGTCTCAAAAGGTTTTTTTATTGAGTTGTTGAAATGCGTTTTTTTGTCAGCTTGGTGCATAGTCAGACGCCCTGCCATTGGCTGTCAGATCCTGATGCTGACCCGCGCTGCCGCGGTGGCGTGGTGTGCGTTTCGGCCGAAGCTTCTCCCGCGAAGGCTGGGTTTCGGTTGGCAGGGCTGTTCCCCGTTTCGGGTGGGAGGGGGGGCGGCTGCCGCACGATCGGGTGCCGGCAGCCCGCGACACGGCGGCCGATGGCGGACGCCATGGTGACGGGACAGGTACACCGATACTGCGCCCATTCCTACCTCTGAGGAAAAAAAAAAATGAAGGACTATTTTCCAAGCTGTACAGAGGAAACATCCCTGTGGAAGGAGATGCATGTCATGAGGTTGTAACGCGGTGCACACGTGACCCTGGACTGTAGCGCGCTGCGGCTGCGTAGAGATCCATACCTCACTGAAGGGGTTTGGAGTCACGGGAGCGCTTTGGCGGTAAGGAATCCCTGGCGGTTTTGCACTGCGCTGTACGCGGTACACGCTCGCGGACGCTGCGCCGTTTGACCCCGTAGGAGCCGTCTCGGTAACCCGTGGAAACGCAGAAGCGCGGTGCGGCTGCGGCGTGGGGCTCCGCGTCCGTGTGAGGCCGGGTCCTGGTTGCGTAACGTCGCATAATCAGAGCAGAGGTGCGGAACAGAGGCTCACAAAGGAGGAGCGTAACGGAGGACTGTAACAGGCGTGACAAAAAGCTCGTAGCCGAAGCTCGTAAAGGGAACGCCCTTTGATCCGAACAAAACGTCGAGCAGGAACACGGAGGCTCGAGGAAAACCCCCGAATTTTTCCGTTTCTCGGTCGGCTCGCCCGCCGCGCTCTCTGGAAATCCCGCGCTGCCCCGCGGGCGTCGGCGTCGGGGGCAGGATGTTTGCCTTCGGCTGGGTTTGTGTACTTTAGCGTCGCGCAGGAGGAAGGAGCGAAGCGAAGCGAGGAGCGCGTGTTTACAGCCCCAGGAAGTCACGGGGTCGCCGAGGACGAGGCCTCAGCCCAGTAAATCCCGGACCAGGAAGTGACATCGCAGAGATGTCCCTCTTCTCTTCGGCGACATCGACCCTTGCGGTACTTTTGGGGACTCTCGAAAGCCTGTGATTGGCTGAATCCTCACGTGGGTACTGTGTGTTGCTGGACTCCTTACCGAACGATCTGATTAATCGGAGAGCTTTGTTCGTGAACAACGCCATCTGTGTGATCCTGTGGTGTCTGCCTCCATTTTGGCTCGCGGTGCACAGTTGCCGCTTTGACTGCCTTTGAATGGCTGCCTGTGTGCGCAGAGTACCGAACTGCGGCTCGAGCCTGGTCAGTGCTGCAGCGACGGATCCCGTTGTTGGGGAACACCTCCGTTCCCGCAGAAGGCAACCGAGGAATCCCGTTCCACGGTTCATTCTCTGCTGCTTCCTGCTCGTGTTCCGCTCTCTCTGATAGGTCGAACCCAGAGCGGTCCTCGTGCGCGTGAGGACACAGGGAAACGCAGCGGCGAATCCGGCTCGTTCCTGTCGGCCCTTCGGTCAGGAGCTCGTAACTCCGCTCTCTGCTCCAGGGCCTGCTGCCCAGGACCTGTTTACGCTCTTTAAAAAAAAAACTTCCCCTGTGAAAGTACTCCGTGTTGAATTTCCACGTTGGTTCGTCCCTGCAGGGTCTCCGATCACCATGGCTGAGTTCTCTGAGCAGAGATGTGCATGTCAGACCAGAACACTGAGCGTATTCTTGCGATATTTTTCGCCTCCTATAGTTAAAAAGAGCCGATGGCGCCAACTCCAGGGAGAGCGGAGGAACGGACGAACTCCTCCTGCTCCCGTCTGCAGTACGGGCCTTCCGGACTGTTCTGGACATGTAGGCCACTGCGTTTCGAGATGTTCTTGGTAATGGCACAGTCCAAACTTTTTCTTCCCCCCACTTCATTTTTCTCCTGCGTACGTTTTTAAAATGGCCGTCGTTCAGACCTCCCGCGCGGCACTCGAAGCGTCGCTGAAGGTTTTTTGGGGGCTCGGGGGTCGCCGGGCTGAAGGAGACGGCGGGGTCCTGTGTCAGAGGCGCGATGCGAGGCTCTGTCCCGCTGAGACCGCTCCTCTCTGCCGGGCCCCCGGGGACGACCGCGAATGTGTGTCAGCGCCGGCGAGCGCGGGAGCCGTCGCCCCTGGAGACCTGCCGTGGGCCGCGTGGGAGGAGGAGGAGGAGGAGGAGGAGGAAGAGGAGGCCGCCGGAGATGAAAGGGGTTTTTCGGCGAGCGGTTTACTCAAACGCTGCGGCGTCGGGGTGCGGATCGACGCGACCTCTCGTTTACCGCAAACTCCGCGCTGTGAGAAAACGTTGGGTTTGGCTCAAACGTTTTTTTTTTTTAATCGCGTGTGACCGCTACTTGGCTGTCCTTGGCGTCCGCTGGGCCCTGTCCCAGTTCCTCTTCAGCACATTATGCAGGGCTCTTCATTTCCCAGCATCCTCTGCTGAAGGATCCTGCCAGCTCCTCCACAGGACCTCAAGAGGTGCCCTCAGAACTGCCCGTCTCTTCCTCAACTCTGCTCTTCCCTCTTTTCCTCCTCCTCCTCCTCCTCCTTTGCCCTCTACCTCTACTCTTCCCTCTGTCCTCTCCTCCCTCCCTCCCTCCCTCCCTCCCTATCTCCTGCTCCTCCTCTGACCTCTTCCTCCTCCTCCCGGGCTGGGGCTGCTCATCTCCACACCGCTGCTTGGCTTGTGCTAAGGAGGGCCACTGGGTGTCAGTCTGGGTGGGGCAGGGGGGGGTGGGAGAACTCCCATCGCCCCCCCCGCCTTTCCCTGGAGCTTGCTGCCAATGGCCTGTGTCTGGGTGGGGGCCGACGAGGGGGTGACGGGGGGGGCACTGTGCATGTTTCGGTCGTTGTTCTTATTTATTTCGTGTGTCTGTGCGTCACTTAACCTCCCCTGACTGCACTAGCCTCTGACCTCTGAGCTGCTGAGTTCACTGACAGAGGGGATGCAGTACAGCAGGGCTGCCCAAATTCACTTCCAGGAGATATACCATCTGTGGGTTTTCACAACCATAATTTGGCACACCTGACTCTACGAATCAGCGAGAGCTCTAGCTGTGGAGTGAGGTGCGCTCTGTTGGAGTTGTGAAAGTGAAAGCCTACGGGATGGTAGGTCTCCAGGATCTGGTTTGGGCAGCCCTGCAGTGGGGGGGGGAGGGGAGGGGTAAAGTCATTTTTGGCATGACTGCTATGTGGAATGCATCTGTGCACAGGAAGTAACCAGGTAGTGAGCTTTATAGCCCCCCCCCCCCCCCTTTTCTCCAAAAGCACAGTGACATGCATTAATTCATGCATGTACATTAATGCCTTCATCGGAAGGCAAAGTTTTGCTTTATGCCTCCTTTGTGTTGCGAATTTAAATGGTTAAGGCCACTTGTTTGGGCCCTATTACTTTTGTTACCGCGGTAACATGTGCGTTGTTAGACAATGGTAAAAAGCAAGACACTTCTTTGCACTGATGTATCCACAATTCTGACCAGAAGGACAAAAATCTTATTCCTTTAAAAAAAAATGTAATTAAGAAATAAAAATCCACAAAATCATTGTAGATTGTGCTGACTTAGTTTCCAGTGTGAACAATCTGGCCTGTTTCGTACACACGCAAGGTTTTCTGTGGAATAAGATCGTCATCCTGTGGTCTGTTTGTAGTGTTCGGTGGAGTGTGTTTACTCATTTCAGAGGGATTGTTTTTGTTAGATGCTATAAATGGTGAGCTGTGTGATAATGAAATAAGGGTTTTTAACCCCAGGGGCATTTTCTCCTGGGTTCATAGCCGTTGCATTTATAGTGTGTTTGTTACGCCTGCCCTCTGATGTTTACCTTGCTGCAGTACGAGCATTTGTAACATCAGTGATTCCGCTATCGCAGCCTGGTAAGTATGTCCAGTTACAGCCAAATTATTAATGTGGAGAACCCAAAGAACAAGGTGGGGGGGTGGGGGGGTAGGCAACTACTGGTAAAAGCAGGGAGTGTTTGGTGAGCGTCCTCACAGTCCACTTAAGGGGGGGGAGGTGTAAAGCAGCACTTGCAGGTGCTGAAGGATGTACAGCCAGGAGTCTGTTGTGTCGTTTTCCTCTCTCCCTCTCTCTCTCTCTCTGTAGTGTCGGTTAGGCAGTCAGTTGAGTGTTATGCTTTCAAAAATATATTTTTTGTTTTGAACGGGGTGCTGATTTTGCTCCACGCCGCAGCGCTGCTTCCCTAAGACGCTTGGAAGCGCGTGGAGTCGGGCGGCAGCCCGCCCACCCGCGCCGCTGGAAGTGTGTAATGGGATATGATGTCGTAATCCTTGCGTGGTCCTCCTGCCCGCGCTCGCTGTTCATCGCCCTTAAATAGGCGATTAGCGGGAGATTTATTTCATTTTTTTGACATTTTGACATTTTTTTTTTGGTTATGATTTTTTGGGTAGGCTCACTACGGGTGAAGTTAACAGGACGTCACTACAGGAAGGGGTTTTATATACTGATCCTGTTATGTGAATCCACTTCCCGTTCACCCGAGGTAGTATTTTGTGCGCTACAATGCCCATTTCAGCATTTTGAATTACAAGAACCACACTATACATGGACACCTGACTGTACATCCCATTAGTCTGTTACCTCTTTCAGGAGTAGGTTTTTTGGAATGTCTTTTTCAAAATTCTTAGCCAGTGTTCTAGAACTCCACTGCTCTGTTACCGGTAGTGATTGTGACATCAGCATTAGAGTGTTCCAGGCTTGCTTTGCCCCACTCTGAAGTTACTTATGCTCAGGTACTGCAGCAGGCTTGATGAAGCAATGTTTATGCTCCTTTATGTACTCATATCTTTGAATTCCTGCCCTGCTGTCTTTCTTTCCCGTTCCTCTTCCTCTCTTTCTCTCTCTCCTCCTCGTCTTCCTTCGTCAGGATGGTGGACGTGGGCGGGCAGCGGTCCGAGCGCAGGAAGTGGATCCACTGCTTCGAGAACGTCACCTCCATCATGTTCCTGGTGGCCCTGAGCGAGTACGACCAGGTGCTGGTGGAGTCCGACAACGAGGTGCGTCGCCCCCAAACTCTGCCAAAAGCCCCCCCCCGAAACGGGGGCCAGCACTCTGAGCTGAACCACGCCTGTATTAAGCCGTCATTCTTATTCAGTTAGATTGTTTTACCTTTTTCACTTTCGGTATATTTGTGCGCGTGTATGTGTGTGCACGTGTACGTTCGTGCATGTGTGCGTATATGTACGTGCGTGCGCGCATGTGCGTACGTGTGTGCAAGCAAGCTCACACGCACGCACTTTCCCAGCCTGCTTGCTAATTGTGTAATGGCGGGCGGGTCTGGATGAGAGATCAAACGCCTGTGGTCCTGCAGCTGGGTGCTGCCTGGCACTGCCTGGCACTGCCCCCCCACGCCCCCCCCGCCGCTCTTTCATGTGCCAGCTCCGGAGGCTGGGTGACGGAAGGTACCGGAAGCTTCTGACGCCCTCTGCCAGGGACCGCCTGGTGATTGGCTGCGTAACAAGATGTGTTCCTCAGGCAAATAAAGGCGGGCCCGCAAGTCTCAGTGCTGAGGGTGGTACCAGTCAGGCCGTAAGTCTCAGTGCTGAGGGTATTACCAGCCTAGTCTCAGTGCTGAGGGTATTACCAGTCGGGCTGCAAGTCTCAGTGCTGAGGGTATTACCAGTCAGGCCGCAGTCTCAGTGCTGAGGGTATTACCAGTCGGGCTGCAGTCTCAGTGCTGACGGTATTACCAGTCGGGCTGCAAGTCTCAGTGCTGAGGGTATTATCAGTCAGGCCTCAGTCTCAGTGCTGAGGGTATTACCAGTCAGGCCTCAGTCTCAGTGCTGAGGGTATTACCAGTCAGGCCGCAGTCTCAGTGCTGAGGGTATTACCAGTCGTGCTGCAGTCTCAGTGCTGAGGGTATTATCAGCCTAGTCTCAGTGCTGAGGGTATTACCAGTCTGGCAGTAGTCTCAGTGCTGAGGGTATTACCAGTCAGGCCGCAGTCTCAGTGCTGAGGGTATTACCAGTCAGGCCTCAGTCTCAGTGCTGAGGGTATTACCAGTCGGGCTGCAAGTCTCAGTGCTGAGGGTATTACCAGTCAGGCCTCAGTCTCAGTGCTGAGGGTATTACCAGTCGGGCTGCAAGTCTCAGTGCTGAGGGTATTACCAGTCAGGCCTCAGTCTCAGTGCTGAGGGTATTACCAGTCAGGCCTCAGTCTCAGTGGTGAGGGTGGTACCAGTCTGGCAGTAGTCTCAGTGCTGAGGGTATTACCAGTCAGGCTGTAGTCTCAGTGCTGAGGTTATTACCAGTCCCAGTTCAGACAGTTCAGTTTTCACTTCCTCCCAGTCATGTGACCCAGGCGAGAAACTCGCTGGCCACAGTGGCTGGTGCATCCCCAAATTGACCAGCCAGTTTCAGCCGGTTTCAGCCAGCTTTACCGGACAGCTGGATGTTTAGAGTAGAACAGGTCCTCCGAGTGATGGGCAGTTACCTGTCAAAGCGGCGGGTGGAGTCCACTGAAAACCTACCAGCCGCAGATTAATATTTGCCAACGTGTGGCTTGCTGTTAATTTCACACCCTGGGTGTGATACTCCTGTAGGGCTATAGTGTTATCTGGGTTTTTTTTGTTTTTTTTTTTTGTTGTCCTTTCAGTCGGCAGTAAGTTGTGGCCTGGGAAACAGAGGTGTGCGGACTCTTTAATCGCTGATTTAAATTTAGCACCCGAAAAACACTGATGGTGCGGTCCTGCAGGCCTGGTCTCCCGTGGCCCTGCCGGGACCGCAGGCTCAGGTCTCTGACTCGGCTCCTCCCCCCCCCCTCCCTGGTTTTCCCCCCTCTCAGAACCGGATGGAGGAGAGCAAGGCTCTGTTCCGGACCATAATCACGTACCCGTGGTTCCAGAACTCCTCCGTCATCCTCTTCCTCAACAAGAAGGACCTGCTGGAGGAGAAGATCATGTACTCCCACCTGGTGGACTACTTCCCCGAGTTTGATGGTGAGTTTTTAAAACCTTCCACCCGAACCGGCGGTCCCCTGCTTTTTAGCGTATTGAACGGTGTGCCACTTAGTGTCGCCTCGTCAGTCCCAGGACAATCCGGGTGGTACACACACACACACACACACACACACACACACACATTACATTACATTACAGGCATTTGGCAGATGCTCTTATCCAGAGCGACGTACAACAAAGTGTATAACCATAACCAGGAACAAGTGTGTCGAAAACCCTAGAGAGAAGCACCGGTCCAAGTGCAGGGAACAGCCGCATAGTTCAACTTGGACCCTGAAGGTTAAACTGATTAACACTAACACAACGAGAACGGCAACAACGCAGTCTATGGAAAAAACACACACGTCTGGATACTGACGGAGTTACAGAAATAAGGGAAGCTTTCGCTCTTGTTATTCACCGTGCGACAAATGCGCAGCATTTCGACCCAGAATGCATCTGCGTGCCGAGGAAGTCCCGCCTCCCGTGCGCCGCCAGCATTTGAGGGTCACGCCGGTGCTCGGAGGCGTTAACGACGCGTTCCGTGGCGTTCCTCGCCTCCTGTCACTCAGAGGAATTTGTGGATTCCGAAATACGATCGTCACCGGAGCACGCGCCCCGTGTCCCGTAAAGGGCGGGGCGATGTTGCTCAATCGTGGCCGTCGCGGCCTAAAATGTCCCGACGCGGCATTCCGTTCAGCCTGCTTAACACCTCTTCTTCCAGCTCGTGACCGTGGGGGGGGTGAGTTCTGGGAACACACAAAAAAAAAAGAAAAAGTATCGTGAAGCGCTCTGTAATTTGTGTGTAAATTAATGTTTATTTTTTTTGCGGTCCAGTGTTTTGCTTAGTGCCACAATAGGACTCGCTCGATTTTGTGGTAGGCTGTGGTTTGTGGGTGCATGGTGCCACCTTGTGGTTAGTGGGTGAATTACAACATGTAACAGTTTAAAAGGTGGGTGGGGAAACACCCTGGCAGTGAATGATTGTCAGTTGCCGTGTTCGTGTCAAGGTAGGCAGTCGGGCCTGAGGCTGTACAAACCCTTCTCCTGCTCTTTACGTGCAAATTATATTGCTGTTTTTTTTTTAACCCACTGAGTTACTGCAGATTAAAACCGTTCTCATGGATGAGGAAGAAGTGTGTTAAAGTTGATGTATGAAGTCGTGGTGCTAATGAATACTGAGATTGAACCTCTTTTAAAAATTAACCGTTATTAGTGTCATGGCCTTCAGCTGAGCTGGACAGACTCTAGATTCTACTTCATTATCTTTCATAGATGAATTTGCTTCAGTTAATATAGTCCTGTACATTCCTCATGGTATCACAGATCGCCTAAACGGCATGTTTCGAACAAGCAACATCCCATGAGCTCTAAACTTGGAAAGCATTCAAAATCATAAATAATTAGTGCAAGAATATATTTATCAATAAATATGTATCTAATTGTCAGACGACAGGTCTTTATACAGTTCGGTTGTACAAAGCCTGATATAGTTTGTGCTGTTGTAGTATGTGGTGTAGTGTGATATCGTTTGCACTGTTGTGGTGTGTGATGTAGTTTGGTATAATTTGCGTTTTCACGGTGTGTGATGTAGTTTGATATCGTTTGCGCTGTCGCGGTGTGTGACATAGTTTGATTTCGTTTGTGACGCTGCGGTGTGTGATGTAATTTGATTTCATGTGCGTTGCCGCAGTGTGTGATGTAGTGTGATATCGTTACATATCTTTTGCGTTACCGCGGTGTGTGATGTAGTTTGATATCGTTTGCATTGCCGCAGTGTGTGACGTAGTTCGATTTCATTTGCGCTGTCGCGCTGTGTGATGTAGTGTGATATTGTTTGTGTTGTCACGGTGTGATGTAGTGTGATATCGTTTGCGCTGTCGCGGTGTGTGATGTAGTGTGATATTGTTTGCGTTGTCACGATGTGATGTAGTGTGATATCGTTTGCGCTGTCGCGGTGTGTGATGTAGTTTGATATCGTTTGCATTGCCGCGGTGTGTGAAGTAGTTTGATTTCGTTTGTGTTGCTGCGGTGTGTGATGTAGTTTGATTTCGTTTGCGCTGTCGCGGTGTGTGATGTAGTTTGATATCGTTTGAATTGTCGCGGTGTGTGATGTAGTTTGATATCGTTTGTGTTACTGCGGTGTGTGATGTAGTTTGATATCGTTTGCATTGTCGCGGTGTGTGACGTAGTTTGATTTCGTTTGTGTTGCTGCGGTGTGTGATGTAGTTTGATTGTGTCGTGTCCCCTCAGGCCCCCAGAGGGACGCCCAGGCAGCGCGGGAGTTCATCCTGAAAATGTTCGTGGACCTGAACCCCGACAGCGACAAGATCATCTACTCCCACTTCACCTGCGCCACGGACACCGAGAACATCCGCTTCGTCTTCGCCGCCGTCAAGGACACCATCCTGCAGCTCAACCTGAAGGAGTACAACCTGGTGTGAGAGAGACACTGCAGCCCACGCACAACACACACACACACACACACACACGCACACGCGCACACACTCTCACACACACACACACACACACACACACACACAACACCTGCCAGGTTAGGCCCGCCCTCTGCCCCAATGTCCTCTTCCTGATTTTCACGCCAGCTGAACGGCCCGGAGCTTGGTTGCCAGGCAACACTCCCGGGCTCCGCCCACCTCTCGCTCCTCGTCCAATCGGAAAATCAAAGTCGCACCCGGTGTCATAGCTTCAACCAGTGGGGCCCCTCTGCTCCTACGGCCTTGGGCCGGGTCTGATTTGTGGTGAAATTCCGCTCTGCCCCCCCTTTGAGAAGGATTGGGGGGGGGGGGGGGGGGCTTCCTGAATTGGGAGCAGTGTGGGCAGATTGTTTGAAGCCGTGATTGGCAGGAGGAGGAGGTGCATTTTCAAAGGGCAGAGAGAAGCTGGCTTGAAAACTGGAAGATGCCCCCCCCTCCCCTTCCTGATGGTGGGGGCTGGGGGGGGTGGGGGTCCCCAGGAGGATTGTGGGTAACCTGGTACGCACAGTAGTGTATGAAAATCATTTTAAATGCGTGGAGGCAATGAAGAAGCATTGTGTTGGAGGGGTCATCTCCGGGTGATGAGGTGAATTTCTTCCACACGTCTCTGCTGGGGCTAGACTTTACCTTGCATTGTTGAATGTAACTTTCAAGTCTAAGCGTAGAAAATAACACACTCGGACCTAGAGAGAGAGGGGGAAGGAAATGGAAAATCATTCAAATCCTATGTGTATATTGCTGACAATTCTTTAAACATTTATAATCATTTTTACTATTGCTACTAGTACTACTACTACTACTATCAGATAAACAGTAAAGGAAATTAAAATAACAGAAGACAAGATAGAAAAAAAAAGAAAGAAAAAAATAAATAACGACTTAAAACTTTCAAATAACCAGAAAGGGTAATGAATTATTTGACATGAAAGCTTTTTGCAGATTTCTTTATTTGAGCCCAATCTGACTTTGATGGCCCCTTCTGAATTATATGACGAACCTTATCGAATTTTATCACGTGTGCTAACAGCAGAAATGTTTGTATGAAATTCTGTTTTCTTTGTTTTCCTTACCACAGTGTTGTTTGACGCAAAATAGATGAGTTTTGTGCAACAGTGATTTTTATTGCCACATCACGTTTGGCTTTATTTTATAACCCACCCTTACTGTATTATACATTTTGCCAAAATTTATTGAATTTCCTGTGCTACACTATGCTGCTGATTCACCAAATTCCGCAACGTTTGTAAACATCGACTGAAAACCATCAGTAGCATCTTTCGCTCATGCAGTCTTGGCACTACGAAAACCCCGTGAAAAATTTCCACTCTATCGCTGGGGGTTGGCGGGGGGGTGGGGGGGGGGTGGGGGGGTCTTCTAAAACGTGCGAAAGCAGGCTGTACATGTGCATGTGCGTGTGGACACACTTGTACATGTGTACGTGTGTGTGAACACTACCTGAATCTGTGGTACACTAACTTTGGTTCAGAGAAAACTCCTTGTTCTTTTCCTTACCATGTACTGTTGGGTCATTTCATGGTCAAGTCTGCCAGAGAAAAGTGGAAATTTGATGCTTGGCCATGTTAAGTTTTGCCGTAATTTTAGAGGACGCCTGTTTTGAGGACGCCTTTTGAGGATGCACGAGGGTGGAGTTAAGGAAAAAACTAAAACTTTTATTCTTATTTTTTTCTCTTCCCTCATGTTATGAAGTTTAGATCTGTCCAGTGAAAATTAAATAGCAAAACATATATACATATATATATATATATATCTGTACGTTCACTTGGGAAAAATCGGTCATAAATATCGGCATTTTCGACTTAGACTGGCACCGACTAAATCTTTTCCAGAAAATGTCATTTTGCTTCAACTGTGCATATTCAATGTAAATGTATTGCTTACTCTGAGAAAAAAATCCAATCAAATTATCGGGCTAAGTGAGACTAATAAATGAAAGTAATTGGGGTGGGGGTGGGGGGGGGGGGGATTCTTGCTTGACAACCATACAATTTTCTTGGTGACAGCTCTGCAGAAACACAACACGCCTGGAGATCCATTCGAGAGCATTAATTTCTTCATTAACAAGTGTCCTGTTTTTTTTTTAATGGTGTTTCTTTTTTTTTTTTTTTATAACGTGCCATCCTCCTGATTTTTCTTGAGATATTTGAGAAAGGTGAAGGTCAAACTACGGCAAACATGACAAGAAATGACCTTTTTTTTTGATGTTGCTCATATGAATTAAAAATTATTTGATACTGTGATTGTTTCTTTTGTTTTGTTTTTTTTCTCATTTTTTATTGAAGTTAAATACGAGTAGCTGTACTTTACTATGTGGTTGAACAGTTGGAATGGCAATGAGCTTATAGTGTGATGTAACCAATTTTGAAAAGTTTTTGTTGTGAACACCTGGAGAGTCCTCCACACAACGCTACAGCTCAGCGGTGTAAAGATTGCTTATTTTGGTTTTGTTTCCCATTTGGGGCTATGTAATGAGAGAAGTGAATTATAAAGGAGAAGTAAATAGTTTTATTTATCTAATTTATGGACCAGATTGGTAGGTGTTGATGACTCTCTCTGCTCTCATAGTGAGATGGTCTCAAACAGCTATGAAAGTGGGGGATACTCTCTCAACTGCTGTAAAAAAAACAAAAAAACAAAAAAAAAAACACATTTTATCGGCTTTTTAGACTTCTTTTCCCCACACTTGGCTGTTGCCATTCTTTTATGGTTGTTTATTTACATGTGGCAGTCCTATTTCTAAAATAAAAAAATAATAAAAAAGTCTACTTGGTGTGAGGATGGAAGATTAATTTTCATATTGAGGCAGTGCTTTATGCGAATGTAGGAATTTGAAAAAGATAAAATATCAGTGTCTGAAGCTCTCTGTCTGGTCTATGCTTGCATTGATTTTGTAATATGAAAGTTTTTTTTTTTTTTTTTTTTTTTTTTGTATTGTTTTGGTTTGCTTTTAATCCCATTGCTAATTTTTTGGCGTGAAATCGTTCCGGAGATCTCGTAGGCAGTGAGGTCTCTTTTACAGTTGGCTCGTTTTTTTTCCGTCTCCGTCGCGTGAATCAGGTGACTCTTCATACGTTTTCATTACAAGGGCTACTAACCTGCATAAAACCGAGAGGCCGGTGAATGAAAGGACTCGATGGACGGCGGTCGAGCCGCGGGGTGTCTGAGCGGGGGGCAGGGTGCGCGGTGTATGAACGGGGGCGGGGCCGTCCGTGGATTCCGGATCATTAGGCCACGCCCACATGCCCAGCTTTGGAAGGAGTCCAAGGGATTGGCCTTGTAATTTTAAGATGAATCCGTCATCTTGTTTCTTTGTTTTTTTTTTTTGTTTTTTTTGTTTTTAAACAGTGCCCTGGATGGGCTGGTGGTTGACTGTGCGGAATGAGAACCCCCAGGGGTGAGAGGGACAATGCTGTTATCTCGTGGAGTGCTACTACCACCGCAAAAATCATTGCAGAGTGTCTCGGTCAGATACTTTACTGAACCTCACAAACCATGCTTCCTACTGCTACTACACTTGATTGTAACACCTGAAAATCTAGTTGATTTTTTTTTTTTTTTTTTTTTAGAAAATGATTTTGTATCGAGCTGAATCATAGCGGAAGACATCCGTGTGCTTGACCTGTTTCAGTTTGGCCTCCCATAGATACCTGTAGTACTGATCTTGTGCACTACAGCACCCTCTACTGGCAGGAGACAGAACACACAAAAGAATTAAGAGTGAATGTTTGGCTTGTATTTACCGTGTTAGGACTCGAGTGGGGGAACTTGCCAGGAGTTGAAACTAAGATTGGAGGGGCATATGAGCCTAATCAATAACATAATGGAATTTACATAAATTGTCAGTTGCCGAAGTACCAGCAAATTGCGGCCAATTTCTCGAGGACAGGACGGTTGAGTTACTTTAATCTTTCCCTGCTTTCACCCCACTTCCTATTTCTGCACAGAGGGGGGGATGAGGCTGTAGTTGGCTGGTGTTAGGCTTCACGGTTTCTTACCGTAATTTCCCCGCCCTGTCACGGCTCTTTTATCCGCGGAAAAGTTGC
The DNA here is from genome assembly GCA_039654925.1 of Anguilla pacifica. Taxonomy (NCBI): domain Eukaryota; kingdom Metazoa; phylum Chordata; class Actinopteri; order Anguilliformes; family Anguillidae; genus Anguilla; species Anguilla pacifica. The sequence goes on along the minus strand of CM077287.1, from coordinate 7,890,863 downwards.
GGCGAAAGACCCCGCGAACGTGGCGCTTTACTCCACCGCCGCCGAGATTTGTGCGCGCTCGAGCGCTCTGATGACGTCCAGCTCTCCGTGAATCACTACAGTACAGACATCAAATTCCGTTCACTATTCTGTGTTTTATTGGTGCTGCCATTTGTGCGTCTTTAAAAATCCGGTTGTGGTTCGGTGCGTGATTCCCCAGGCGTAAATCACCTCTGCGTGACCCCGTGGCCCAGTGTTTTCTGGGAGCCAGCGGTCCTCTACCTGTCAGAAGTTCGAAAACCAGACCGTGTACTCAGTAAATACCGTAAGATAACGGAGACGATACAGTTTACCTTTTGCACTCCCGCCTGTTATACCCGTTTATTCAGAGCCATCGATGGTTAGCAGCCATGTGCCCATACGTGGCTGGCTGTACACTTTAAGTTTCTAGCACTACAAGTTATACGTGAGCTGTGGAGGTGGGCCAGTCAAAATTTGTGCATCGAATTGCTAAAAAAAAAAAATGAATGTAAATATCGGTTTGCCAGTCTTGAATGGTCAAGTTCTACCGTAGTCACTTGTTGAGGGTGGGATGTGCAATGAGGAGATGCTGCTTGGTATGGAGTGTTGCGTCGTCTTTCAGACGATGTGTTATTAATTTTCTACGTTTACCTTGACAGGCGCGCACTACACCCCACACCCACACCAGTTAACCTGAGGTTTGGATCCCGCATTGGAGTTGTGGGTACACAGTGACACACTTCAGGAGTGTGTGAGACTCCCTTTATCGAGTTATCGAGTCCTCTGGGCGGTTCGGTGGCAGTGGCGTTTCTTTAGTTAAGGACTTGCTCTCCTCTTCTTACAGTCACCGGTGTTTGCCTGTGGTCCAGTGTACAGGGGTACCGAGTATTAAATAAATCTGTGTTCTGGGCAGTGTTTGCTGGTGAATAAGCCGAGCGTTCCTTTCACCGTTCTCTCGCGTTGATGATGGAGTCAAAGTACTAAACAAAAATTTTTAAAAAAAAATAATTCTACAGTTGATTTTCTGATTCTGTGGCATGGTGGGGTACGGTGACGTGACCGAAAAAGAAGAAAACACTGTTTCATGTTTTATCCCGGTTACGCGTGTGAACGGTGGGTCTAGCTATGCTGAGGGGAAGGCAGTATTCTGTGCAGTGTAGTAATGGGGAAACGGAAGCATAGGTAATGCCTGTGACCAGACTGAAGATATTGTTTATAGCGGTTTTAGCGGGAAAGCTACTTGTTTTGTGCACTAAAACGGCACTGAATGTCACGGGGGTAACAGTACACTACCAAAGGAAAGCTGAGATCGAGATGGGGTGAGAATCGCAGTGAGGAAACGGTGGGGGGGGGGGGTTGTTGGATGTCTCTGCTCGTTCCTTACACACAGTTCAGGCCTGCTCTATCTGAGCTTTAAATGCTACAAGGCGTTACGCCATCTGTGTGGCGACTGGTTACTTCAGACTGCAGCGTTACCGATGTGCATGCAAGCGTGCACGTGCGCACGTGAATGAGTGCACGTGTACATATACGCGCATGTGTGTGCACGTGCAAGTAAGCGAGAGGTGGTTTTGCGACACTTTTGGCATTTCTCCCCCGTGCGTGGATCCCCTGTCCCGTCCCCCTGAGGGGGGGGGAGGGGGGGGGGGGGGGGGGGGGGGTAATGCACTGACCCCGTCCCACTCTTTAGGGGCCTGCTTGGGTTCCTGCCAGTTCCTCTCATCAGTTCATTCGTTCAGGAGCTCTGCTGGTACTATGAGATGTCTTCATAACTGATGGATTTTACGCTTTTTTGCTTGACATCCACACCGAGGTGCTGGATACAGAGAATTTTAAGCTTGTTTTATTTTATTTTTTTTTTGTTGTTTTTTTTATTTTTTTTTATTGGCTGATAATTACCTGAACACTATTGTATGTAGGACCACTTAATATAATTGTCTTTTTTAAATAAAAAAAACAGGATAATTAAACATTGTGTAGTGGTGTATAAAATTAAAGTAATGTATTATGTTTTTTCTGTTTTTCTTTATTTTATTTTTTTTTAAGTATACCAAATGTAAATGATGTACTATAATGAGTGTGCCAATCTTCCTTTGTAGAGCCAGACTCTTTTCAAGTGCCAATGTTGTGAAAATCATTATGGGCCAATGTATTTTATGGTCCAGTTTTTAAAACAAATAAAACACTAAATATGTGCTAGAAATGAATGGAAAACGACAACTTAATTCTGTATTTAAGATTAAAAGAGAAACTGCTGTTTTTAAAGAATTGTGTCATTTTAATTGCATGTGTTTTGGTGGGGTTGGGGGTGGGAGAGACAAGAAAATGTATTAATGCAAAACCCTTCTTAAAAGGGCCATAAAGGTTATTGATTTAAAGTATTTTAGCCATATTTCTTTTTTGTATTTGTTTCATTTCAACCACTGTTGCCTGAACCTCATTCAAACATGAAATGATTTTCATAGCCTTCTCCTACAAAGAAAAAAAACGATTTAAAAAAATTATCTGTTTTAAATTGGAATAAAAACTGTTCCTATACCTTGTGCTTGCATCATTTGTTTGGTGTTAAATGTGTTTGGTCATGCGGAATTGGATATTTGCTCTGTCCACACTCTAAAAGCAGTTGTATAGCAGTAGAGCAGAAGAATGTTGGCCCCACTTATTTCTTTTCATCTTTACACCTGTTTATTCAAAGTTGCGTGGGAGTACATTTAACTGTCACGCTATAGAAACACAGGACGTTGAAGCCATTGTAAACCCTGATCTTATTGTAAACCTTTACCTTACACGGTGTGACGAGTAGGATTTACATTTGTCCGGAATGGCGTGCGGAGGTTCTGCCGACCGGTAATGGGAGTGTCCACAAGGGTTTGTGGTTTCATCGGAGACGAAACGAAAACCAGCCGAAGCAAAAAAAGAAAAGAAAAAAAAAAAGTTCTCTATGCAAATTTGGTAATTATGTTTACTTGCTCTTTAAGTGGTGCACGGGCGGAACAACAGAAGCTCTCTGGAAGAGCAAGCACAGACATGCTAGCGCTTAATGCGCGGGCCAAACGGCAAGCTGCGGTTTCGGTGCCACCTATAACCACCGCCGCTGCAGCGTAATTAGCAATGTCTGACCGAACAACAGGGCTGCGCTGGAATAACGTCAGTTACTTTTTTTGTGCCGAGTTTGTGGGCTGGTTTGTAGATCAGCACTAGTTTCAAAAGGTGTAATTCGTGCTATGCTCTCCAGAACATTCCAAAAAGACGGATGTTTATCTGTCTCAGACACTTAAATGGCTGCTTGGGAAAAGTCTTATTTTTTGTTCCAGCAACGAAGCAGGAAAATATAATAGAATTATAACTGTGGCTATTGTTTATGGACAGAAGGTGTATGTTTCTGACTAATTGCATAACAATTTTTACTCTTTTGCACCAAAATGGTACAACGTTGTTATTTCATGGCTGTTTGTTTAAAAGTGACAAAATGGGATCTCCAAAATGTATACATGCAAAATCACACAAGTATTGGGTAGTGAATTGGGATGTTTATTGAGAAAAGAACAGTTGAAATTTCAATACAAACATTCTGTATTCTCCAAATATATGCAGTGGAAAATGTATCACATTTTCATTCAAACTACGTCATATACAAGTACTTGGTTTCTCAATTTATTTTAAAGTCTTAAAAAATAAAGAATTTGTTTGGGCTAGTGCATTTGGAAATGAGATACCCTTCAACTATTCAACTACCTTTTCCAATACAGTATACATATCTAAATGCTTATGAATTTGACCCCAATCTGTTATACAGTGTCCATAGACTCTTCCACAGTCAAACAGAACGGTTTGTATTGTTTACAAAGGGGCTACTGGACAGTAGGTGACACTTGGGTCCTTTGTGCAGCCGTTACTGGTGAGTATTGGCATCGTCCTGTCTGAAGCAGTCGTACGGCTAACGTGAAATGTTCTCACAATGCTACCGGAATGTTCTGTCAATGTCACAACATTGGCAACAACATCGTGCGAATGTTTTGCGTTGGGCCTGGGGTGTACTCATTGGTTTGGAAGAGGAGGAATATGACCCACCCCCCAGGTTCAAATGCGTGACTTTTAACTGAACTCCATCCATGCTGGAGCGGCCCTGCGCACTCCGTGTAAATAAGTTCACCTGCTCGTCGTCAGGCCAGAGAGACCCAGAGACACGGCCTTGCCCAAACGGCGGTGTGAGCCTTTCCCCCAATGAAGCCACAGAGCGTGAGGGGGGCATGCCTCCCCATTGTACAGCCCATGGAGTGATCACTGTGCCTCCCTCAATCTTCCTGTAATGAGCCTGTTGTAGCCAAAACTGACACTGAGACCATGACATACTCTACTCCACAAAACAAGAAAGGGAGGACGTGCAGTTCTTTGGGTTCTGAAAACCCTGGTAAATGTTAAGAAATGATGACTGGCTCTCTGTGCACCAATAGCTTCAAAAGAGCACTTTGTTTATTCCAAATGTTTTGCTGTAGTTATAGCTAAACCCATATCCTGTCCTGGATGTAGCATGCTGTAGCATAAAACCGCCAATGTATATCCTTTCATGCCAGTATGCCTGGAGCAAATTAAGAGCAGCTCTGGTGCCATCATCCAATGTACATCACACCCCAAGGACACAGAGCCTAGGAAATATTGTCCCAGTTGAGAAATGGCACAATTTAGAGTTGTCCACAGCAGTGCAATGTGAAATCCAATTACCCCCCCCCCCCCCGAAGAGGATATCAGCTTTCAGCCATTACCTGATCATAGATCTGAAGAATCCTAATCAATATCCGGCCATCATGCCAATTAAAACTCTTCACACAGCTACAAATCTCTATTCGGGAGCAGCAGAAAAGTGGTTCACGCCCCGTGACCCGAAGCTCTTGCATGCAAACTTCCACATCCTCATGTATCCAGTGAAGAGGAAGAGGCTTCCTTGACTCGTTTAGTTATAGTCGTTTGAGCCGCGGTTATTAAAGCATTTCACTCATGAACTAGCTAAAATGGGCCTTAAAACAGACGGTCACCTCTATCTGACATCGCAAGGGGCGCTCGTTCCTCGATATCGTACTGGGAGCTGCACTGTCGTGTAAAGCCCATTTACGCACAGTCGTGGAAAGCAGCGCCACTGTGTGCAGTTCGTGCTTTTTATGTAGACGCTGCATATAACGTAGGTAGCATTAACTGGGGAAATCAGTGGTTTAAAAAAAATCACTGCATTTGTTCTAAGGGAAGCGTGCGCTAGACAGGTTCTCTCCAAACAACGGATTTCCTGTTCTCATTCTCAACTGCTAGAAAGACCGTTCAAACAAGAAAAGAGCTACGATTTTGGATATTGCTGGGAACGAAGCTGTAATACCTGGCATAATTGATTTCGTTAACGTCGTTAGCTCGTCTTATCTCACACCAACGGGAAACGATAGGCTTTGCGAAAGGGTGCGACACTGGTTCTTTTTGTTTGTTTTTAAAGTCGTTTTTCAAACCCCCTTTTCCACATTGGGATGATCTAGTCCAACGTTATCTATTACGCGTTCTTCAGAACAATCAAGTACTGTAGCTAGCTGGGCAGCTAGCTAAGCGATAAAACAATCATATCTACCGTTAGCTAGTTATAGCTTGCTAGCTATGCACGTAGCTAACGGCGAGCTAGCACACATAGCTAGTTAGCTATACAGTATGTATCCACTTTAGTCTTCATGAAGAAAGGATTGAAGCTGTTCCTCTCTTGCCTTACCCTGACTGATAAAGATTGAATAAACACAAACGGGGCGAAATCTTGACTCCCAACACTCGGGCGGCTGAAAATCAACGAAACAAAGAAGAAAAATCGTTTTAGAAACTAACTAAACGGCACTTGTTCTTGTCTGGAAAGAAATACTTTAAATGAGAAATTGACATGATGTTTCCACAATCCAGACACTCAGTAAGTGTATCTTTATTTCTATTTAGCTAGCTAGCTACGTGGTGCAATGTGTTAGCTAGCTAACGCTTCTATATTTGTGGTAGCTTGTCTGCTTTTCTATTCGGAGCTTGTCTGTGTCGAGCAAGCTAAGGTTTGCATTTATTTACATTATTCGTTTTCATGTGCTTATGCAGCTAGCTAACTAATTGGGTGGATTGTAAACCAAGACCCATTGTTAAAGTGGTACCTAGCCGACAAGCTAACATAATCGCAAATGTATAGCAAGTCCGAAAAGGTTAGCTAGCAAGTCATCTAGCTGCCAGCTAACGCTAATTCATTAGACCTAGATCGCTTAGATTATAAACGGGTAGTCATAACGTTATAATGGTAGCCGCCACTAACGTCTGTGTTGCAAATGCCCCTTGGTAGCATCGTAACTAGCTAACGTCGCATGAGATGTAGAGCATGCTAACGTTCACTGTCCAAGGTTTTTTGGATAGCTTGGCGCTAGGTGAATAGCTATAGTGAAGGACTTAGTTGTTTTTTCGGTAGCAGTATTTTGCTATGTGACGTGCTGCTAACTATCACGGTAGTTGGCTTACTGGCCAACCAGCCAGGTGGTTGCCAATAAGAGACTGTCAAAACTTTTCTATTAACTTCTAGGTAGCTAACTTATCTTAATTGCGGCTGAATGGAGGTGTATTAGCAGTAGCTAGGACATTTTGGAACACGGAATAAATGGTGACTTCAGTAGCATTTCCCACGAATATTTCTACGTTAGCTAGCCTACAAAATGGCTGTATTTTGAATTATGGCTCACGTTGGCTAAATGGTCTCTGGTGATACTTTTCACACTGCGCTAACTAGCATGAGCACGCGATGCTATAATATGCTAATGCTAAATTCTAGTTCAGATAATTATTGATTGCTGACTCTTATTTAGTCATCTTAGAAATTTCAGATCACAAGTTGCACACGCTTTGCGAGGTGGGTAAAGAGTTGCAGGTAACGACCCTGTGCTCCTTTGTTACAAAATATTTTTTTGTAGCCAGTGGTACTTGAAAGACGGATTACTTATATTAGTCAGCAAGACTAACATTCAGTAATTTATCAGTTTGTCATTCAGTTATGCGTGTTTAGTCTTCTGTACTACACCTCGACGCACATTTTATGTGGTTTAACCACGAGTAGCTGCAATGTGGGTAATTCCGCTATACTTGAGATGCGCAGTAATTAGTTGGTTAGCCAGCTATCGAATGAAATAAAAATGTCACTATCACGTTGTGTTGATGCGTTTGTAATTATTTAATTGGCACTCCATTTACAAAAAAAAAACGTAGCGCAGTTGTTCCTTTTCTCGCATGTGCGCAAAGAGAACAGGTATGAGACTAAATGTGTGTTCAGTTTAAATGGAGGATGAAGTATTCCAGTGTGTACTGAAAAACGTTGGATTTTTTTCCTGCTTCGCCACCAGGCCAAAGGCGTATTAGGAAAGCATCAGCTGCTTACAGATTGCGTTTTGCCAGTAGTTAAAAATGTAAAATATGCCACCTGAAGTATGCCTTGCCCTGTTTTTCTGAAGAAAGAATTGGGTGGACGGCCAGCAATTACATAATTGAGATGATTCGCGAAGTGTATCACATACGGACTGCGGAATCATTAAAAAAAAAACACTAATCATAGCTGTCTTATTTCCTGAAGTGACAACCCTTTTGTTTTTTTTTGGTACTTTTATTGGTGTTGCACAGCAGCTGATATGGCTGTGTCGCCCTGTGGACACAGCTGTTTAGCTGTTTTCCTGTGTAACAACCTGTGTCCTGTGTAGAAGCCCGTGAACTGTGTAGAAATGCACTGAAACGTCGTACTACCTAAAAGTGTTCCACACCTTTTACAGTGACTGTTTAAAATATAGCCAGGCAGCAGGTACTTGGACTGGAGGTAAAATTAAGTAAAATATTTCTCTGTCACTACCTTGGGCCTCTTCCTAAAATAATGACCACACAGCATGATTAAAAAAATTTTTAAAAATTAAAAAAACATTCAGAGGTAGCTTAAATCTGTGGCCACTAGTAGTGTTTAATGTTAAAAGCAAATATTTCTGATATTGTGCTAGTAGCCTAAATCTTACCTGAAAATAAATGAATAAATATCTGACTACTGTTAAGAAAAACGATGTGCATCTAAAACTGTGGTACTGCTTTTTGAACCCCTTGCAGTGGCAAGGTAAAAATCACGACAGTATGTGTGGAGTTAGAAGGCCTAGTCTACAATAGGGGAATGCTGTGGGCTAATTTTCAAAGTTAAGAGGAACTATGATTGCAGTCAGGGGGTTAATTCCATGAAATGGATAGAAATTCAGTGAATTGGAGAAATCCACATGGAGCATTGTGGAATTTTTTTTTTTAGGTTGTGAATGGAATTTCTGTTTGTGCACCATTGACTGAATAGAAGTAGAACTGACTTCCGTCCTCTATTGAAGAAAATGTGCAGATCTACGGTTTGGTGCACGGGCATTTTTGCTGGAGAACCATCTGTGAAACCATGTTGGCATTTGGATGGCACTAGATCTGTTTTTCTCCTGAGTTCTTTCAGTACAGAGATGGCAACAGAGGTGGTCTATAAGAGCAGATCGCTTGAAATGGCATTGTTGAGTCTCAAGCCCTGTCGATATCTCTCACGTGCACCATCAGAATTAAGATGTGCCTCTTTATTTACCTGCTCCGAATGCTAATGTTGGAGCTGATTTTTAGCCCCAGGGGCTTCAGAGGTGTCGAATGAATTGTAACACTCCCCGAAACAAGCGCGTTAGCAAATCCATTCATTCAAATGAACATTAAACACATTATAGCCGAGATGCTGTAGTCTGCACTCCTGTCGGGTAACTATATATATATATATATTTTCAATCCCCCGTTATCATTCTAAGAAAAAAGGGACTTCCAGGGAACTGTTGTTTAACACTGAAACTAGGCCTGAACCATCCATCCCATCGACCGCAAACAGTTCACTCTTAACTGAACCAAATCAAACTTCTCGCAGTGCTTTTTTTTTCTCTCTCTTCTCTTTTCCTTTTGTTTCTAAGCGATGCTTCAGTAAGTGACATTCTAGAATCGAGTAGGAGGCTTCATGCGATGGTGCTGTGCTTCATTTTGCAGATGTGCTGTTCTTTCCACTACTGATTCGTTACTGGGACCCGGAGTGATATTCAGTAATTATTTTGTTTGGTGATGAGCTGGATTTGTAGTACAGATATGCAGGAAATTAAACCAGTGGAAACTTCTAGCGCTACGCAAACTCACATCAGTCACAGTTTGTGGGCGGTTAATGTGCCTAGAAAGGCGGTGGTGTGCTAGCAGGCTGGTTGCTCCTCTTTGCAAATGGCACCATTATGTGGCAACAAACGTCTTTGAAAATGTACGTCTCTCATTGATGTAAAGTGCCGCGTAAACGTGAATCTTCATATTGTATGGTTGTTTGTGTGTGTGTGTGTGTGTGTGTGGAGGGAGGGGTTATGTAGCCTAGCTTGTCACCTGCCTGATTTACCGTAGACTGCTCTGTTTCCTGCTCAGAGTTCGCCTGCCAACCCAGCTGGTGGAGGACTGGAGTTTGAAATTGCCCAGTTCACTCTGCTTTCATATTTGCCCTGATAGTCCTGTTCTGAGTACAGACTGATGCTCCTTTGGGGATGCTGGTCCATATATGTGACAGCATGCAGAGATGGTGGCTTGAAGGCATACAGAAGCCCACGTAGCCAATGAAGACTGCTCAGTGCTATAAGGAGCGCCCCCCCCACCCCACCCCTCCCCCCCCCACCCACTGTTCTGTAAATTGATTTTAAAACATTCCAAATCCTATAGACCATGATGGTCTCTGTCCTCCTTAAAGAATGCAGGGTTTTCTGGGAACTGCGATGTCATATTCACCGCTGGAGTAGTGCATTCTGTGAACCCACATCATTAGTGAAAACCTTTTAAGGTGATCAGAACCTAAAGAAGATTACGTAGAGACCTGTATGCCTGTGCAGTGCGTTTAGGCACTCTGATGAAACAGTCTAACCAACCACTGGACAGGTTCTGAAACTCGGTAGTCTGAGAGCACGCCCATATCTGCACATCTGAAATCATGTTAAGTGAGCGTCAGCCGCCCTTGAAGTAATTACGCTGAAAATGGCGGCACTTCATTAAGCGAAGTGTTTTCTGGATTTTCTTAAGGGTCTCGGACGTCCGTTGTCCGCGAGCTCGATTCCAGGGAAAAAAAACAGAACGCGAGAGCTCACGCTGGCATCGGGGGGGAAAAAAAAGGGCAGTTTTGTTGCCATGGCGCCTGCCGAGGGTCCTCAGCTGTGGCGCAGGGACGGTGACCGTGACGTTGTTATGGAAGTGGCGAGTGTGCCCAGGCTGTTTGCCTGAATGTCTCCAGGCCCCTATTGACATACAACAACAGTGCTTTGGCTTTGCTTGTTTTGAGAGTGGCATGCGATTCAGTAGGTAGGATTGATTTTTTTTATTCCCCCCCCCCCCAATCATAAAGAATTATTGGACAAAGAGGCTTATAATTGTGTGACAGACTCAGCTGTTCCTACTGAGTCTCAAAAGGCCACTCGATCTGATACGGATCCAGTGCTCTTGGGCTTTCCACAGAAACGGGGGGGGGGGATCCCATTCTGGTTCAGTCAATTCAGGAAAATAAATTAAAATTCAACTTATTCATTTAAAAAAAAAAAAAAGAAGATAATCCTCATAGAAAATTGTGGCCTTTTTTTTTTCTTCTTCGATTTGCGAGTCGAATTTCGGTTCCTTTCCTGAATTGAAATGGAATCGGACCACCCCCCCGGAGCCCCGCCCCTTTACACACACTCCCTCATTCAGGTGTGGGGTTTTTGTGGGGATGGGCGGGGCTAAGATGGCGGAGGCTCACCCCCTGCTGTTCAGGTACGCTTCAGTACGCCCCTGAGCAGGGGGCGGGCCTCTGTGGGGTCCCGCCCCGCTGTGCTCTAATCCAATTAAATTCCCTTATGCCACTTTATTGGAGTAGTAAGACCCGCCCGCACACGGGATTAAGCAGGGGTGGGGGGGGGGCAGGGGGGTGGCGGGGGATTATGGATTTAACGCCACGCTTTTCCCCCCAGCCGCACTGGATCGCTCGACCCTCAAAGTGTAAGCAGGTCTTTTTTTCAACCCCCCCCCCCCCCCCCCTTCCAGAACAATCTGTCATCTGCAGGGAAGACAGGTTGTACAGGGGCATTTGGAAAGATGAGGAAGTCAAAGACATGAGCGTGAGAGATTGGGGGGGGTCTGGCAGTTACGTGCCTGAAGAAATTCGTTTCTCCACGGACTCGTCGGTTCATAGCCGTCGTTTATTGGCCCTGGCCGGTCTTTATTTAAATATTGGTGGGTAAACGCCTTATTAATGTTCACCATTTTACCACCTGAAGTGGCGATGACCTTCATTTCCTCACCACTTCAGTTCGTCGTAGTGCGGGTGCACAGCCGGGCTGAGTCGCCTCCTTCCCCTCTCTAACTGGGTTTGCGGATGAAACTTGGTAATCTCGGCGAAGCCCGGGGTGGATCAGGATGATCGCATTACCGCGAGACGTCCCCCGCCAGACCCTTCGGTCCGCCTCCCGTCACCGCGGCTCAGCTTGCCCCGAGACTCCGGGGTTCCGTCTGCACCCGTTCGGCTCTCGTCGAATCTCTACAGCGCAACACCCCCGTCAAAAAAACGCGGTGACAACGCGTGCACGTCAGTGCGACAGGCCGATGACCCTGGGTAAGGATCAGCCAGCCACTCAGTCTGCTGGAATTTACCGGAATGACGTGCACCCATAATTGGGATCTCTCCTGATTTGCTCCCTTTCAGGTATATGAACTAAAGGAGTTTGCATTTGAACTTTGACCTCATCATGACCCGTATTTGCACAACCAGTTTAGCGTCTTTGTGCTTTGATCATACGCTCTTGTCCAGGTCCCTAGTTCAGGCAGGGTCTTTGATTTATTCTCTTTAGATTGATGAGCCTGACTGCCAGACACACACACACACACACACACACGTGTAAGGCTGCCTATTATGACATGACCCCCCCCCATTACCGGACCCCCATCTCCTCCCTGCTCCCCTCTGAAGCCATGGCTTTTGAGGTGTCGGTTAGAAAAATCCCAAATCCACCGTAAAATTGGGATCTCCACGCATAACGAATCAGAACGTTTGGAGTCGCACATATCCGTGAGGGCGTTTGGAATCATTTGGAATTATATTTTGGTGGGGCTGGGGGCAGGAGAGGGCGGGGGGGGTGGGGGGACAGGGGGAGCAGCGAGCCCTGTGTTTTGTGTTTTTTTTTCTTTCCCCCTGGCACCGGGCCACACACACTGTGCTTGCCTGTCTCTATTCTGCACTTCCTCCTGGGTGCGATGTGGTGGGCTTGGGGGGGTGGGGGGAGTGGGGGGGGGGGGCAGGGGGTGTGGAGGCATTATTAAGCCCACTTGAATTAACAGCACAGCCCCCAGCCTTTGTTGAAAAGCCCCCAGCTGGGGAAAGGTTAATCCCCCCGGTCCCTAGCCTCTCCCACTAAACAAACTCTCCCTCCCTCCCTCCCCTCTCCCTCTCTTCCTTCCTCATACACGCACGCATGCATGCACACACGCACACACCCCACATGCATACACACACGCACACACCAGAGCACGCGCGCGCACACACGCACACAAACACACCACATACATACACACACACACACGCACTCTCATACACACACATTTGTATTCAGAGCGGTCCAGTGCATTTCTTGTATGTTGAGATGCATATATTGAGCGTTGCCTTTTCTGTATAAATGCCTGCATGCACGCGCACACACACACACACAATCTTTTCCCCTCTCACACACAAACACTCATACATATATATATGTATACACACACACGGTTGTATTCAGAGCACTCCAATGCTTTTCTTTGTTGAGGTGCATACATTGAGCATTGTCTTTTCTCTGCCTACACAGACACACGCGCGCACACACACACACACACACACACACACACACAATTACAAAGATACTGTCTGTCCTCGGCCTCCCGTTTTCCCCCCTCCCGCCGCCGCACTGCATTGCCGTAATAATGATGCACACATTCACATTTCATTCTAATCGCCGAGCTGTCACACGCCCGGATCCAGTAATAATGATACACACAGACACACTTTATCCCTGTCAGTGAAGACACACAGGCAGCCGCATGCACACAGACACGCACACGCACACACACACACACACACACACGCAGTCACATTCAAACAGACACGCACACACACGCAGTCACATTCAAACAGACACATGCAAACAGACACGCACACACACATTCACTCACACAGATGCACACACACACACGCTTACACAGCCACACGCACACATGGACAGTCTCACACACACAGCCACGCGCGCACACACACATTCATTCACATAGACACACAGCTATACGCACACACACAGGCAGTCGCATTTAAACAGACACACACACACAGCCACACGCACACACACATTCTCTCACACAGATGCGCACACACACACGCTTACACAGCCACACACACACACACACAGCCACACGCACACACACATTCACTCACACAGATGCACACACACACACGCACACATTCACTCACACAGCCACACACACAGCCACACGCGCACACATTCACTCACACAGATGCATGCACACACACACACACACACACAGCCACACGCACACACATTCACTCACACAGATGCACACACACACATGCTTACACAGTCACATGCACGCACACACCCATTCATTCACACAGACACACACGCGCACACAGCTATACGCACACACACACACAGCCACACGCATACATAGACAGTTACCACACACACACGTGCACACGCAGATGAACACATAGTCACGCGCACACACGCAGACAGACACACACACAGTCTCACACACACACACGCGCACACACATCCGCAGCCTCCTGGGTCTTATCCTCTTTTTTTTTGTTTCCGAGGGAACAAATTGAATGGCGGTGTTGACACGCAGAGCACAGCAGATGTCTGTGTCATTAAGGGCACGGCTGCTCATTTGCATGACAATCAGGCTGCTCTGTAAGCCGCCGCCCCCGGGGGGGTGGCGGGGGGGCTCTCGCAGGTCACAGGTGATATTGATTTTTGTAGCGGGTCGCTCAAATTGATTTCTGACGGTGGGAGGCCAAAGAACTGCCAGGAACTCCCGCTGTTCTTCAGCACGCACACACTCCTCTCACACACACACACACACACACACACGCGCTCACAGTCACTGCACGCACACACACACATGCGCTTGCAGACACTGCGCACACACCGCACACACGCACACACACCATACGCATGTGCACACACACACACGCGCGCTCGCAGTCACTGCGCACACACCACATGCACGCACACACCACATGCACGCACACACACACACACACCATACGCATGTGCACACACATGCACGCACACTCCGCATGCACACACACTCACCGCACACATGCGCGCACACACTCAACACACACACCACACGCATGTGCACGCATGCAGACACGCGCACACTCCACACTCACACACACACACACACACACACACACACACACACACATCGTCTCCTCTTAGCTCTAAAATGCGTGCAGATTAGCCGAGTGTCCAGACACATGGTCTCATTAATACAAACCGAGAGCGTTAGCCCGTGGAACAGGAAGGCAGAATGCGGGAGAGCTGGAGTCGGGGTGAATGAGAAACAAACCGCAGACACACTTAGCATCTCTCAGCGGCTTCCTGGCGTGCCGTGTCGCTCTCCCAGGGCTAACGAAGCTGCTGGGCATTATGCAGGTCTGCGCGGTCGCGCGCGCGGAAGGAAATGCTAGCGTACTTGCGGCGTTAGCCTTTCTTGCACCGTTCTCGTTCTGGAGGAAAGTGAAACATTTTGTTTTTCAAAAACACGTCGGTGGAGCTAGCTCTCTCCTCACCACAGGGCCATTAACGGAGAGAGAGCAAAAGGCTAACCACCCCCGCTAAACGAGTCTTGCATTACCTGAAGTTTATTTATTTATTTATTTATTTATTTATTTATTTATTTATTTATTTATTTATTTTATCTTTTTTTTTAATTTTTTTTTTTTTTTTTTACAAATTATACGTAGACATTTTAGCTTAAAAGGTTACTCCCTCAAAGGGATTAGGGCCTATTATGTGTTTTTGAATGGCAAAAGACGGACTGATTTATGAACGTAACAAGTTTTGTATTGCAAATAGAATTTTCTTGTGTGTCTTTTCAGTGCCGCTTGTTTTCAGTTTTAAAAAATGAATCGTATTTTGCTGAGTACGACGCTCTGAAGGAGTTGCCTGAAGAGCGATTCATATTTACTGAAAAGCAATTCATATTTTTAAACATGATGTATCAAACATTACAGACGTGAAGAGGAATGGGGAGAGAGCCCGCCTCTAAAACAAGTGAGAAACAGAAATGGCGTCGAATGACATCGTAAGGCAAGCGGTGAGATGCTCGAGCTGGAGGTGCAGGTCAAACGAAGGGGTCTGAGAGGAGTTGCAGACTTGCAGATACTGTTCACAGGGAGAGGGTTGGATACGTGATAGGGCGCAGACACATTTTGGATGATGATGCAGTCGCTGTAGTCATGTGCTGGGGCAAGTGAAGGAAAAGCTCTTCTATAAAGATGGCGGATGGGATAGTAGCAAATCAGACTGAGGTGCAATGTCTGCTTAGAGAAAGAAGGCGGAGGAAGCCCCTCTGCCTTGGCTGACTGACAAGGTGGTTCAGTCCCTATTTGAGGAAGCCCCTCCCCTTTGGGCTGACTGACAGGTGATCCAGTCCTGGTGAAATATATTGCCCGCCCCTGGTCTGGAGCCAAAGTGGGACTTGTGCTCTTCTGCTCTTAACGGGTTACAGTGTCGATCGTGTCCCCGCATAATCGGCAGTGAGGCACTTTTATGACGATAACGGAGACAAGCTGGGGCCCATGTCGTAACTATGGTGATACTGCCATGTGTGATGTATATCATGACCTCACAGTACACAATGCAGATTGCGTATGTTGTTTGGTTATTAATGGTGTTAGAAGGCTGAAGAGATGTATATTAGTAGTATTTTTTTGTATGGGTTTAAATCCTGTATAATTGGGCGAGTGAGTGTGCCTGGACGTCTGATTTTTGCTTCCATTTTGGAACAGACAAAGTAAACGGTTGTAAGACCACTTGAGTCTTGCAGGATTTGACTGGAAAACGGTAAATTCAGAGTTTCTAGCCCTCCCCCCATTTTGTTCATTTTGTTTAGATTTAGTTCCCTGCCCCCCCCCCCCCCCATTTTGTTTAGATTTTCACCCTTTGTTCTGTAAATTTTCTGAACTTTGTGAATGACAAAAAACACAATAAACGGAGTGTTTGTTTACAAGTGCCTGGGATGAGAAATGAAACCCTTTATAACTCAGACCATTTAAAGGTTCCTGGTTTTCTTTGTGCTTGGCACAGCCAGCTAACCGCCTTCCCGAGGGTTAAGTCACAGATAATTTGTTTCTCCAGAAAACATTGAATCATCATAGAATTGGAATAAATGCATTTACGAGAAATTAAAGTAATAAAAACTGAGCTGATGACCATTTTTCAGTGAGTGCCCTGAATTTGTGCTTCGAATCTCATGGAGATTCATTTCTGTAAAAAGTACAGCCTTAACAGTCAAAATGAGAATTATAATAAGGTTTTCTGTTTTTTTCCACACGCTGCCACACAGCAGGAAACAGATGCTTTTTCAGGCCGTTATTTTAAAAGCAGCTGTTCCGTTTCATTTGTTCCTTTTGTTAACTGGCCTTAGGCTGAGATCAGTTGTAGCTGGAGTGGGAATTCAAATTAAAGAGCACGAGGCCGTGTTGACGCTCAACTTTAGTTTCAGAACCGTTGGCAAGTGTTCGTTCGTAAGAACATAACAGGGTTAGAGGTGTTTTACAAGGTGAGCGGCTATCTGGCTGCTGATATATTTCTTGTAATTCCCAGCTTGGTTGTGGCCATTTTGTATCCTTTTATGAATTGAATAATACCCATAATGCTCCGTGTTTTTAGATTAAGCTTTTATTACGTGCGTGGAGCTGTGAGAGAGCGGAAGGGGAGCGTTTTTCGTTTTGTAAAATGCTTTATTGCGCGGTGTCAGTACGGTTCGTTGCTTTCGTCAGCGAATGTGCGGAAATGTTTGGTACCTCGTTTCTCTGGACAAAACCTCCGAGGGACCCCATCCCGTTCGAGTCCTTTCATTTCGCGTTTTTTTTTTCTTTTTTTTTTTGGAGGGAAAAGAAAATTGTTTTCCATTTTCGTCTCAGGCTGACCCTGTTCCACTTGAAAGCGGGTATTCCAAGGGCCCAATTTTTCGTTCCTTTTTTTTTTTTTCCGAGGGCCAAGTCCGTGATTACGGAATTACAGAAAACGCATTACTGCACATTTCGCTCTTATATCCCCCGCTGCTTACAAAACTGCAGCCTTACAAATACAGCACTACGCAGTGGCCTAAGTGTTACGTACAGCAAGAACAGCGTTCAATCCATTTTGCCTCAACGTTCCCATTAAATGAAATATTTTACTTCCTGCGTAATCACGCCTGTTATTTGGCTCTTTGCACCCTTCACCAAATTGGTTTTCGGGGTTGAGGGGGGTGCTGTCTCGGCTGGATTGAGCTGGATCCTCTAAAGTTTCAAGCTTCGTGGCACACAGCATTATTGTGTAAATTTAAGCGTATAATTAAGAATGATACATAATAATATTATGTTATAATTAAGCATATTCTTATTGAAGTATTACATGAAGTGAATCTTATTGAGGTATTACATTGTCGAGCAAGTCAAGTGAACCTGGGGTTTTGGTGGTGGTGATGGTGGTGGTGGGGGGTAAAATTGCTTGTACTGAACGTGCTGTAGTGTCCCCTCCTGCTGTTTTTGGGGCAGGGAAAATGTCCCCTCTTTGCTGTGTTATCTGTCTGTGTGTGTGTGTGTGTGTGTGTGTGTGTGTGTTGACTCGTGCAGCACAGTGTGTGATCTGTGTTGGCGGATTTTGTCTGAGCGTCCTTTGATGTGCCTTCATGCCATATGTGTGCATGCAGATCTGAGCATGTGGAGCGAGTGTGTGTGTGTGTGTGTGTGTCTGAGTGTGTGTGTGTGTGTGTGTGTCTGAGTGAGTGTGTGTGTGTGAGCGAGTGTGCGTGTGTGTGTGAGCCTGGTGTGAGCCTTTGATGTGCCTGCCATATGTGTGCATGCAGATCTGACTGTGGAGAGATTGTGTGTGTGTCTGCGCACGTGTGTTCACGTGCGTGGTGGGTGGTGTGTGTGACTGTGCGTGTGTGCGTGTGTGTGAGCATGCGTCTGTGTCTGTGTGTATGTGTATGTGTGTGCGTGCGTGTGTGTGACTGTGTGTGCGTGTGAGCATGCGTGTGTGTGTATGCGTGCGTGTGCGTGCGTGTGTGTGTGTATATGAGTAGTGAGTGTGTGTGTGTGGTGGGTGGTGTGAGCGTGTATGAGTGTGTGAGTGTATGAATGGTGTGTGTGTGTGTGTGAGAGAGTGTGTATGAGTGGTGAATGAGTGAGTGTGTGCGTGTGTATGAGTGGTGAGTGTGTGTGTGAGTGGTGTGTGTGTGTGTGTATGAATGGTGAGTGTGTGTGTGTGTGTGTATGAGTGGTGAGTGTGTGTATGAGTGGTGGGTGAGTGAGTGTGTGAGTGGTGAGTGTGCGTGTGTATGAGTGGTGAGTGTGTGTATGAGTGGTGGGTGAGTGAGTGTGTGAGTGGTGAGTGTGCGTGTGTATGAGTGGTGAGTGTGTGTATGAGTGGTGAGTGAGTGTGTGTATGAGTGGTGAGTGAGTGGTGAGTGTGCGTGTGTATGAGTGGTGAGTGTGCGTGTGTATGAGTGGTGAGTGTGTGTGAGTGTGTGAGTGGTGTGAGAGTGTGTGAGTGTGTGTATGAGTGGTGAGTGAGTGTGTGTATGAGTGGTGAGTGTGTGTGAGTGTGTATGAGTGGTGAGTGTGTGTGTGTGTGAGAGTGAGTGAGTGTGTGTATGAGTGGTGAGTGTGCGTGTGAGTTTGTGGGGGCGTGAGCTGCATCAGTATTCAGGAGCTGCAGTGTGTTTGCCAGGGCAGCAGTGCCTCGGAGCAAAGTGCTGGGCTGGAACCGAGCGGCTCACCGCGGGGGGGGGGGGGTGAGTTGGGGCGCGGGGGGGGGGGGGGGGGGTTGGGTGCCGACTCCCCCGCCCCAGGGCCGCACTGAGACCCGTTGCCGTGGCCGCGCAGACCGCGCAGCAGAACCCGTCCTTCGCCGAGCTGGGCCCAAAGCACAGCCGTGTGAATCCCTCTGAACCAGAACCAGAACCAGAACCAGGCTCATTAGAGCAGCCATTTTAGCTCCCCCCGCCCCGCACGCCGCCCGCCCGCCCGCCTGCCCCCCTCGAGTGGCCACTTTACCCCGTTATAACGCTGACGGCATGCCGCCGTTCCGCCGGCGTGGCCCTTTCCGCCTCCTGTTCTCGGCTCGCCTCAGTCGTTCGTTTTTAGATGGAGAAATAATCATCTCCCTCGTTTTTTTTTTTTTGTTTGTTTTTTGTGTTTTTTTTTTTTTTTTAAAGCCCCTGGTGAGAAATCGCCCTGTTTTTAACAACACTCCATCAGTCATTCGCACAATCACCTCCGCAGCACCCTTTTTAATCTCGCTCATGACTGCGTAGCTGCCCCCCCCCCCCCCCATTCCCGCTTAGGACTTATTAACTGCTAACCTGCCCATCAGTCTCTGTGTTCCTGTGTGTGCGTGTGTGTGTACGTGCGTGTGTCTGTGCCTGTGCGTGTGTGCATGTGTGTGTATATGTATATGTGTGTGTGTTTGTAGGTGTTTGTGTGTGTGTGCGCGCGTGTGTTTGTGTGTGCGCATGTGTGTGTGTGTGCGCGCGCGCGTGTGCATATATATATATATGTGCGTGTGTGTGTGTGTATATGTGTGCGCGTGCACGTGTGTGTGTGTGTGTGTGTGTGTGCGTGCGTGTATATGTGTGTGCGTGTGTGTGTCTGCGGGAAGCGGGCCTTATGATGGGGGCACTCAGCCTCATGCTTGCAGGCTGAAGTCAGGGCTAAGCTGTGGTCGGCCCATGGAGGTAATAATCAAATTCAGCCTCCCGCCCAGAACAGGATTAGTGTGCCTGTCTGCAGCTCAGCTCCACCCCCCCAGCATCAAGGACCGGAGCCCTCCCCGCCTGTGGACTGCTGTTCATTTAGACACACCTTCCACTTAACCTGTAAAATAACGACTTCTGGCATATTTTTAACTGTATCCATAAAATAAGGACTTCTGGCATATTACTTACTGAATTTGTAAAATAAGGACTCTTGACATTATTCACTGAATCTGTAAAACAAGGATTTTTGCCATATTTTTTAACTGAATCCATAAAATAAGAACTTCTGGCATTATTTACTGAATCTGTAAAATAAGGACGCTGGGCATATTTTCCACTAAATCCGTAAAATAAGGACTTCTGACATGACGCCATTTTGACTGGTTGGATAGTGGGATTGTATTGTAACGTGTTGTCCTGGATGGATGATGACATTGCTTCGCGGTCGTTTTGATTTTGGCGTCCGGCGGCTCCTAATTGGACGGGCATTCCCGTAGAGGCCTGCGATGTTCGGAGAAGGTAACGATGCGTTAAGAGGGATTAGTGTCCCTTTCCGGAAAACGCTGTTGCACCTGCTCCTCGCCGATCGCCCGGAGCCATAAGAGAGTCGTTCATCTCCTCCGCTCCTGCGTCAGGGGCGTTTCAGCCGCCATGCTCAAGCCGCTCGATGCATCCGTTTTTTTTCCCGCCCTTTTCTGACGCGCGCCGCTGAAACAGTTACGCTCGTTCGCGAGTTGGAGCCGCCTCAGAGACCGAACGCGTTGAGCGTTGTTCGGGACCGACGACAGATCGAGGTTTTTTTGTTCCTCGCGGTTTTCTTGTCGCCGCGCGGCGCCGGCGGCTTCTGGGAAGCGGCAGGAACGGCGTCGGGAGTGCGGGTTTTAAAGTAGCGAGCCGGCCTTCGCAAATCTGAGCGCTGCAAAGTTTGGAGAAACGGGAAAATAAACACCATTGGCATTCAGCGCACGCTCTTAAAAAAAAAAGCGACTTGCGCGGTTTTACGCGCTTTAAACGCGGCCCGTTTCCACGGCTGGGCGTTCGCCTGAAGCCTTCCGGGTTTAGCATCTCGCTCGCGGGTACGGCAGCGGCAGCACGCCTGGGAGGCGAGCCGGTGACCTCAGAGTTAAGAAGGCCGGCTCCCCAGCCGTGATGCTACGCTACGTACGGCTCTGCCGTCTGTGTAAAGGAAGGTCACATTCGGAAAAGATGTAGAGAACACGACCGTGTGCTTTACGTATGTACACAGTGTAAACAAGATGGAGGTCAGACATGCTAACGTTTTGAGCACATATTTAGAGGTTTCCCATTGCTTTGCTCTGAGTAGGAGCGCGTGGTCAATGCATGTAAATGTAAGGGAATGTTGACATAAATGCTAAATGCTATCGTTTCTTCAATTGTGACAGGATTGTGTCAGCCGGATCATATACATCAACCGTTTCTCACTGAATCGGATCGTAACGTAGCAACATTTGCGATGCTACCAAAATATTGAATCGTTGCTTCAAGAGCCAAAATGGCGTCCTATGGTGGTGAAGCCTGTGGTCTACGCCCCTGTTGTTAATGCACGCGGGCCACGGGTTTGGCGCTAATTTCGCCCGCCTGCTCTCTTCCTCCGCATGCAGCCCCAGTCCCAGCCTTGCGGAAGGATCCGGAACGTTTCCGCCTTCGCGGCCCGCGCTTTAAGATAAAGACATTAGGCTTTAAGAGGAATTGACTTGGGCTGTAAACTGTGATTATTTTTTTTCCAGGGGGTGTAATTTACTGAGATGATGAGTCTCGTTTAGGCTGCGGAGAAGCTCTCAGTCAGCGCACCAGAGCACCGAGCTTCTTAAAGCCTTAATTGCATCTCGCAGGACTGGAGCCCAATTGAATTATGGCTCTGTCTGAGGTGTGTGTGTGTGTGCTTGCATGTGTCTGAGGTTCGTGTGTGTGTGTGTCTGAGGTTTTTGTGTGCGTTTGTGCGTGCGTGTGTGCGTGCATGCGTGTTTGTATGTGTGCTTGAACGTGTGTGTGTGTGCATGTATGTATGTGTGTGTGCGTGTACATGTACGTGTCTGAGGTTGTTGTGTGTGTATGTGCATCTGCGCGTATGTATGTGTGTGCATGCCTGTATGGGTGCGTGCGTACGTGTGTGTGTGGATCTCCAGGCTTTAATGTGAATCTCTAAGAGTGACGCCTCTCAGCCAGTTGATCTCTCTGCATGAGGGTTAACAGTAGCCTACCGACTTCCTCCTCCTCTCCCCGAGACCTCCTCCCCTGTCAGACACCTCCTCCTGAACACTGCTCCACACCGCCCCGGCTGATGTTCCCTGCTGACGCACTCACTGCAATTTTCCTCGCAATTACACGCGCGACGCGCACCAAACTTCAACCTGGTAAAAAGACGCACTTAAGAGATTCCCCGTGGAATGACTCCCCAGTGTGGACAGCTTCAGTTTAGAAGGTGGGGGGGACGGAAGTAAACATCCTTTCATCTTCTGTAGGTGACGTGGTAATTTGCGATGTTACTGTGGTGAAGTGGCGGAGGACGCTCGCGCCCCCCTGGGCATCGTCTGAACGTTCTCCTTCAGTGCTTTTAGATTTTCGGGCGCGGCGGTGACACCTTAAACCCTGGGGGGGGGGAGGGGGAGGGGGAGGCGGGGGCAGTGCGGCGGGGCCCAAGTTTCGGTTTGAAAAGCCGCCGTCGTCTCGGTGAAGCGGTTTGTCTCCGGAACCTACGGCGTTTTGAACGTTTCTGTGCGTCGGCTTTGTCCCGCGGACGGGAACGAGAGGCCCTCTGACTGTTTGAGCGGCGGCGTTGGCGGCGGCGGCGGTGATGGCGGTAGCTCCAGGGGTTTGGCAAGAACGGCAGAATGGAAGCCCGCACCGGATGCCAAACACTTCCTCTCTATTACCTTCTCCCGGAGTTCCTCTAATGAGCTGGCGCGGGCGCTGCTTCCTGTGGCCAGTCTGAGCCACGTGTTAATCACTGCGTGAGCTGTCTTATCTCCGAAAAAAATTAGAGCTCAGCTCGCTACATATAGCTGTGTGTGTTTGTGCGTATAGTGTGTGTACAATGTGTGTGTGCGTATAGTGTGTGTATATTGTGTGTGTGTGTGTAGTGTGTGTGTGTGTGTGTATAGTGTGTGTTTATTGTGTGTGTGTGTGTGCGTATAGTGTGTGTATATTATGTGTGTGTGTATGTAGTGTGTGTGTGCGCGTTTGTGTGTGTGTGTATAGTGTGCGTATAGTGTGTGTGTGTGCATATAGTGTGTGTATATTGTGTGTGTGTGTATGTAGTGTGTGTGTGCGCGTTTGTGTGTGTCTGTATATTGTGTGTGTGTGTGTATGTAGTGTGTGTGTGCGCGTTTGTGTGTGTGTGTATAGTGTGCGTATAGTGTGTGTGTGTGTGTATATATTGTGTGTGTGTGTGTGTGTGTGTGTGTGTATAGTGTGTGTATAGTGTGTGTGTGTGTGTTTGTGCGTATAGTGTGTGTGTGTGTGTGTGTTTGTGTGTGTATAGTGTGTGTATAGTGTGTATAGTGTGTGTGTGTGTGTGTGTGTGTGTGTATAGTGTGTGTGTGTGTGTGTGTATAGTGTGCGTATAGTGTGTGTGTGTGTGTATATTGTGTGTGTGTGTGTGTGGGAGGAGAATAACAGGCCGCAGCAGAGTGGTGCTCTTCAGTAGCAGCAGGGTCCCTGTAAAAGCGTCAGTGTTTTGATGGATGTTTCTCTCCAGTGTTCTTTCGTGTGGAGCGCCCCCCCCCCCCCCCCGGTCACCTCAGCACCGCGGGTCTCTCCTCTAAGAGAGCGGCGCTCGTGTCACACACACCAGGGCCTTTCACAGAGTCTGATCTGGGCGCAGCGATACGTCCCTCCAGTTTATGTCCCTCTCGTTCACCCAGTGTGAGGGGTCGGGCCTGGAGTACGCTCTTAAATCCTAAAATTTTTTTTTTTTTTTTTTTCCCCAAAAATTGTTTGCATTCTGGAAGACAGTGTTGACCAGCCCTGTTCCAGGAGATCTCCCATCCCGCAGGTTTTCAGTTCAACCTTAATGTGGCTTGCCTGATTCTACCAATTAGCAGCTCACCCAGATCTCTGGCTGTCGTATGAGGTGCATTTTGTTAGCATTACTTACGGGACAGTACATTTTCAGGAACAGGATTGGTTACCACTACTGCAAAGGCTTGCAAGTTACTTGTATGGAAATTTGGCTGTTTTGCTGGCTTTATCTGTTATTGGCATATTAACATTAAAATACCAGCACTATAAGCACCATAAGCAGTCTGAATACTATATGCCTAGCACAGGTGGAAAGTCCAAGTGTGAGACATTAAAAGTTCTGTCATGGTGTTTCTTCAACCAATAAACTCAGCCAGCTGATTTCACTAATTACTTCTGCCTCCTGGCTGAAGAATTGTGCTAATTGGCAAATCCAGGTGACTGGAACAAAACACCGGGGAGGACTTTTACTTTCCGGACCGGGATTTGACATCCCTGACGCCGTGTGCCCCTCTATGTCCCGAAGCTGCTGTTGATTGTGTCCCGTCTTGCGATTCACAGTATTTTCCTCTGTTTGATTCCCCCAGGCTTCGTCCCAGCAGCTGAAATTCACCACCTCCGACTCCTGCGATCGGATCAAGGACGAGTTCCAGTTCCTCCAAGCACAATATCACAGGTAGGCGGGTGGCTAATGCCGTCGTTTCCCCTGGCCGCGCGCACGCAGCTGCGCCCGCTTCCTCCCCGGCGAATTTCTGTGGATTTAATTGGCCCTTCGAGGAGTAACATCACGGATTGGGCGGCCAGAATGTTCCTTACTGAACGTTCTGGTTTCACGATCGCTGCCGGTGGCTGAAAGTCAGTGGAGCTCTGGAACA
Source organism: Anguilla pacifica (assembly GCA_039654925.1). Classification (NCBI taxonomy): domain Eukaryota; kingdom Metazoa; phylum Chordata; class Actinopteri; order Anguilliformes; family Anguillidae; genus Anguilla; species Anguilla pacifica. The sequence goes on along the minus strand of CM077287.1, from coordinate 7,865,919 downwards.
CTGGCTTAGAATTTTGAAAATAGAAATATTCCAGAAAACCTGCACTTGAAAGGGTTAAGCGGTGTCACGCGAGAGGGCGCGCTGTTGTACTGTGTGTCGGCAGGGTTGCCGTGGGGACGAGGCCGCAGGCCGTGGTGATGTACAGCATAATAGCACGGCCTCTAGGGCGATACTGCTTTTATACAGCAGCTCTACTGCGCCATAAACTATTTATGATTATGATTTTGTTGTTCGTTTGGCTTCGCAAACAAATACAGCTCCTTTAGGATTCCATTAACAAAAAATGTTGCTACGCGACGTAAACAGTCAGCCTGAGCTAACATTTTTTTTCAGCAGCCTATATAAGCAAATATATAAACAAAGCGGAATGATAGCTTACAGTAAAAACGTCCAGTGCTGCTGTACTGTATATCAGTCAAAGAGCGTACGTTGGAACAGGTGATTTAACAACCAAAGAGAACCTCATCTAATTAAATATGCACGTCAGTGATATCAGCGCTCGTGGAATGCCTCTCGTCCAATCAGATTGCTCGACCGGAACTAACTGTTGTATGATTGTGAATGGATCCTGTACCCACTGAGGCTACTGCCACTGCTTTCCCTCCTGACTGTCGATAGCAGCACTCTAACCAAACGTTGACTGTTTCTATGCCAACATTTCATGCTTAAATAGCACCCAGGGAAGCATGGCTTCCTTTAGCATTTTTATCTTTTTCGGATAGATAAGTGTTTGCGGGACATTTCCATGCATCACGTTTATTACTGATTGTTTATTTATTACTCTTTTTTGTTTTTATCGCGTTCGTTTTCTGTGTCCCTGAGGGTTTTTGTGGAGCAGGGGGGGTAAAGTGCGTTACTCAAGGCTGTAAATGCAGTGGGCCTGTCTGGTATGAGCTCACAGACCTGACACCCCAGGGGCTTCAGGAAGCCGGTCCAGCGGTAATGGGGGGGTTTATAAAACATTTAGCGCACGCCTCTTACCTCACAGGGGAAAGGCGCCATTATTCTCTTGCGGTTTTTTTAATAGGGGAGAGAGCGGACAGTCCCCCCCCCACCCCCTCTGCGTTTTCTCCACTTTATTGAGAAAGAGGGAAAGCAGAGGCAGAGATGGAGGTGGGATGGAATGACGGTACGGGATTCGGCCACCCTAAAGACTACACTGCACAGTCCCTCTCTCCCCTCCTCTCAGGGTTTTGATTTAGGAGTTGACGCAGCCTAATGACCTTTGAGTTTTCCGTTTTCTTTTCTTTTTCTTTCAGAAGCCAAGTACATTTCTCTTTTTTTTAGCGCCCAATCAAAAAAGAAAACGGTCAACAAGAAACGGCGGTCAGCGTCCAAGTTAACGACCGTCCGTGCCCTGTATGCGAAGCGGACACAGGCCGCTGCTCGTAGGCTAACCGCGTTAGCGCCGTGACGACTCTCCAAACTCTCCGTCGAAGCAAAACCTCCGCTCGCTCTCCGTAGTTTCTGCGCCCGGGAAGTAAAAACTAAATATTAGCATTATCCGCGCGCGCATCAATATTTCACGCGGAGAGCCGCGCGCCTTATTTTTAGCCCCCGCCGAAGGCCTGGCGGTAATTCGCCGTTCCATTATCGGCGGAGTGGAAGGGGTATTAAATATTCACCGCGCAATTATGAGGGAGATGAGCGGGGCTTGTTCCTTGGGCCCGGCCAGCCGTGCCGTGCCGTGCCGTGCCGGGGCAGGGGCAGAGGGGGCAGGAGGCGGGAGGGGCAACCTTTCTGCTTCCCCGTTACCGTGGCGGTTTGATACGGGGGGGGGGGGGGGGGTTCTGATTGTAATTACACGTCGCGGCGTACCCACGCTCAGGCGTCTGCGCCGGGCACAATGGCGGCTCTTCCTCTCGCGTGAGGAAGGCGTGGTTATCGCCCGCCGTCTTCTCCTCGCTATTAAAATGAGAGGCATGGTCATGTGACCTTTTTAAAAAAATAAAGCAAACGATGACAGCTCTCCGGTGATGGTGTACTATTGGTCATATGAGGTGTGATTTATTTATTTTTCCTCCTTAAATACGGATGCTTCTGAACAGAGAGACTTTCTAGAGCAACTTGCACAGTCTCCTTTTTACTATAAAACATGCAGCATTTATACGGTAGGATTTTTCACTGAAATGATTCAGGTTGAGCACCAGCTGGGAGTCAAACCCGCAACCTCCCGAGTTACAAGGCTAATTCCCCAGCCGTCGTTCCGCATTACCACCTGTGCCACGGTGCTGCATTACGCTCGCCTGCGTTTCGTTTTGTTTTGTTTCAGCGCTTCAATCGTTAAGCGCGTCGTGGCATGCAGCTCACAGCCTTGGTTGTTTGGTGCGGTAGCTATCAGAGATGCTAGGAGGCTGTGTAGTAACTGTCCCAGGAGAGACTGCGGCAGTTTAACCCCCCTCAGAGCGACAAAGCCCCCCCCCCCCCCCTCCCCAAAATCAAAGCTCGCCTCCGGTATTCGGAGCACGTCCCGTACGCTGTGTTGTTGACATCAGTTGATATTTGGGGAAGCTCCGCCGGCAGGCCTCTGCTAAGCGCTGCGTTCTGCTTTCTGAGGGAGGCGACACTGCAGGCAGCCCTGTGGGGCGCGGTGCCAAACCTGGAGAACAAGCGCTCCACTTGAAATGCGTTAGCAGACGAGGGAATACATAAATCAGCATAAAAATGACAACGGGCGCGATTCGGAGGTGGAAGGAGAGGCGCTAAAACTCCATCAAAGTGTCATTTGAAAATCGTCTCTCTCTGCACCCCCGGGCTGCTCGTAGCCAATCGCAGGCCTGCACCACCTCCGGGCTGCTCGTAGCCAATCACAGGCCCGCACCACCTCCGAGCTGCTCGTAGCCAATCACAGGCCTGCACCACCTCTGGGCTGCTCATAGCCAATCGCAGGCCTGCAGCACCTCCGGGCTGCTCGTAGCCAATCACAGGCCCGCAACCCCCGGGCTGCTCATAGCCAATCACAGGCCTGCACCACCTCCAGGCTGCTCATAGCCAATCAGAGACCTGCACCAGCTCCGCGCTGCTCATAGCCAATCACAGGCCCGCAACCCCCGGGCTGGTCTCAGGTAGTGTGTCACAAAGGGAGGTGGTTTCCATGGAAACTCTGATGCCTGCTGGAGGTGAGAGAGTAATTAGGCAAAGCGGTCAGTGGCAGGCTCTGATAAAGAAGCGTGTGTGTGTGTGTGTGTGTGTGCGTGCGTGCGTGCGTGCGTGCGTGCGTGCGTGCGCGTGCGTGTGTGTGTGCGCGTGTGTACGTGTGCGTGCGTGTGTGTGCGTGCGTGCGCGCGTGCGCATGCATCCGTACGCTCCCAACCACGCTCCTCCACAAGCTTCAAAAATAGAATCATAAAAGATCTGTGATGGCACAATGCTGGATTCTTTTGGCCAGTTGGTCCGTTTGCTTTTTGGTATTTTTAAAGGCTACCCTCACTCTATCATAGCAACCCAGTACTGCCAAAAAAACTCCCTCCCTTTCAGTTTAGTTTGGATCCAAAAGAACCCCCCCCCCTCCCCCCGGGGCAGAGAAGTCCCTTATCTCTCACGCTGTGCATGTGCTCTGATGTCTTAATGAGGAACTCGGGCAGCTGGTGTATTAGGGGTGAAGACATGCTTGATTTCGGACTCCCTGCAATGAATCCATGTTTCGCTGACTTCAATGTGAGCCCGTGGAGCGTGCATGGGAGATGGTCTGGGACCAGTGAAGGTCTTTATGCGAGTATTTATATCTGCATCTGTTATTTTGTACGACCTCAGCTGGGAAAGCAGTGATTCTTTCCTCATTACTGATCTCTGTTCTCCAGTCCTGAGCCTACAGGCGAGGGAGATAAAGAGCAAGAGAGAGGGGGAGAGGGAGAGAGAGACAGAAAGAGAGAGAAAGAGAGGGAGCGAGGGGGGGAGAGGGAGAGAGAGACACAGAAAGAAAGAGAAAGGGAGAGAGAGGCTGGGAACTGTACTCTAGGCATTTCTGTGAATCTTTACTTTGCTGTGGAGTCGGTTTGAGGCTAAGGGAAGAATTTCAAATCAGCTGGTTTTTTTTTTTTTTTTTTTGCAACAGAAATGGCTTCCTTGGTGTAGACTCCTACCTCAGTAAAGATAAATCTGGTGTTATACGTAAGAGCGCCTGATCGATCCATGCATTAGTGCCCCCCTCGCCCCCCCACCCCACCCCAACGTCCTGTGTACGCTTCAGCCTCTTAACACAGCGACTTGGACAGCTCACGGTCTTTTACATGTAATCCGTTTACACAGCTGTGTGTTCACTGAAGCCTTTCAGGATAAGATCCTTAGCGGGGGGGGGGTCACACCTGGGGGGTCACACCTGTAACCTCCCTAACCCCTACCCTACACTAGCACCCTTCTGCTGGGTGTGTGTGTGTGTGTGTGTGTGTGTGTGACCACGAGGTCAAACGCTTCACCGTGCTGTGAGTGTGCCGGTTGTTTAAAATGCACACCTGCCGGGCGTGTCCCGGTGCTCATTCCAAGGTGCACGGGCGGTTGAGCGATGTGTAGACGTGTTTTCCGTTCCGAGTGTTTCGGAGTGTCTAACGGGGGGGGGGGGTTCTCTCGTCTTCCCCGCAGTTTGAAGCTGGAGTGCGACAAGCTGGCCAGCGAGAAGTCGGAAATGCAGCGTCACTACATCATGGTGAGTGTGGCCAGCCTTCCGGAAGCTTCCGGAAGAATGCGCTTCAGAGCGAGTCCGCTGGAATATGCTAAAGACCAGGGGGAGGGCTAGACTTCCTGACACAGGGTGATATAGGTCATAACTGTCGCTCTGTCTTACCCCCCCTCCCCCCTCCCCGCCAGCCCCCATAGTCCTGGCGTTCTTGTACCTGTGGCACCCCTAATCACCACCCCCCTTCCCCATCTGTGCCTCCTCCTTTTCCCTGTCCTCACATTGTTTGTCTCCACCCCCCCCCCCCCCACCCCTCATTCCGCTCCCCCCCCTTCCCTCCTCTCACCCCCCCCCCCCCCCCCCCTGTAAATCTCCCTGTTGCTGGCCCGGTCCGTGTCTGATAGCCCCTGGCTAACTGATCCCTGCTCTGGCGTAGCCTCGTCTGATCCGAGCGCCATCACGCGGGCACCCATCACCGCCGCCGCCGCCGCTCCTCGCGGCCCGGGCTCCTCCGCTCTAAT
>CM077287.1:7840786-7853286 GCA_039654925.1 Anguilla pacifica | reverse complement strand
ATTTGCTGTGAAGTGACGGATATTACCTTCAGCAGATTGTGTTCGTACAGGGCCTTTTTTGCCTGAGAAAAAGCCTATTGTTGAACTGACGAGTCAAGTTGCTTGTGAGATTATTGTGACATCATAACTGAGATAATGTCGTGGAATTCAGAATACGGTTCCTCCCCCTTTTTATCCCCACGTTCTCCCGTCTCGCAAGGGCTCCGTTTGTGTGAATGGGGCATAGGTGGTGCAGTTCTCTTCTTAAACAGTAGAGGGCAGTCTACTGCACTTCACACACGAACCAGCTCGAGATTTACTTTGACAAAAATGCCGTTTTAGGAGGTGGTTTGCCATGGAACTGTTGCTGAAACTCTTCAGCATTCAACCAAATGCTTTTATTGTCCCACAGAATTATACTTTGCCTATGTTTTTCTGTTGTCCATAGGCATGTATACAAGTATAATTGGATAAAATATTTCCTCTTGTTTATAGTTACATTTAATGATAACATTTCACCTATAAAACTTATAGTCGGGCATTTTCTGTGCTTTTAGCGGATTACGTTATTTGATACTGCGATAGAGTCTGTTTAACCATGGTCTGGTTCTAATATATATGATGGTGTACCACAAAATGGCGACGAGAAACACCCCAAATCACAATTTGATGTTGGAAATGATTTTAATACAACCTCAGCCCAGAGTTTGGTTTCTGTTTTTGGGTGTGGGTGTGTGTGTGTCTGCACGCGCGCGTGCGTGTGTGTGTGTGTGTGTGTGTGTGTGTGTCCAAATCGGTGCCCAGACACATGACCTGTAAGTGGAGAGCTCCTTAGCCGAAAAGTCAGGCATTGATCTGGACTCCATCTGAAACCGGCTCATTCTTACCGAAATTAACTTTTTTCAACTTTTTTTTTATTTTTATTTTTTTTTTGTAAGGCTATGTTCAATGCACTGGGGCTTAAACATTACCCATACAAAACAAGAAAAAATGTTATTAAAAACAAAGGTATCTGGAGAAATGAACAAGGAACGCTGAGGACTAAGATTCAGACAAATGAATGGTATGTATGTCTGTTTTTGTGAAGGGTCGATCATGTACACGGTTTATGTATCTGATATATACATAGAATAAAAAGTCCTTAAGTGTGTACAGCTGCATCCTGTGTGTCTGTCCTGGACGTTTTTGGCGTAGTGTTCCAAAGTACTCACCTGCCACCAGAAGAGTGACCGCACTGGGACCCCGAAACACCTGCGAGATGCCCCGCCCTGCCCCGCCCCGCCACGCCCTGCCCCGCCCCGCCCCTTTTATCTGCCTCCCCACAAAGGTGTGATGGATTGTAACCTGCTGGAGCTTTGTAAAAGGTCTTTTTTTAATTCTTATTTTGTGATGTATGTAAAACCTTAAGTGTGTGCTTTGACCAGAAACGTTGTTTTGTGTTATGAAAATCAATACTTATAACTATCATTTTAAAGAAAGGGGTGTTGGGTGGGGGGAAGGGGGAGTTTAAAAAAAGAAAAAAAAAGCATTTACTATAAATGAAAGAAAATTTTCAGCAGTAAGGAATATTTATTGTGCCTTACAAAATAAAATCAATGAAGGTCAAGTTGTGTCTGCGCGTAGGTTTATGTTTATGCTTATTTGCTCCTGACGTTTTGTTGAGAGGTAGGGTACTGGAAGCTGAACTGAGCGCGAGGTGCGTTTGCTATGTTCAGCATGTCTGTCGTCATAGTTACTGATCTACGTTAGCACAAGAGCTCCCAGCTAGTTTAAAAGCATAGCGCATTCTTGGATTACCAGACTGGTCAGCCTTGTTTTTTGTTTTTTTGTTTTTGTAAAACTTGAATGCATTGATTGTAGCGGAACTTGTAAAATGTGAATCTAAGTGGCTTGCGAAAGAGTTGGTCGACAACTTCACCAAGTGAAGAAAAAACCGAAACGTTGGCCAACAAAAATGCGACTGGTTGCCACCACAAAAACGGTTGAGAGACGGGCGTAGGCGAGGATTTGCGACGGCACACGCAAGCGCCGCCGTTTCCATGGTTTCAGTGTGACCCCCGCGTCTCACATAGGTGAGTTATAGGTGAGTTGTTACATCAGGTGAGGTGGAAATGCATGCTGGGAGGACGCTGGGGAGGTGGGAGTTTCAGTTTAGAGATGAAGGACAGACGTGACCGAAAGAGAAGAGAAGGGAAGTCTGCGGGCAAGTCTGCGGTGGCCGTGCAGGGTTGTGGGTTTGGAACTGGGATTCTAACCTTTGGGGTTGCAATTTTAAATCCCAAATGGAGTACTGTGCCCTTGTGCAAAGTACTTTGATCTGAATTTCTTCAGTGAAATGGCTTTCTCTCTGAATAGATAATGTAGGAGCTGTTCTGGAACCTGGAACAGGGAATTTGGAAGTAATAAGTATTACCGATATTGGTAAATTAATATTGGCACATTAATATTAGTAATTAGTACAGGTAAACTGAATGTCACTGGAAATTTTAGATGTAGCGGCGGTAAAATCTTTGCCAGCTTAGAGAGGCAGTTCACCCAAAAATAAAATAAATCTTTCCACTTACCCGGAGTGCTCTCCACCCAGAGTTTCGCTGAGATTTGATGAGTTCTCTGGATACCCACTACAGTTCACCCTGATAGGTTGGACCTCAACGGGGCCAACATTTATGGTGCTCACTGCAGCAAAATTGTACATTAAAAAAACTCAACAGCAGCGTCTCTTTCCCAATAATACGACGCGGTTACTCTCAAACATCCACAGATCTAGTTGTGCGTGATTCCACTGAAAACTACTGGCTACTGAAGTACGCTAACTGCGTACATCCTGTCTCATCCAACGAACCCCAGTATTCTGGGGCGTAGTGTCAACGTTGTTAAAGCAATGTGGAAACAAAGTTTTAAAACGATTGAAAGGAGTGAGCTGCCCCTTTAACATCGGATGTGGTAGCATAGCATACATTTCAATTGTTCTGTGTGGCTATCTACTGATTTAATATAGTTTGGACGTCATTTAGGAACAATGTACAAAATATGTCCACAGTACTCATCACATCCAGAGGGGGGCAGTGTTGCCTTAAAAATCATTTCTCCATCAACAATGGAATGCCTCGATTAATTCCACATCATTCAGAGCCTGCTGATATTATATTAATTATTTGTGAAAAGAATCTTTCCCGTTCCGCAACCTTGCCGCAGCTGCGTTGAGAATGGCAAGGACGTTTCTCACAAAAGGGGTCCCTCATTGTGTCTTGCGTATTTTATTTCTATCTCTCTCTCTCTCTCTCTCCTCTCTCTCTCTCTCTCTCTCCTTCTCTGTCTCTTTATATCTATCTCCCTCTCTTCTCTATCTCCATCTCTCTCTCTCTCTCTCTCTCTCTCACACACACACACACACACACACACACACAGCTCTGTGTTTGTCTCCTGTCCTGAATGACAGAGTACCCGTGGTCCGAAAATGTGCTGGTGGTACACCCATAGTGCTCCCAGCAGGCCTACCCAATCCCCCCCCACCCCACCCCACCCCCGTCTCAAACTCCCCGTGGTTTTTCTTGGATCTGAGCCCAGCACTTAAGTAAATAGGGAACTGCCCTATTTTGTTGTATTGGGAAACTGGCCTTTCTGTGTGGAGTGGATGTGGTGGAGAGTCCCCCCCCCTCCCCCCCGTAATATGGCAGATTGGATGTTTATGCTCTTGAAGCCTTGGTCTTGGATGAAAGATGTCAGCTACATGATGCTAAGGCCAGCGAACGGGAGGAGAGAGAGAGAGAGTGCGAGAGAGAGCGAGGAACAGACGTGTGCACGTGCTTGTTTTTACGTCCCGCACGCATGTTACAGTCAAAACGAACAGAACGGGAGGGACGCAAAGTGCGCACGCGTGACACTTTACGTGCCGCGGCTGATTCGGGGAGAAGGGCCCGTGCGCGTTCCCGTGCGTGTTACGCGGCCAGAGTACAAGCGCGGAGGGAGGCACCTGCCCGCTCGCATACGTGTTACAGATATGTAGCACACGCGTGTGCTGCATCACGCGCGTCTGGTTTAACGCTGTACTGTTCCACAAGGAGAACGGGCGGGAGGCCCAAAGGAAGAGAGCTCGCTCTTCATTCACCGCGATCCACTCTTTCAGAACCGTTTCTGCATACCCTTTATCCCTCCGTATCTCTCTATCTTTCCTCCATCTCCTTCCCCTTCCATCTCTCCCTCCCTCCATCTCTCTCCATCCCTAAATTCCGTCTCTCACTGTCTCTCTGCCCGCTCTCCCTCTCGTTCTCTCCCTCCCTCCCTCCCTCCCTCCCTCTCTCTCTCTCGGCTTGATTATAGAGACGTTCTGGCTGGCAGAGGTGACACACACTGTGCTGTTTTATTCATGTGTCCCGGAGACCGTGGGCTGTCAATCTCTGTCTCCCTCTCCATCTCTGCCCCCCCTCCGATCTCTGCCCCCCCCCCCCCCCGCCCATCTCTGCTTATGTCAGTCTCTTTAGTCTCTCTCGCTCTCTCTCCCATTTCCCTCTGTCAGTCTCACTCTATTGTTCCATCAATTGCTCCATCCTTGTGGAAGGCCTCTCTTTCTCATCTTAGCCTTCATTTTCTTCTGTTTCTCTCTCCCTCTCTCTCTCTCTCTATCTTACCCTCCCTCTCTCCATCCCCTTCTCTCTTTCATAGCCCACATTCACACTTCTCTCATCCTTTCTCTCCATCTTTCATTCTTCCTCCATTTCTGTGTGGTCACATGTTGCTCGGCAGTCTAATTGAGGGGAGGGGAGGGGAGGGGAGGGGGGGGGGCTGTTGACATTGTGATGGGCCTCATGCAGTGCCCCCCCACCCCACCCCACCCCCCACAGCCCTCTGTGTCTGGTTTTTCTAATCTCTATTTTTCTTTTTTAGCTGCCTCTCTCTCATTCTCTTTCACATAGAAACAAGCACACACACCCACACACAGATGCACACACACACACACACATACACGCGCACTCGCACACACGCACAGACACACACACATGCACACACGCGCACACACACACACACACACACATGCACTTCATCACCTGAAGATATCTCAGAGAGGACAGCTCTGCACACCTCTGAGTGGCTCAGGGATTTGTAGCTTTTCCAGCAGTAGCAATCGTGCGGGAACCTGGAGTGAGGGAAACTATAATACAGATGGATAGAATAAAAAAAGACTTTTTTGCCTCCTCTTTCATCACTATAAATTTAGCCCCCCCAGCCCCCATCTTGTGTCTCATACTTCTCCCTTCTGTCTCTGTGTGTACAGATCACACTGCTCACCTGGAAGAGAGGAAAATGCATGTTCTCCGTGCCCCCGTAGTGGGTAGGCTCGTGCTGGTGGTGTTGTGTGGGACGGTCCCGTGTGCAGTGGGGCTGTTACCCAGCTGTCTGTGGGGCTGCCTGCCACTTTCATTTCCTGGTTACAATGAGAGTACCAACATTACACCCCCCCCCCTTCCAACCCCTTCCACGGTCTCTCACTCCCCTTGGAAATATAATGGAATCTTCCCTGATTAAAGCCAGCTAAATCAATTCAGAGAGAGGCCCTCTGTCTGTACCAGGCAATCATGGGTGGGCAGAATTTTGAATACTTTCTTCTTTTTTTTTTCAATTCTGTAGCCCATTTGCATGTACAGTACGCAATCGTTATTTACAGTACTTAAAAGGGGTTGCTGATTGCCTCTTATTTTTCGTGTATGGTTTATAACTCTTCGCCACGTGCAAGGCAACCTATGCCTCTGTCATCTAGATTCTAGTTTTATCAATAAATGTCTTTGTTGACCGAGAGTTTTTCCTTTCCACGGACGCCCTAGGTTTGCTCATGCGGTGGCTTAAGGCCTGGGAATGCTGAGAAGCGTATTGTGGCAGAATGTGAAATTCGCTATACAAGTAGGCTTCATTTAATTGGTTGATTTAGGCAATGCATTTTCTCTTTTGTTTCAAAGACTTCAGCATATCTTTGGACATCCCTGTATGTGACGTACTGCGTAGAGCCCTCCAGTGTTCTCCAACTGAGAGAGCCAATCCCGGCAGAGCGCAGTCCCCTAAGGCTTCGGCTCGGCTCGGCTCGGCTCGGCTCGGCTCGGCTCGGCTCGGCTCGGCTCGGCTCGGCTCTGGCCGTTGAGATGGCAAAAGCGCGTGGTCAGGGACAACAGCCGGTTGTCCGAAATCTCGCACGTCTCCATTTGACTGCTTCTGCTCCTGCTGTTGTTTCTGGAAAAAGCTCTTCAACCCCATCCTAATAATTTATGAATCTGGTTGCTACCTATACCCAGCGGGGGGCTTTGAAGTATGAAAACATTCCTGGCTACGATTGCAACACCGCCCCGACTGTATCTAATGCTAACCGCTAGTGCACGACAACTGAATGGTAATCGCAATTTTTTTTTTTTTTTTTTGAAATTGCCATCTAGCGGCACCAGTATTTTGGATTTATTCTGCGGTCGAATTTGAACCTGACGAGCAAATCTAGTGCCAAATAGCGTCCATTGATTCGTCAGCTGGTGAATGGTGAGATGTTCCCTCTTTTTTTTTTTTCATTTGCCTGCCCACGCTTCCCGCTGTCATTCAACTGTGGTCGCCATGAGAGTGACGTGTGGTCGGAGTGTGGCCTGTCTGCTCCGCTGGTGCGGTTTTCTCTTCGCCCCCTCCCTCCCTCCCTCCCTCCCTCCTTCCCTCGCTGTCTCTCTCACACTCTCTCGCCCTCAAATTTAAATTCATGCTTTACTGGCATTACAAGTATATACTTCTGTTGCCAAAGCATTGTCTTAGCAACTTAACCACCAGTTACCCAACACCAACTCTACGGCAAATTAAAGTCTTACAGAAATACAGAGGATGCCCTTTTTCACCCCCCCCTCCCTCTCTCTCTCACCCTTGCTCTCTCTTCCACTGCCTTTCTCCAGTGGTTTGGGGGTAAGTTGTCTGGTGCTTGTCTTATTCTGGCATGCGTATAAAAATACAGGATCTGTTAGCTGCTAGCACATGATTTGACAGCAAAAGCCGCAGCGCATTCTCAAAAATACCAGCCAGGCATCTGTGTCCACAGCATCCTCTTTGCCTAACAGAAGCCTAGTCCCTGTTGTTCCCATCATCACCACTAGGGGGCACGAAATTGCAGTTAGTCATCCTGACCTACACTGGTCCATAACCAAGAGTCGCATTGTTGGGAAGGGTGCATGTCTCCAGGCTAAGAACAAGCAGACGTATCTGATTGGACTGTAATTACCAAAACTTTGTGTCGTACCGGTTCTTCGCTGCTGACGACAGCTCTACAAGAAAACCTAATGATTGTGATATATTGTAAGAACATGAGATTCTCTGTCTCTCCAAGCCGCAAAAAAAAAAGAGAGAGCAGCCAATCTGTGAACCGTACGCAGTGCAGCGGCAGTCGACGCATCCGCTGTGTTTTATGATAGGCTTTCATAACCGCCGCTGCGTGCGTGGAGGCCACACCGCCATCCGTACGAGATTTATGGGAGAACAGCAGGGGTGCGTGTCTGAGCTGAGTCATGATGGGGCGTAGGGCAACGCTGCAGAGGGAAAGGGCGCTGGGGTGAAGGGATGGCGGGGTAGCGAGACAGCGGGATGAGTAACGGAGAAGGGAGAGGGGGGGGAAGGTACAGGCTAAAGGGAGGAGAGAAACGGGAGCAGGAAACAGAGAAAGAGAGAGAGAGAGACAAAGGCATGGCATATGGTGGCAAGGCTAAGTGGTTTGATTCCAGTGCCCCCCCCCCCAACTAGCTTAGTTTCTCTCTAAATATAGGAAACACTCTTAATTAATATATATTACTCAGTTGAAGAGAGAGAGAGTGAGAGAGAGAGGTGGTATCTATGCATTAAAGGGATGTTATCAAACATATTATCAAATATTATTCTACAAATAGTCTAGTTGGGAATGTAAGTATGGCTTGCTCATTTATTATGGCCCATGTACCAGATAGTACAAGGGACATGCTGCCCATACAGTCCACTGAATGTATTTTAATGCAAAGCTCAGACAGCTTGTTTTGTTGGCCACTGTTGCCGTTCTGTGGCTGCATCTGGTCACTACCTCCATTAGGCTGTCTGAATGCAGTACAGTTAATGATGGTAACAGGGCAGGTGTTTACTCAGGGAAGTCAGGCTGACTTTTGTGGGTCGCTATTTCAGGAAACTACAATACCTGACAGAGCTTTGTGGGTATTGTAGTCTAATTCCCCTGACGGTGTCCCAGCTCTCCACCAGATGGTGTCATTTGGCCAGATAATTGTGGTTTCTCCCAGTATGCTTTGCTCCCTGTCACTTCCTTATGTCTCATTTCTTGTTTTTTTTTAAATTATTTTTTACATTTTTTTTTACTGTTTTCTATTTTTCCACATCTCTCTTACAGGCAGTAATTAATGGAATTAATATCATATCTATTTAGACATCCAGTTGATATGCATTAATGCATTAAAGCTAATTAATTTCTACACTGTTTTGTATGAATATTGGGGTGTGTGTGTATTTTCAGACATTTTTGTGTGGTTTGTGTGTGTATGTGTGCATATGTGTGTTTGTGTGCGTGGGTGTGTGTATGTGTATGTATGTGAGTGTGCATATGTGTGTGTGTCTATTTGTGTTTGTATGTGTATGAGTGGGTCTGTCAGTGCGCATATGTGTGTGTGTGTGTGTGTGTGTGTGTGTGTGTGTGTGTGTGTGTGTGTGTGTGTGTGTGTGTGTGTGTGTCACTCCCAGTTCAGCGAAGGGTTAATGTTGTCAGTAACATGCTGGATTCCCAGATGGAAGTCTTTTAGCTCTTTTAGCTGCTGAACTTAATTGCCATGACATGACCCAGGCACTGTGCCAATCAGCCAGGCCATTGCACAGCTGTGAGCAGAGAGAGGGAGGGAGAAAGAGAGGGAAGGAGGGAGAAAGAGAGAGAGAGAAAGAAAGAGAGGGAGAGAGAGAGAGATAGAGGGAGAGAGAGGGGGACAGAGAGAGATAGAGAGGGAGAGAGGGAGGGAGGGAGGGGGAGAGGGAATGAGAGAATGAGTGAGAGAGAGAATGAGAGGATGAGTTACTGTTTCATCCCTCCTTTCGTCCACCTCCATCAATCCGTCTACTCCTTTGTATTTGCATCTACTTATTCTGTCAACAAATAGTCCATTAAAAAATAAACTTAGCTGCAAAAATCAATCTGTCTTAAAGTGTTGTGCATACGCACAGTGTATTTCATAGCACATTTCTGGTGGTGGTCACCTTTAAGGAAGAATTTAGATTTAGAAGTCGAAACATTTTCAGCAGAGCTGGCTTCTTTGAATTCAGGAAACGCTACTAATTCAGGATATCGCTGAAAGGCCCGGGCAGCGTCTCTCTCTCAGCACGGATATGAAAAACACATGGGAGAGGTGTGTATCCTTCTCTCTGCTACATAACAGTGGATTTCCCATGTTTTTCCTCCCCACACAAGGCTGGCCTTCATTGCTAGACTATGCAGTTCCTCTGGCTCGGTTACCGCTTGTTCCCTGCACATATTTTGATACGTTCTTCCCTAGTACGCTCTCCTTCCTCTGTCGGTTCTGCTTCCTGTATGGCCGTAGAGGCTGGGAAGAGGCCTACTTTTTAACGCTTGTGTTGGGCTCCGCTGGTGTGGCGCTCTCTCTCTCTCTCTCGGTAACAAAGCCTTCAGTTAGCCTCTTTAGCTCGTGCAGGCGTGCTCGTACACACCCACACACACGCGCACACACGCACACACACCCACACACACGCACACGCTCCCTCACGCTCACTCCCGTACCTCAAGCCCAGCTGGCAGCTGCTTCGGGGTCCTTCAAACCACAGAACTCCCCCCCCAGGACTCTCCCAACATGCCATCAGGCATTTTTAGCATTCACGTCCACCGCCTGCCCTTCTGCCAGCAAGAGCAACTGCGCTTGTGCACACACACATACACACACACACACACACACACACACATGCTCACACTTACACTGCCACACGCTCTAACATAAACAGACACACACACAATGCTAAGACACACACTGACTAAAACACAAACTCCCACATGCTCTCTCTCTCTCTCCCTCGCACACACACATACACACACACATGCTTACAGACACTATCCCCTATACACACACACGCGCGCACACACACACACAGAGCCACACGCTCTAACATAAACAGACACACACAATGCTAAGACACACACTGACTAAAACACACACTCCCACATGCTCTCCTTCTAGCCCTTGCACACACACACACACACTCACTCCCACATGCTCTAACACAAACAGACACACACACAATACAAAGACATACACCTACTAAAGCACACACATTCTCTCTCTCTCTCTCTCTCTCACACACACACACACACATGCATACAGACACTATCCCCTTTACACACACACACACACAGAGCCACATGCTCTAACACAAACAGACACACGCACAATACAAAGACATACACCTACTAAAGCACACACACATTCTCTCTCTCTCTCTCTCTCTCACACACACACACACACTCCCCCATGCTCACACGTGACACACACACCTACACACACTCACACATTCTCTCTCTCTCTCTCTCTCACACACACACACACACACACTCCCCCATGCTCACAAGTACACACACACACACACACGCACCAGGTCCTAAATAGCATCTGGTTGGCAGTACACGCTGTCAGTGAACTTGTGAAATGCATCTCATGTGAATGGGAGATTAGCAGAAGGGGGTCTATGATGCAGAGATAGAGGAAAGGGGCAGGGAGGAGGGCATTGGCTTTATTTAGGAAAGCCCACTCAAATCAGCACAAACACAATGTTGGGGGGGGATTATAAATGAGAAGCTTCGCCGTGTGTTAGACAGCACAACGTACATTGCGCTCAGAAAAAACTGTTTAAATGTAAATGCTAACACGTTGCATTAAACAGCAAATCACTTTGTATCGCCGTTTTTTTCCGTTGTCATAGCAGACAGTCGGCCTATAATGCCTCACATTTCAAATATCACCGCATCTCTGAGGGTATTTGAAATCCGCAATCAGCCAACCGTGAGGGAATTGACCCCACGCGGCACGGCACACGATGCCACACCGCTACTCTCCGTGGCACCGAACATCGGCATTGGTAATGCGAGCGGCTAATAGGCGCAGGGTGCTTTTATCCAGTGTAACTTGCCTGAATCACAAGTAGTTACACAACTGGGCTCGCCAAAAACAATCTGATTAGAGGATACAGCTCAGAGGAGCAACAACAGCGTTCCGCGCGGGATGCGATCTCCACGAGGATGTTCACAGATTGATAAACAGAGACGAGCGCTCGCATGTGTAGGCTACGTGTATGCACATCAGAGAAGGTTCAAGAAGTAGCAGGACGCAAGCATGTTCACGCAAACACACACAGTGTG
The DNA here is from genome assembly GCA_039654925.1 of Anguilla pacifica. Taxonomy (NCBI): domain Eukaryota; kingdom Metazoa; phylum Chordata; class Actinopteri; order Anguilliformes; family Anguillidae; genus Anguilla; species Anguilla pacifica. Next base: position 7,841,915 of record CM077287.1, on the reverse strand, counting down.
TATATATATATATACACAAACAGAGCCGTACACATACACACTCACACAACATCACATCGCTATCTGTAACACACTCGCATCAATTATGCATGCTGTGACCGAGAATGAGAGAGACGCAGATGGATAATAGATGGAAACACAGATCGACACAAAGACACTGATAGCGCAGGATAGTTAAATAGCCTGCCGTTCCATCCAGTTTCGTTTTGGACGCTTTTCCTGTCACGTGACGATATTTTTTCACCTCGCTCTCATTAAACAACATCCACCCCCCCCCCCCCCCCTTCGCACGCAAACACACTAGCCAAACTACCCCCCTCCCCGCCCCCCACAACCTCCCACCCATACAGGAAATAAGAGGGATAAATGTAATTAGGGTGCTGCAGTGCACTGAAGCCTTACTTACACAGGGTGATTTACACAGAGACAGGAACCGAAAATTACACACAAACAAAAGTCTAGGCTGCTGCCTTTAAAAGCGCCACTTTCTGCTGAAATTTCTTAACTCGGTCGTAACAAATGGCACTGCACCAATTTTTACAGAGAGCAATAATATGATTTAACTTTTATTTTTAGAGGAAGATAACACGTTTCATTGTGACCCGCGGTTCCGACAATACCTGTCAAAGATCGTTTTTAAGTTGGCCGCCACGTCGAGAGAACAGTTCCCGCTGCTAGTGAGTGACAGCAAAACGTGTCGCGAGACAAGACAAGGCCACTCTGCCGAGAGTAACGACAAGCGAGGGGAAATTAAATTAGAGGAGAATAACAGCTCAGAAATGTGTCCGGAGGTAATGGGGTGAGGTGCCAGAGGTGGGCTGGCCGCGCTGTCAGAAGGATAAGCCCAATCTATCAAAGCGATCGATACGCTGTCGCTGGGATTGCGTCTGTGTGGGCAGTTGGTAACGCAGTCGCAGACGGCCGCGACGCTGACACTCGCCGTCACGCAACGGAGTGTTGTATAGAGATTGTCTGAGTCTCCCCTTAGGGCCGGAAAAAGTAGTGACCTTAGTTCTTCTGTGTTACAGCCAAGCTGACGGGGAACACAGAGAAGGCTTATTAAAAAAAGTAGACGGCATGAGGGAATTCTGAACGTACCCAGGCAGTCCACATATTTCCTGCACCCTGT
>CM077287.1:7753286-7835786 GCA_039654925.1 Anguilla pacifica | reverse complement strand
ATGGTAAGGAGAAAACAGAGCATTTGACTCACCTCTTTACGTTCAAAGGGGGCCTTTTTCTGAAAACAGGTTCCCTCTCACTGTCAAATTTCAGAAAATTTCACAGATCGGCTCTGCATTGGAGCCCAGACCCCCTTTGTGTTCCTGACTGAAGGGGAGCGGCTTGCTCCTTAATTCTGTGGAAACTGGGCTGCATCATTTATTCAAGTGTGTGTAGGTGTGTGAGAGACTGTGAGTGCTGTGCATTTGTGTTGTTTGTGTGTGTGTGTGTGTGTGTGTGTGTGTGCGCGTACGTGCGTGTATGCGTTCTTGTGTGTATGTATGTGCATGCGTGTTTGTGTGTGTGTGTGTATACGTGCATGTGTGTGCATGCATATGTGAGTGTGTTCTTGTGTGTGTCTGTATGTGTGTGCCTGTATGTGCGTGCATGCGTGTGTGTGTGTGTATGTGTGTGCGCGATTGTGAGTGTGTGTATGTGTGTGTATGTCTCTGTGTGTGTCTGTGTGTGTGCGTGCATGCGTGCGTGTGTGTATGTGTGTGCGCGATTGTGAGTGTGTGTATGTGTGTGTATGTCTCTGTGTGTGTCTGTGTGTGCGTGATTGTGTGTGTGTGTGTCTGTGTGTGATTGTGACTGAGTGTGCGTGTGTGTGTGTCTGTGTGTGTGTGTGTGTGTGTGTGTATGTGTGTGATTGTGACTGTGTGTGTGTCTGTGTGTGCGTGATTGTGTGTGCGTCTGTGTGTGTGTGTGTGTGTATGTGTGTGATTGTGACTGTGTGTGTGCGTGTGTGTGTGTGCGTGTGTGTGTGGCCACACTGCATTAATATGCCCCGTTCTGGTGGCCCCTCTGCCTAATCACACTTAACACAGCAGCTCGTCTCTCTCTCTCTCTCTCTCTCTCTCTCTCTCTCTCTCTCTCTCTCTCTCGCTGCCTCCGCCGCTCATCTCTGAAGCTCCACCTTAACTGCAGCTTTAGCTGGCTGCCGTGTTTGTGTTGAAGCCAACAGGCACAATATATTACAGTCTAGGGCTCGCTGCTGAAAAGCCTGCTGGATCTTCTACTGACCTGCTGTTCTTTCCTGTTTTCCTGCGTTTTTTCGGATTCAGATTAAAAAACGCAGCTCCTTCTCTCTCTCTCTCTCTCCCCCTCACTCCTCTCTCTGTCTCTCCTCTTTCCCCGTATTCTTTCTGACGGAAAACCCAAACCTTACTACTGCTGCACGTTTTTAAAAAAAAAAAGAATTTAATTAAGAGAAAAAACCAAAAATTCTTCCTCAGTCTCATGAGAAGGAGGTGTGAAGGCTGAGGGAGGTGGAGGGGGGGCAGCTTTGGATGGAGGAGCGTGTTTATGTTTGCGTCTTCCCGGGGGGGGCTCGGTGAACGGACGGAGGAGGGGGGCTGCCGAGACCTAATTCTGGAGCGGACTTTGGTTGCCATGTCAGCGCGCGGGTGCACACACTCCCTGACTGGCAGGCGGGCAGACGGGGCGAGCGGACGGGGCGAGCGGACGGGCTGGCTCGGCGGCGGCGGCGAGAGGCGAGCGAGACTTTCGGCTTCCCGAGAAGAGGAAGAGGAAGAGGAAGAGGAAGGGCGCGCGGGACCCGGGGAGTAAAAGTGCGAGGAAGAGGCTAACCCCCGCTCCGTCGCGCGCTCGTCCCCCCCGCATGCGCCGGTGAACTGTCCGCGCTCTCTCCACCGTTCCGCGGCAGGGACCCCCCCCCCCCACCCCTCCTAGTTTCGGAGCTACCGGAGGGCGAAGCAGAGGCGAGGGCAGGACAGGGGTGGGGGTGGATTTTTGGATTCCCTCCCTGGTGGAGGGCAGGGGTGTGGGGGGCTGGGGGGGTTGCTCTGCCCGTCAAGCCGACCGCGGGCATCTCCTCTCCCGGGACCATGTACCCACAGGGACGCCATCCGGTGAGTGCCCAGCCGTAATGCCCGCCTGAGACCAAAACTCGGTACGGGAAGTTCACTGCGTGTGTGTGTGTGTGCTGGGAGTATGAGTGTGTGTGTGTGTGTGTGTGTGTGTATGTGTGTGTGTGTGTTGAGAGTATGAGTGTGTGTGAGTGTGTGTGCGCAAACGTGTGTGTTGGGGTTTTTGTGTTTGTGTGAGTGTGCTGGGAGTATGAGAGTATGAGTGTGTCTGTGTGTATGTGCAAGCGTGTGTGTGTGAGTTGGGGTTGTGTGTGTGTTAGGGTTATGTGTGTTCATGTGTGTTTGTTGGGGGTGTAAGTGTGTTGGGAGTATGAGTGTGTTTGTGTGTGTATGCGGGAGCATGTGTGTTGGGGTTTGTGTGTGTGTGTGTGTGTGTGTGTGTTGGGGTTATGTGTGTGTGTGTTGTTGACAGACACATGCAACAATTAAGTTGGCCAGGGTTCCCCCCCTGCTCCAGCACACCCCCTATCTTGGCTATGAGCTGTGTCCAGGTGTTCCTGAAAGCCAGTGAAAGGAGTTCTGTGGGTGGAACAGCTCTGTGCACTTCGCTTGTGTTTCTTTAAGCAGGGAGAGAGGGGACAAGGAGTAGAGAATTCTACCACTGCTCCAGCGCTGCGTAATTCACTGAATAAAGAGGGGATGTGTGTGTGTGTGTGTGTGTGTGTAGTTGTGTCTGGAGGGTGTGTGTGCACGTGCATATGTGTGTGTAGTGTGTGTCTGAGTGTGCGTGCGTGCATACGTGTGTGTGTAGTTGTGTCTGAGAGTGTGTGTGTGTGCGTGCGTGCATACGTGTGCGTGTATTGTGTGCGCGTGTGTTCAAGAGTGTTTGTGTGTGTGCATGCATACATGCGTATGTAGTGTGTGTCTGAGACCATGCATGCGTGTGTGTGTGCGTGCATGTGTATGGGAGGTGACAGGGAGTGGGCTTGGTGTTGGGGGCAGGGGGGGGGGGTGCTATTTTAAAATGAGTACATTTCTTGTTGGGTAGTCCTTTTGAATCCGGCTCAAATGGGTCATTGGCGTTTCTATGCTATTTCATTGCAGCTCTGCTATCTCTGGGAATTGAATAAGACATTTTATGAAGAGGAGCTGTGAGGCAGGCTCAGTACTGGAAAACAAACAGTGGGGGGGATGGGGGGGTGGGGGGTGTTGGGGGGGATAGGCTGCCTCAGCAGGCATTAAGGAGGAGGACGTTTAAATTTAATTGGGTCTAATATTTTACACTTAAAATGCACATTTAGGTTTTTTTTCCAATTCTTTTTTCCCAGAGAAAAGTGGACCTTCTAGTCAGGAATAGTTATTTTTAAAAGAACCTGACACTCGGGGAATTTTGTGCTTTCTGTGAAGTAGCGGGGTAGAGGTAAGGAAAGTTTCCGGGAGACAAAAAAACAAAACAAAAAAAAAACACTGGGGGAGTCGCAGCTGATCAATAACATGTGCAGCCAGAAGAGATGTACTTCGGGGATCACATTGAAACGTGATCCTGACCGCAGTAAGAGGAGCCGAGGGCTACGATTGTGCCCGTGCGGCGATGTGCGGGGCGTGCGTTTGTGTGAACGTGTGATTGTTTGTTTGTGTGTGCGCGCGTGGGTGTGTGTTTTAACTTTATTGTGTATAGGGGAGGAGGGGGTCATGTTCAGCTACAACCGATTTCTCGCATGTTTACTCTCTTCAGACAAAACAAATCCAATACGGTGTCCTATTCTTTATTTATTCATTTATTTATTTATTTATTTATTTATTTATTTTTGCCGTTGGTCACGAGAGTTTCTATTCTCCATGATATCAAAAGGGTTGATATCCATGTTGTATTAATCCCCAGCTGAGCCGACACCTGACTGTTGCGTGGGTGGGTACACAACAACGGTGCGTCAGATCTGATCCTTTATCTGGGTTTTGACAGTGGGCCCGCGTGAGCGGAACTTTACAGTATTTCGTTTCCTCGGATCAGATTGCAATGCAAAGCCGAGGCTAAAAGTTATCTCCGCGCAACAGAGAGTTTTTGTAAAGCGTTTCCTGAAACTTCGTTGTTCCACCATCCTTGTCCCCCCGTTAAAGGGTTAAGGGTGTACTGTGCGCGGCAAACAGCTGCAGGACCAGTAATTGGTTCCACTGGATTTTTTTGTTGGTTAGTGTTATCTGAAGCAGAGTCTGCACCGCGAGCCGCTTGTGCCAAAAACAATAACAATAAAAAGAGATCGCGAATGCATTAGCCGCCGCGCCTGCAGTTTCCAGGGTTGCGAAACTTCCAAACGGCTGCTAAATGCCCTCTGAGACTAACCTGGAGGCCGTTTGCCAGGATCAGTCATGTTCTTCAAATAGCAAAGAGGTCCCGCGAAACGCCAACCCTGCCATTACAAATGTCAGTCTCGCTATTTGACTGGGGCTGATTATTTGCCTGAGGCCAGTGGAAACTAAATTGATTTTTTTAATTCACAGTCGATGAGAACGAGGGAAAAAACGACGGTTTTAAGCTTGCTGTGTGGCGGTTTGTATCTGTGATTTTTGGTTGTAAGTTGTAAATAGGAAACCGTGGCCTCTAAAGTCAAGATGAACACAAAAGTTTATATATAACCGTCGCGTTGGTTTGGAGGTGGCGCTGCGTCCGCAGCCGTTTTTTTCACATCACTGTCGGATCCGAGACTGAAGGAAGGAAGCTACAGAGCAAAAGCAGAAGAGGAGATGAATGATGGATTGAGAGGGAGGAAGAGAAGCTGCAGGGTAGCGCTGATCTTTGATGAATGACGGGTGGAAGAACTTACGGGCGGAAAGGCAGACGCTCGTGACAGCGAGAGAAATACGATGATTTAAATGTAAAATGATGGGTGGGGGAAATCATGATCGCAATGAGCCTCGGCGCTTAATGACGATTTGGAAATGCAGTGCATTCGAAAAGAACGCAGGTTTCGAGCGGGTGTTGGCGTCGGTGGGGTGGCTTTACATCGCATTTGCGTCATACTCCGAGAGAGCAGCGGGGCTTGGGCAAGGGGGGATCCCCGCTGTGTGTTGTGATAGAGCAGTTCTGTAAAGTGTTTATCTGGAAACTAAGCCGGCCTTGATCTGATAAGACAGGACGAGGCTGGAGGAGTCCGACTGCGGGGGGGGGGGGGGGGGGGGCAGAATTCCTGTCTGTCTGTCAGTCTGTCAGAGGCCCACAGCGGGAGACTCTACACTACGGTGATCCTGAAGGCCAAAAAGCTGAACACTAGAGGACTCAATGAAACAACAAGTTTTCCAAACGCTGAATTGTTCATTTGTGGTGATCTTGTTGCTCGGTGGATGAGAGAATTGAACAAGGGAGCCGAAAGTGTGTGTGTGTTCGTGTGTGAACAATGCAAACAAAAGTAATTATGTTTAAACAAAATCTATCTAAATAAAAAAAAGTATATTAAAACTTATGTTTAATTAATAATTAAAACTGCCGCCACATCAAAGTGAGTCAAAGGCATTCTTGCCAATGAAGGTGTGCGTGCGTGTGTGTGTGTGTGTGAGAATGCATGCTTGAGGGAGAGTCAGGTTAGTTTGCGTGAGTGCCTGTCTGCATGTGAGTGTGTATGAAAGTGTGCACGTGCAGTGTAATTTGCGTTTGTTTGCGTGTGTGTATGTTTGTGCGTTTTTGTGAATACGTCCTTGTTCATGTGCTTGTTTCTTGCTCTGGGTCTCCTGTCTTGTCCCCCATAAAGGGGTTGTACTTGACCCGCTGTTTCGTGATGCGTTGTGCTTTTTATAACCATTTTTAATTTGAGATATCGGACACCGGCCACGGCTTTCCGTACGGCCTAGACTGAATTATTTTTACATCACCTCTGCCATGGCAAATTTAGCATGAAATACACCCCCCCCCTGCCGAATTTGAGACGGTTTGTACAATAGGAGGTGCCTGGGTGGGTGCATCACAGGGCTGCTATTCCGGGACTGAATGGCCCCCGCTCTGTTTCGACAGCCCTGTAACAGCAGGGTCTCTGGCAGTGAGGTGATCAGTGTGTGTGTGTGCGCGTGCGTGTGTGTGCCTGCGTGTGTGTGTCTGTGTGTGTGTGTGCGTGTGGGCATGTAAGTGTGTGTATGTGTGAGTGTGTGTGTGTGTATGTGTCTGTGCGTGTGTGTATGTGTGTGTGTATGTGTGAGTGTGTGCACGCGTGTGTGTGTGTGTGTGTGTGTGCGTGCGTGCGTGTGTGTCTATCTGTGTGGGTGCGTGTGTGTGCGTGCACGTGTGTGTGTGTATGGGCGTGCGTCTGTGTGTGCGTGTGTGTCCTCGTGCATATATGCATGTGCATGCGTGTGTGTGTGTGTATATGTGTGCGTACATGTGTGCGCGTGTGTGCATGCGTGTGCCTTCATTTGGTCTTGTTTGCGCTGTAGCGCGTTTCCTTTAGCGTGTTCGATTGCTCAAATGTGGGCGAGTCGCAGGGAATCGTCCGGTGGCGAGCGTCCCCGTTTGCTCCACCCCGGTTCATTTTTTTTTTCGGCTGCCTGCTTCTGCACGTTTACGCCGCAAAAACATCCAAGGCCGTTCGTGACCTGCCCACCCACACCGACGCTGCCGCCGCGCTTCTGAAATAATCCCAGCTCCAAAAATTCTTCTTTTAACCGATCTTGCCAAAAATACAACAACTGATGATTTAAGCGTTTAATTTCGGTTTGGAACGGGTCCAGCCGTTTTCTCTTTATCACCAGTTCCGCCATTTTTAACCTCGCGCGGGATAAAAACACGTCTTGTTTACCAGAGTGCTTTAGCTCCGCCCACAGGGAAATCCCAGCCGTTGTGAATTGGCTTTGTTATTATTCGTGATTGGTGCACTGGGTTACTCTGGGGTCTGAAAGGCACGCCCCCGATTGAGGGCTTGGGTCGAGCGGAGACCGAAGGTGCCGTTTTGGGGGCGGCAGAGATTTTGGGGCCCTCAGTTCCTCCCGCAGTCAACAAGTTCAGACTGTGCAACCTCAGGAATGGGATTTTTCCTGATTAATTGAGAGAGGCAGTTTTGTTTTTTTTCAGGCCATAAAATATCTCAACCGAAGGCAGAACTTGGTTATGTCATAACCACACTGTTACGGTTACTCTCAAGCCCCCGCAAACATAACGAAGCCAAAACCAAGGCTTCCCAAAAACAACCAATAACTTTATTCAACTACCCATAAGAGATACTAAAATAGCTGCAAAACACAAGATAAAATCAAGACCCGGCCGTGGTCGAGAGGTGAGGAGAAAAAGCCCCCATCTGGGAAGAAGCTGACTCCAGGCTTCTTAAAAGGGCACCGCCACAGGTGCTCTCAATTACCTGTAACGAGACAAACACGTATCCAAACAGCCAGCGCCCCCACCTGAAGCGGAGGGACGTAACACACACACACATACCTTTAACAGGTGATAAGAGGATAGAGTGTTCGGCAACAAAACCAAAATGCTAATGACCTAGAGAGGCATTCAGTGCTGGGTACTCCATGCCCCGGTCCTGGAGAACCTCAGGGTGTGCTGGTTTCTGTCCACCTCGTAATTAGCAACCAATTCAGACCCAAGAAGCCAGGTTGGTTGCATCAAGACGTATAATCGACTGGTGTAATTGATCAATTAAGCGCGGAATTACAGTGAAGACCAGCAGACTCAGTGTGCAGCAGGCTCCTCCCTGATTTCAGGTCTGGTCACATGACCCACTGTGCGGACACGTGCTGCCTTCATAGCCCCGACGTCTTTCTAGCTCTGCCCACCCTAGACCCCCCCACCCCCACCCCCCCCAACGTGCCAGCATGCTGTGTCAACAGCAGCCTCCCTCGCTCCTGGGACCGGCAGTTTCTATGTTTCTGTGCGCCTTCAGCCTCTCCGATGGAATCCATCACCACATGGCACAACCTGTGATGTCATCAACTACAACTGCTTGCGCTATTGGCTAGTCTCCGCATCGGCACAAATGCACTACTGGGGCTGCTGGGTATCATGGGCGTGTCTGCTCAGTGACAGAATGATGCATTAGCGGCTGCTAATTCCCGGCTTGTCCAGTTCTCCTGCCCCAAAAACGCCCTCTCTCTTGCTTGGCATAGATTTTCCTGTCAGATAACGTACTTGCATACTGAATCAGGACGTAGCCCGATCTGTGTCAAATATTTACTTGAAATATACTCCTCAGCTCTTCAGATGTCAGTTAATTTTTGAAATCGCTCTCCAGTCGGAATCCGCTGAGAATTTCCAAGGAAACGTACGTCACTGCTAGCCAAAACGAACAATCGCACGTAAAGAATTTTGTACCGGGAGTACATCATAAATTTGAATCAATAATTTGACCCAGGGTGTTGATTTAAAGTCATATCCAAAAACACGGGACCATCAGTGTAAATTCGTGAGCGTGGGGGGGGGGGGCTGAACAGGTAGATCACGGCAGTTATGGAGAGCTGCTGCAGCAGAGAGCAGGAAGGGTCTTAGCGGGAAGCGTGTTGCGGCCAATGTGCCTTCCTGATCCTCTCCCCTTTCCTGGGATCCTGCTGACACTCCCCCCCCCCCCCCACACTCTGCACCCCCCCCCCCCCCCCTCCCTCCTCCTCCTTCCCCCCCTCTGCCATCTATCCATACGCTTTTCTAAATATTTCACCAACGGATGATTATTTCATGTGCTTCTGATGTCTCTGTGCCCGGCTCATCTGAAACCGTGCAGGAAGGGGGTTAGGGAGGGGGGGGAGGGGGGGTGGGGAAGAATAATAACGCAGACGACTGGGAGCGTCTTCCGTTTTTCCCCTTCCCTGCTTCTCCTGTGTCTGGATACTTCCGAGTTTTGCCCAGCAGGAAGAAATGGTGGCCGATTTTTTTTAAGACCCTAAATTTTGAGAATGACTAGTGTTTGGCTTTATTGCTGAACATTCTCTCCTGTTATCAGCAGCTGAAGAGGACTCTTTATGGGTCAGTGCTTATCATGAAATTCCCGAATCCTCCATCTCTGATCAGTGTTTATGACATTCCGAAGTCCTCCATCTCTGGTCAGTACTTGTGAATTGGGAAAGGGCACATCCCTGGGTGGTCAGAATGCTCAACTGTTGAACGGCGACAGGATTGATGGTCGTGTGATTTCGGAGTGCCCCCAGCCTCATCCACCCACCCCATCCACCCTGTCCACCCCCCCCCCCAATTGTTGTCAGATCTTTTCATACAATCTTCCTCCGGCAGGCCTCTGTGGATAATCCTTTTTAAATCTCCACTTGCTCGCTCCAGCTTCTCTAAATTGCGATTGACTGAAATCCCACTTCTCCCCATCCCCCTCCCCCCCCTGCACCCCATAGATTAACCGGATCTGTTTTGAGTTTTTCGGATGCCCCATGCTGTCTGACACCCCGGTGTCCTGCCCCGTCTCGCCCACGGCGCCCCCTGCCCTCGGGGACCAGGCGCGGCATCTGCTCTGCATTCTGATGGATTCGTCAGATGCCTTTTAATTACGCAGTGCGCTTAATGTGCGGGAAAGAGAGAGAGGGAAAAAAAAACCCGCTGACATTTAGTCTTAATTACGTGAATAATGTCTCCAATTAACTAATTGAATCTCGAGGCGGAGTGGTCGACGGGACACCTCCGCGGCCCTGTCGTTTAAACGGGTCTGAGCCTTCGTTCCTAATCCAGCGGAAAGGGTCTATAATGGGCTGTAAGTCACTGGGCTGGACTGACACTCAGTATTTTTTTTTTTTTTCATTAAGGGAGAGTTGAGTTGAAAGCCTGGTTCTCCTTTTAATTTTTTTTGTTTTGTTAATTTAGATGGGTAGAATGCAGGGAGGGTAACAGCTAGAGACAGGATCGAAGTTGAGAAGGTGCCATGAAGAGCAGTCATAGTGGGGGGGTGGATTAGTAGAACTCACTATTCAGGGCCCAAAGGGGGGCCCTCAAGTTTGGAGGGCCCTACAATTTTAAGGGGGCCACAGAGACATTTGCGCTGCATTTGCACTGGGCTCTGAATTATACACCCTTGGGTACCATGGCAGGGGATTGAGCCCCCCAGCCACGCAGGACATGGGGGGGGGTGTTCTCTTCAATGGCCTGAGATGGGTGGCTGCCTGACGGACTGCTCCCCCCCCCCCCATGTCTCTCCAAGGCCAGATACGCAGGACACAAAATCAGGGAACTGTCCAGCGCAGTTGTGCTTTCGGTTGAAGAGGTGATGGAGTCCATCCGTCCATTTCAAGTAGTGATGGGGGGGGTGGGGTGGGGGGGGGGGGGGTGGTGGGAGGTGGGGGATTTACGAGAGGGTGTCTCTGGCAGGTCAGTGCGGTGTGAATCAAGGTCACTGGAGATACAGCCCCCCTCCCCCTCCCCTCCCCCCCCCCACCAGCCCCACCTCTCTCTGTCCTGAACCCCAGCTCAGGCAGCAGTGAGCCTGTAGCTTAATTACTGGAAAGCCTGCGGAGTGTCTGACCTCCACCGTTAGCCTAATTGAAATTTAATTGAATTTTCCTTGTCTAGACTAATTAGGCTCCTACTGGAAACGCCAATCCTTTGCCCGTGCTGTGCTTAGCCGCTGGACGCTCCCCCCCCCCACATTTAGAGGGGAAATGAAGGAAGATGTCCTTCTCTAAGGTGAAGGGGGTAAAGGGGGGGGGGGGTTGACGTCAGAGGGGTCTCTGTTTTTGGAGAGGCGTTGCAGAAAGGTATACTGTAGCTGTGATACGCAGCAGAGAGTGATGTCCAGAGGGGACGGGGGACAGAGACGAACGGGCCGAGGCCAAGGCCGGTTTGCTCCGTGCTGACGAAGGCGGTGATAAAATCGGTCGGCTGGTATTTAGGAGTCGGATGCGGTTCGCCGCGATTGGCATGCGGTTTAAAAGCCTCTGCTGAGGCTTTCATACTCCCTGCGTTGCGCAAGAACCTCGTATTTTACCAGCACGGCATTATGGTCACATGATGTTTAAAAAATAAATAAAATTTTTTTATTTTATTGGTTGATATTGGTCTGAGTTAGAACGAAACGAAACAAAACACACACAGGGGAAATCACAGCAACGCAGTTAACACCCCAGCAGGTCAGTAAGGTACAGCAGTAATGCACACATTCGATTGGTCACATGCAACAAGTCACCCGCAGTACGATTTGTAGCCTTTAGACTGAAATGGTCATATTGACAGGTCAAGGATAAGTGCACTGGTCAGAATTCTCTCTCAAGGATAAGTGCACTGGGGTCCCCCCCCCCCCCCCCCCCCCCACCTTATCAGTGTCTTTCCTTGAAAGCATTAGAAGGTGGTGGAAAAGTTCCTTATGCATTTTCAAAGTAACAGATATGACCCCTGTAAACATAAGCATCGACAGGTTGCGCATGAGGTTTTTAAACAGCTTCATTTGTTGTTGCCTTAGTTTATTTCATGGGGCAGATGCATACTGATGTTTCTAAATTATGTAAAACAATAATCTGATTTATAGTTAACATTAATCCCCAATACTTGTTCTTTTTGATGACACAAGCAGTACTGTTGTCATTCATTCTTGTTTGTTTCCTAAATTATTTTATGTGTGATATTATAATTGATTGTCCTTGCACCAAGTCATTTTCAGGCTAGCTGGCTAACTATAGTAGCCTATTTTAAACCAAGGTCAGCTATTTCAACCATGTTGAATTTGAAATTGCAAAAAACCTGCCACCTCCAGAATTTCTCGTTTCTACCCTTGGCTCGTCCTTGCTGTTTTGCTTTCAGAGTACTGTCAGAAATAAAATTAAATAAAATAAAAAAACTAATCCGTTTTCACATTGTCAGTTTGGTTGCGCTTGTGTTTGTATTGTTCGTTGATACCCCCTCGCGCCGTTTTAGAATGAGTTTGAAAAGAAAACCGTCACGTAGCTATGTGCGTAATGGGGTTGTCTTCAGCGGGATTAAAATTCTAGTGAAGTTAAAAACTTGGCAGTCCTATGAATTCTCGGCCGTCGGGTGAGTCTTCAGTGTAGCGGTAGCCTATCCTCTTGTTTACCTTCCGAAATAAGCCGCAAAAGAAATGCACTGTCTGTAGCCATTAGCCTACGTTTTAAATTGCGGTTAGCAGTTTAAAAGTTAACACGCTGGCCAGGAACCTTCATAGGCTAGTGTCACAAACTTCCGGACAGTACATTGTTATGGTGTTATACCTGCTACCTTCTCTCACCAAAACTGGGAGTGGAACTGTGTCAATACCTTACTGTCTGTTTATTCCAGTAATCTGCTTTTCACTTCTCAGCGGTAGCAAGCTGTGCGCTAACATGATTTCAATAAGAACAAACACAGCCTTAGGCCTGCTTCAATCACTATAAAATCTCCAGGACTCAAGTCACCGCAGTGAAATGTTCAAGGGATTCAGAATCCTTTTTTTTTTTTTTAAAGCTAAGATGAGCATAAGTGGAAATTGCCATTTTTTGTGTTGCGGTTTTTGTTTTGTTTTTTGAAGAAAGGTTTATGTTAGTATGTTAGCCCAAAATCTGGGGATCAGCTTGCCTTGCTAATAAATCAACAGTTCGATGCTTTTTCATAGGCGGAACTCAAGCTGACTTGACTTAAATTTGCTAGGTTCATACTGTTGGACAGTTGCTGATAAATAGTAATCTCTCTCTTTCCTGTCGTTCTTGAGATAAAGTCTTCAGTCCAGACTGGGGTGGTGCATAGCAAAAATATAAGTCAATCTTAACAAGCATTTTAGTCTTCTATTTAGATTTGAAATCTTATTTCTTTTACTTGTTTTGCTAAATAAGACAAAAAGATTGCCAATGAGGTGAGACGGTTTTACTCATTTCAAGATTTGCCAATTTGCTAAGACAAAAGGCACTTAAGAGAAAACAAAAAGATTTAAAGTCTCATTACAAGACTAAAACACTTGTTATGACAGACTTTTTTTTTTTTTTGCAGTGGTGGTAATGTCCTCCTCTTCCTCCCTTTGACCTTTGACCTCTGACCTCTCCAGGTTCCCCTGCAGCCTGGCCAGTCCTTCAAGTTCACAGTTCTGGAGACTCTGGACCGAATTAAGGAAGAGTTCCAGTTCCTCCAGGCTCAGTACCACAGGTAGGCGCAAGCACAAACCGGTCTCAACCGGTTAGGCAGCGTTAGCTCACGACTGAGCAAGGACGTACATCTCAGTTCAGTTTTGGGATGGACGAAAAACAGGAAATTGTCTTTCGGTTTATTGAATTTTTATGGGGGGGGGGGGGTGGCTTGGCACTAGCAGTACCACCCAATACAGCATGATAATATTAGGGGGGGGCATTTTTTTTGCTGATGAACACGTTTTGGCATTCCAAATTAGGGAGGTAAAGGAGGGATAGAAACTAACACTCACTCACTTGCCGCAGTATACTAATAGAGTAAAGCTTTATAGAATTTTTTTTTTTTAGACTACTTTTTACATTTTTTCGGAGTCACTGATGAACGACTGTGCCCGGGTGAATATGAAATTAGTCGTCCCTCGGAAAAGCCTTGAGAGACGTCTTGCGTCATCCGAATCTGGAAGTCTTCGGCGGAAGCTAAATTATGCGCTGCTCGCGCTGCTGTGGTAATTGCTGAGGGTCCTCGGCAGATAAGATGACTGTCGGCGCGTTCGGCTCCCGGATCTATCCTCTCCTCCTGACTCAGCTGAGCCCGTCGCTTCCTCCGAATCGTTACTCTTTACCCGTTCGCTTTTGGGGATGTCTGAGGGGGACCCCACAGCATGGGGCTGGCTACCAGGCTAACTAGCAATATGCTTACCTATGTTAATGTAACACAGGCCTGGCTACTAGGTTATCAGGCAAAGTGCTTAGCTATGCTAACGTACCATGGGCATGGCTTTCATACAAACAGGCCAGGTGTTTAGCTATGCTAACATAACATAGGTTTGTCTCCCAGGAAAGGGATTTCCAGCCCCTCTTATAAAACCCAACCCATACTTGTGATCCCTTTTATCGTCGGTTATCGTCGGTTGTCGAAGGAACTTGTGTTCAGCAGCGATTAGCAGCTTTGTTTACAATCGCAGGGAGAGAAAAAAAAATCAATTGAATTAAGAATTCATCACTTGCGGCACTCACCATATTTTTAGCCAGAGAGCCACAGGTCAGAACAGCATTTAAAAATAGATGGAGTGCATGTTGGGTTGGGTTGTGTTTTTCAGTCTTTTTTTGCTGGATTTGCGATCGATAATGTGGTGTGGCGTGGATAGGGTTGCCAGGTGTCCAGTTTTCTACCGGAATGTCCGGTTTTTCTAATTATTTGTGCATGTCCGGCTTGCGGTCCCGACCAGGCAATGTAATGAGTAACCGACGAAAGAAATTTACCGGCAGTTTGTAATAAATTATGAATCGGTGTGTCAGTGACCCCCTGGTCCGACGACAGTTCCAAGGGGGGCAACCCACCTGGGTCCCTCCCCGTCCAATTATGCTTCCAGCTGTGCATGTTTGTCCGGTTTTACCAAGTTATAAATCTGGCAGCCCTAGGTGTGGGGCAGTCCACAAAGCCTGTGCGTGTGTGCGTGTGCGTGTGTGTGCAACCATGGCGATGTGCGTATTGTAAATTGTTTCCCTCTTGTTCTTGCAGTCTGAAGCTGGAATGTGAGAAGCTGGCCAGTGAGAAGACGGAGATGCAGAGACATTACATCATGGTGAGTTTCCACAGTACACAGGCACGCTTTCAAACCCTTCCCAGTGATTTTTATGTTTCTTTTTTTTTTCCTGTAATGGCCCACTTATCGGGATTAGCATAGCGCGTCGCGTGATTAGCACTGCCTGTCAAATAAGGAATAAGGAGGGGGGAGGGGAGAGGAAAGGCGAAAGCGATTTGTCCGCTAAAAGAGTCGACGTCCCGTCCGTGCCGAGACACAGGGTCGCGGCTAAAAAAAAAGCCGACCGGTTTATTTCCCCCCGCAGGACTTGCGGGGGCCACCGTAACGGTTTTTCTGAAGGCAGAAGAGGCTGTTTCGCGCGAGCCCGGGCCTTCGGCAGTGACGGCGCCGTTCCGAACGTGATAAAAACCGCCTGTGCGGCGACTTGAGAGTTTCGCGAGGCCGAATCGGAGGGGACGAACGGCGCGCGGATTATTGTTACGACCTGCAGTTAAAACGCAGGGGCCGTCTCGAAGCGCTCGGCTGCCGGCGCCAACGGTGCCGAACGCTGTCGCCTTCACTCCCGCTCGGCCCACCGTGCTGAAATGATGGATTTGGCTCGTGTTTTGAATCACACACACACACACACACATATATATATTTGCTTCTAAAAGACGTATTAGTAATCCAGTGTCTGTGTTTAACAACCGTGCTGGTTCCTGTGATCGTCTTGAGGTAGACACCGGCAATGGCTGTCCTCCGGCCACTTAGAACGGACGCGGAAGGTAATTTGTGACGTTTGATCAACCGTCAAATGCATCGTACGTATAATCTGTCACGTCATATTTGGTCAAGGACGAGCACGCAGCCAATAGAGAAGCCTCATTCTGGGGGGTAACCGCGGAGACAAGCCGCCAAAGCTGTGCCGAGGCTCCTGAATAGCGCCGGGGTCTTGAGTTGTGCTCTGAGAAGCAGCAGCCTACGCCGTCTCTGAGATCCGGTTCGGGTTAGCTTGCTTCAGCTCTGTTACTCAGAGAGGCTGCCTTTGTGTAACTATGCAGCCCGCAGCATTAACCCTGATCTGTGATCGAGGGAGTGGGAGGGGGAGAGAGAGGGAGGGCGGATGGAGAGGGAGAGCAAGAGAGGGGATGAGAGAGAGAGGGAGGGAGAGAGGGAGAGGGAGAGGAAGAGGGAGAGAGAGAGAGGGAGGGGGAGAGAGGGAGAGAGGGAGGGTGGATGGAGAGGGAGGGAGAGAGAGAGGGAGGGGGATGGAGAGGGAGAGCAAGAGAGGGGATGAGAGAGAGGGAGGGAGAGAGGGAGGGGGATGGAGAGGGAGGGAGAGAGAGAAGGAGGGGGGATGGAGAGGGAGAGCAAGAGAGGGGAGGGAGAGAGAGGGAGGGGGGATGGAGAGGGAGAGCAAGAGAGGGGATGGAGAGAGAGAGGGAGGGAGAGAGGGAGGGGGGATGGAGAGGGCGGGAGAGAGAGAGGGGGATGCAGAGAGAGAGGGAGGGGGGGAATGGAGCACATGAAGTGATCTGGAGTGAGAGTGAGAGAAAGAGGGGACACAGACAGGGAGAGAAGCAAGGAAAGGAGGATGAAGCACTAGATAGAGAGAGAGAGGGAGAGAGGGCGCAAGCACAGACACGTAAATAATGTGAAGTTACAAGGGCTCGCTACTTCACAGAGAACAGATAGCCCAGAAGGCTATATTTAGGCAGTTAGGCCCGTCATGTACACCAAGACTCGTGCCGACAGCCATCCCATTTGTTTATTAATTTATTTATTTTGCGCATATATTATTTATTCTGTTTTTTTAATTTTATTTGGGGATTATTTAAAATGCAGAACTGGATGTTCTTTTTTTTTCTGTGAATGATTTATCGTGGAGCTGTTGATGACGTGTGGTAGGGGGGGGGGACAGACAGTAGGATTAATTGGTACTGGAACGCTGGAGCTCAGGCTTGTTAAATAAATAAATAAATAAATAAATAAATAAATAAATAAACACCCCAGGAGTTAAAACTGGGAGATGAAGCCCATACGGGCTATTTTGTTCATTTGCGATGAAGGTCTTTCTTCTGCGAGAGGATTATTTAGGTTCCACCGCAGTTATTGTGCAGTCGCCTCCCACTGTTTTCGCAGACTGCTTGATATTTTCAGACCTGTGTTTTGTTCCCCCTCCAAGCGTTACTTTAATATCATTACCACCGACTTTTTAAAAACTACTAAGCTTTTTTTAAAAAACGAATTCTGTTTGCGCTTTTGTGTATGGGTTTCGTTATTTTAAAATTTCCATTAATTATACGAAAGAAAATTGATTGTGTACTTGTATTTCTGCAAACATTGTTCAAATAGGTTAATTTATCAGGGGTACAAATCAATTGGGAGTCACCTGTGTATGTGTGTGTTTGTGTCTACGTGGGTGTGTCTTAGCTGATCATTCTAATGCTGATGTCACAATCACTACTGGCCATTGGAAGCAATGGAGTTCTAGAACACCGACTTAGAATTTTGAAAATAAAATTGCACTACCCAACTGCAGTATCAGAGGCTTAAGCGGACCATTCGTTTCTGGAGCATTGCTGTCTGTCCCACTATGGAAAGAGGGAGGGATGGATGGAAAAGAGAGAGAGAGAGAGTTTGAGAGAAAAAGAAAGAGAGGAAGGGGGCAAGTGGGGATACAGAGAGTGAGGCAGGAGGGAGCGAAAAGGGAGGGGGGGCGAGAGGGATGGAGAGAAAAAGCGAGTGAGAGAGAGGGAGAGATGGAGAGGGAATATGAAAAGGATTGTGCCTCAGTAATTTAAACATTTCTGTGATGTATAATAGTGTCAACATGGGGATTAAATAAAACCATGGGCCAGATGCACCAGAAGGATTGCACCCGTTTTAAGAGTCTTAAACCTGTCGCGAACGAGACTGAACTGTCTGCCGACTTCTAAAAATGTATTCCGCATGTTTGGTTTAGGCTGACGGCCTTCCCATTCCAACCACTCAATGGAGATGCGACACTGAAATTGAATTTTAATTCCCATGTTTTAACAAGTGGCAGATTTGCATCATTCCGTTGTCTGGGAGAGTGTCCCATAAAGACGTCCATAAAGATTTGTTTCATCTGAATGAGCACAACTGGCTGTTTCAGGGGAAACTGCTACATTCGCACGTGCATATATGCACGCACACGCACTTAAAGCAGGCATAGCGCCACATACGAATGAATCAGATACCTAGCAATTGAAAAGCGAATTGAATGCTCTTATTCATGCTAATATTGACAATGGAATGAAAAAACACCAGTAGGCGTTCGTAAATGTTTTTGTTCAGTGTACTGAGAGAGCAGGCTGTGTTAAAATGTTCAAAAAAGCTCGTAAACTTCACTCAATGGAAAATTACTTAACAATAAAGAGCATAATGTGTTCTACATGACAGGCGTTATGACAGTACATATACCAAGTATAAAGAATGTGGGGGGAAAAATGTAATTATCTGTCATACAGGCATTGCATACTGCATTCTATTCATTTGATGATATAAGGGTTACCAAACAAATTCATGGTTTTAGCACAAAACTGTGAAGCGTTCATGTTACAGTACACTTTGCCTAAACTGATAAGTAAATCTGGTGCGATAGCCAGATCTAACAAACCTGAATGACGTTCGCACGCAGGTTCCTAACATGGCATTGATGCAGGTTGACCGGGGGCACCACGTCTGCGCGCGAGGGGCTTATTCACAGCCGCCGTTCGGAGGCAGGGACACGGAAACAAAATTAAAAAATGTCCTCGACAGAATTCCGCAGACAACTTATTTAACTGCTAATTACCTCGGACCGAGCCAACTCGGGGAAACCTCTATTAATTCTGAAGGTTAATTCTCATCGCTTCAAAGGCGACGCTCTGTCTACATTTTTCTAGACTCAAAAAGGCCTTGAGTATAATTGTGCCGAAACAGGAGTAAAGGAAAGGGGGGCGGAGCCAGCCAGCTAGGCAGCGCTCGAGTCGTCACAGCCGTGATCAGAGAGACCGCGCACAGCGGGGAAAACGCGACGGAAATCATCGAGGAATTCCCAGACGGGGAAGTCACGAAACGTCTGATATCCGACGACGGCCACCTGCGCTAACTGTGCTAAGCCCGGCGAGCGGTGTCACTGGGTTGGGTGGGGTGGGGGGGGGGCACAGATGTCCACGGACCCAGTCCGAGCAGATAAAACACGGACCGAACCGAAGGCAGTCTGGCTACGGGCGCTGGGAACTCATGAATTCCGCTGCATTCATTGTTCAGTTCACCCGAACAGAAACGGAATATGCGACCGTATATAAATAAATATGTGGAATGTTTGGAAAATGTAAATCATATATATTTGCAACTGTATATTTTCTCAAAACATGGTTCTGTAAGATGTATTTTGTTTCATTGTTTTTTTTTTCTTTTTCTTTTCTTCAATTCGATTTCCATAAGTAAATATCAAACTTGAAAATAAAATAAAATCATCTGTATTGAAGAAGAGACTGCCACGGTGTTCACAACAGAAGACAAGGAAGTTGTAAGAACACTCGTTTATGGGAACACAAGTGTGTTACGAAATGTCCAGCAGGCAGAAGGCATGGTTCTCTTTCAAGCAATTAGCCAGATTAATTTACATTAAACTGCCTGGCCTGATTGTTCCGAGGCACTGCTGGTACAGGACGTCTCCAGTCTCTGACAGGCAGTCGGACATTGGCTGTAATGCACTAATGCGCCGATCGCCATCATCCCCGCGTCCTACAACCAAATGCTGCTCTCCATACACACACAAAGAATTACATACTCACATAACTCACTCCTCCTTTTAAGACATTGTCAGATGTTGCAGGGTTGCCCTTGGATACCTAGAAAAGTGCATAATAACATGTATTATTTAAATAATAATAATTTATTAATAATAATAATAATAATAATAATAATAATAATAATAATCATCATCATCATCATCATTATGATTATAATCACTATTATAATCATAATGTTGTTATTGTTAGTGTTATTATGATTACTATAATAATAATAGCAATCATAATAAATGTCTTATTAATAATAATAATAATAATAATAATAATAATAATAATAATAATAACAACAGTAGTAATAATAAAAAACTATAAATAATAGTAATAATAATAATAGTATAGTAGTAGTAGTAGTAGTAATAATAATGGTAGTAGTGTAGTAGTAGTAATAATAATAGTATAGTAGTAGTAGTAATAATAATAATAATAATAGTAGTATAGTAGTAGTAGTACTAATAATAAAAATAGCAGTAGTAATAATAGTAGTAGCAGTAGTAGTAGTAATAATAATAATAATAATAGTAGTAGTAGTAATAATAGTAGTAGTAGTAGTAGCAGTAGTAATAATAGTAGTAGTAGTAGTAATAATAATAGTAGTAGTAGTAGTAATAATAATAGCAGTAATAATAATAATAATAGTAATAGCAGTAGTAATAATAATAATAATAGCAATAGCAGTAGTAATAATAATAGTAGTAGTAGTAGTAATAATAATAGCAGTAATAATAATAATAATAGTAATAGCAGTAGTAATAATAATAATAACAGGACTGCACCAGCGGCTTTAGTGAACAGCTCATGCTCTCTCCGCTGTGTTGAGCCGAGCAGCAGCCACCACATGTCACACACAATCTGCTCCGAGCCGACAAAGCAAGACTCAGAATACAGAAGAGGGATTATGGGCACTGCACACGCATGAGCAAGGTTGTGTGTGTGCGAGTGTCTGTGTACAGTGTGTGTGTGTGTGTGTGGTGTTTGTCTGTGTACAGTGTGTGTGTGTGTGGTGTTTGTGTGTGTACTGTCTGTGCGTGTGTACAGTGTGTGTGTCTGTGTGTGTGTATGGTGTGTGTGTGTGTGTGTGTGTGTATGTGGTATGTGTGTCTGTGAGTGTGTGTGTGTGTGTGTGTGGTATGTGTGTCTGTGAGTGTGTGTGTGTGTGTGTATGTGGTATGTGTGTCTGTGAGTGTGTGTGTGTGTGTATGTGGTATGTGTGTCTGTGAGTGTGTGTGTGTGTGTGTGTGTATGTGGTATGTGTGTCTGTGAGTGTGTGTGTGTGTATGTGGTATGTGTGTCTGTGTGTGTGTATGGTGTGTGTGTGTGTGTGTGTGAGTGTCTGTGTACAGTGTGTGTGTGTGTGTGGTGTTTGTGTGTGTACTGTCTGTGCGTGTGTACAGTGTGTGTGTCTGTGTGTGTGTATGGTGTGTGTGTGTGTGTGTGTGAGAGAGAGTGTGTGTGTGTGTGTGTGTATGTGGTATGTGTGTCTGTGAGTGTGTGTGTGTGTTCACGCATCAAGGAGAAGTAAAGCCATAGAAAGCCACTATTCAGCTGCATTGCTTAATGCACGTATTTTAAACACATTTATTCATAATACGTTTACATTGTCCCACAGTATTGAGCTCCTCGGAGGATGTTGTGTGTTATAAAATACTAGCATTGCATTCAAAAGTGTCCCTGTGTCGCCCAAGTGCGCTTCTGCCAGGCTAAAAAGGATTCTGCGTCAACCGAGCGTTGGGTAGTGAGCTCATCCTAAGCTAATTCTGTCTGTGACTGAGTCACGAAACAGCACTCCACGAATATGCATTTCTGCTCCGAGACGTTTGCTCGTCCGCCATCACGCACGCCCCTTTAATCTCAGCAGTATTGTCCGCAGCTCGATTGGATACGTGTCAAGTACTTGTTTGTCCGTACGTTCGGTGTTGAAAGCTGGGCAGGGTTTTGCTCTGTCTGAAACGAGAGAGACCACGCTGAGTGGTGTTAGCGAAGGTGCATGGCTGCTCAAACAAGAATAAATAAACGCGTCCTTGACTCGAGGGTGTAGACCGAGCCAAACCTCATTCATTCACATTAATTAATTATCCCCAGTGCTATAACAATCTATAGCCTCTGGTCTGTCTTCTCATACGCTGGGTTTTTTTTTTAATGCGGTTGACCTAGTTCTTCTGTCAGTCACTGTAAACATTGGCTGCGAGAGATCCTGGTGCTGCTGAAGACGTACTGCCAGATCTAGGCCCTGGCACTAAATAATTGCTTTTCTGGAAATGGTCGCAATTTCAGGAAACTGGGCATGGTTTTACCAAAAGGATGGTTAGGATCGAATACCCTGCATACTGCTGACAGTAGTTTCTTGGAATGTAAAGATTATTGCGTATCCTGATTAAATTACTTAGTGGAAAACGATAATATTGGACAGCTATAATGCGGCAGTACTGTCATCCTTACAATGTTCTTTGAGCTGGAAATATGACTAAAGCTTGATGAATTTAAGTCCACCTTTAAGTTACTTATACCAGAAGGTGGGATGTTTCCAATCACAGTGGCATTTAGGGAAATATGTAGCAGGAGCTCAAGATGCGTAAGGAGCTTTTATTAACCAATTGACTACATTAGTCCATTCACCTTGATGCAGCAAGCTAGCAAGCTAATCACACCCCACTGGCCAATCTCATCCAGTACATTAGCGCTGTATTTCTGTCACATTTCCGCCTCGGCCTGTGAAAGGAGGTTTATAGATCGTAATGTTCACATATAGCGCATCTCGGTTTGTTTAAGAGCTTACAGGACGCTCTCACCATTCAAATCTGTTGGCAGCTAAAACCTTGGGGAGCTCTCCGCTAGGCATGTTCTATCTCCTGATTGTGAGCCACTTGCCCACTGTCCACTGCCCACTGCTGCAGGGTACACACTGACAGGCAGAGGTGACAAAACACCAAGCCACAATAAGTAGTGCAAGGGATTTTGAAGCAGTTGATTGTCTGTATAGTTATTCTTGTGAATAATTCTCAGGGAAAAATTATTGGGTGGAGGGGGGTGTTGGGGGGTGGTGGTGGGGTGGGTGGGGGAGGCAGTGGCAATTCATGAAAGCCAGTATGTATAGGTAGCGAACAAAACTTGGAATCGCCTCAGTAAGTCGGGGTCAACAAGATTACGGAAGGCCCAGGCTCATGTGCGGCTCTTACATTAATTAAGCCAATAAACATCCCAGCATGCACTGGGCCATGTACAAAAAATATGCCTGACGGACGTGATTGCTTATAATTGTGGGTATAATAGCTGCAAGAGGAGACCTCGGTGGCTTTGAAATAGGGGGGGATTGTTTGGTGGGAGCTTCAGCGACCGAGACGACTCAATTTGCTGACGTTTCTCAAGCAGTGGAGCCCAACGACGACGAGATCAGCCGAGGGAAACTGTGGGCGGAAGTGTGTAAATCAGGATTATGACACCCATGCAATTAATTCAAAGGGCAAGGCAAAAAACGTGTGAGCAGTCCCACATCAGTTAACTGCAAATTTTGATAAGATTGTCCAGTGTAGTCAAAAATTCTGGTGTCCCAACAGTCTTTAGTGACTTTACGTAGTTTCCGTGTTGTTCAGTGCCTGTATGAATAGCTTTTTTTTCACTTTACTGGCATTTAGCAGAGGCTCATATCTAGAGCGATTTACACTCAAACTTTTTACGTAGCATTTACATTGCATCCATTTATACAGCAGGATGTGTGTGTGCGTGTGTGTGTGTGTGCGTGTGTGTGTGGGTGTGTATTCCGGTATGTGTAGGTATTATTGTTGTTGAGTTCATTCCTCTAGAAATAATGGTTGTAACCATGTCCCAAATGTATGTACCTAATCCATACAAGAAAGAGAGAGAGAGAGAGAGTGAGAGAGAGAGAGAACCAGCGGTGTTCCCCATCACTCATTCTGCTGTACATCTACCTGCTGGGTCTCTGTCAATGTAAATGATATTCTCTCCTCTTGCGCGCGCGCACACACACACACACACACACAATCACACACAGTCTCTCTCACCCACTCTCCTTCTCTCCCGCCTGTCCCTCTCTCTCTCTGTCCTCCCCCTTCCCAGCTTTGGATATAGGTTATTGGTTATTTACAAGTTTATGCGTTGTTTATTTATGTGTGTGCTCAGACCTTTAAACTACACAATACATGTTCAGCATTATATTAGAGTAAAGATGAGTATATTTTATTCCGACAGTATATGTAGGATACATGTCCCCATCCCCTGTCGACTCTATACCAGAGTTAACTCTGGAAAGTTTACACAAATACTATAACTAGGCCAGATGTGGAATGAATACAAAGCAAAATTTTTGCGTACAATAATTGAACGTTTCTGTACAATATTTATCAGATTTTAATTAATTGTTTTATGTTTTTCCCCCCCAGTACTACGAGATGTCATATGGACTGAACATTGAAATGCACAAACAGGTAAGAGGCTCACTGTTTGTGTCTTTATTGTGTTTCGGAGTGGGGTTGACGCCCCCTCGTCTTGCGTCGGAATGGAGTGGGACGGGCTGGAGCCCCGCTGCACCAGTGCTTGATCCCTACCGGCTTTTCCCTGCAGGAGTGGTGGGCTCTAACATACCCTCGCAGCGCGAGCTTGGATGCAAAGTCACGCCTGTTAGTCGATTATTTATTTATTTTTTTGTCGGCTAATTCCCGGCCCTTGGCACGCGACGCATCTTGGCTGCGTATCGCCGGGTTCTGTTTTACTTAACTGCCTGACGCCTCCGCGCGAGGTGACTCTCTGTATTATTATTTTTTAAAACTAAGAGTCGGGACATTTTCCGAGGCGGCGGCGGCGAGGCTAGCACGGGCTATTTAGCCGATTTGGTGGTCAGAGCGGTATCGCCGCCGGTGCTAGCCCGCTCCGCGGAGAAGCAGAATCGGTCCGCAGCGGGTTCTGGCCCCGCGGAGAAAACGGGCCGGCAGCCAGAGAGAGCAGAACGGCACAGCAGGCTGTCAGCTCAGTCGCGGGAGAGGAGATGTCTGCGGGGGTCTACTAGCTCCGATCCAACAGCTGGGCTGCGAGACAGTAGTGAAATGATAAATGGAGTCTGAGGTCTAGCGAGGTATAATTAATTATGAATAGATTTAACAGTAGCTGCTCTTATTTCCCTTTCTCATTTTTTAAAGCCGCGTGCCACTGCTTGTTTTATCGCGTCGAAGGCATCATATTTTCATTAATTAATTGAATCACTTCCGTAATATGCCTCCTTCTGAACTGTTCTCCCACTGCCGGTCAAGAGGTCTCACTGTTACAGTTCCTATTGACCTGAAGCAGCCATCAGTGTTATGAATTCAATATTTCTTCAAACTGACATTAATATTACGTTCATAAATGGCTTTTCTACATTCCTCATGCTGTACAGGAGATAGCAGAGCTGAATTTAATCATATGTGTGATTGGCGCACAGAATGCTGAATGTATGTGTTCCTGCGATATATTTCTCGGTAGACCCTTAAAGAAATGAAACGAAACAGCTGGCAATCAATCCTTCTTCATCATTTTCTCCATGAATCACATGATGCAGCTGGTGTGTGGCTCCTGCATACTTTGTGGATGGATGTGTATGTGTGTGTGTATGTGTAAATGTGCATGTCATTGTGTATGTGTGTGTGTGTGTATTTTGAGTGTGTAAATATGCATGTCCCTTTGTGTGTGTGTGTGGGTGGGTAAATACGTGTGTGTGTCTGTGTGTATGCCTGTATGAATTTGTGGGTGTGTGTTTGTGTGTGTGTAGGTAAATACATGTGTGTGTCTGTGTGTGTAAATGTGTGTGTGCCTGTATGGATTTGCGTGTGTGTGTGTAAATGTGTGTATATCTGCTTTTTTCTGTGACCCAGCCACAGTGCACTTCCTGTCCAGCCTCATGCACCTTATTTGTGATTATTTTTCTGTTTTGAGTTTTTGGTAGAAATTGCGGTCTGAATCCCAAAGATCATCTCTGTGGTCAGCAGCCAGAGGTGGGGGTGTGTGTGGGGAAGGGGGTGGGGGGGTGGGGTGACTGGGGGGTAGGCTTTGATTTAATGCCTCTTCTTTTTCCACAAACTGATTGTGCCCGTAATAGGATTGGGCCTGTCCCCTCCTTCTCACCGCCTCCTCCCAGTCTGTAATCCCGGTTTGATCTCAGCCGTTTTAACGTCTTTTTTCACCGTTTATTTAAAGAGCTGGATTAGGATGTGGGTGCGTATGTGGGTCAAAATGGAGGAGGTGCTTGTGTGTGTGTGTGTGTAGGTGTGTGTGTGTGTGTATTCGCTGTGTGTGTGTGTGTTTGCGTGTGTGTATTTGTTGTCCATGTGTGTGTATGTTTGTGTATTTGCTGTTTATGTGAGTGTGTGTGTGTGTGCCTGTGTGTTTGTGTGTGTATTTGCTGTTTGTGTGTGTGTCTGTGAGTGTGTGTGTGTGTTTGTGTATGTATTTGCTGTTTGTGTGAGTGTATGAGTGTGTGCGTGTGTATTTGCTGTTTGTCTGTGTGTGTGTTTGTCTGCGTGTGTGTGTGTTTGTGTGTATTTTCTGTCTGTGTGAGTGTGAGTGAGTGTGTGCGTGTGTGTATGCGTGTGTATTTGCTGTTTGTGTGCGTGTGTGTTTGGATGTATTTGCTGTTTGTGTGCGTGTGTGAGTGTGTGTGTGCGCGTGTGTATTTGTGTATTTTTCTGTTTGTGTGTGTGTGTGAGTGTGTGTGCGCGTGTGTGTTTGTGTATGTTTGCTGTTTGTGTGAGTGTGTGTGTGTGTGTGTGTGTTTGTGTATGTTTGCTGTTTGTGTGAGTGTGTGTGTGTGTGTGTTTGTGTATGTTTGCTGTTTGTGTGAGTGTGTGTGTTTGTGTGTGTGTGTGTGTGTGTTTGTGTATGTTTGCTGTTTGTGTGAGTGTGTGTGTGTGTGTGTTTGTGTATGTTTGCTGTTTGTGTGTGTGTGTGAGTGTGTGTGCTCGTGTGTGTTTGTGTATGTTTTCTGTTTGTGTGAGTGTGTGTGTGTGTGTGTGTTTGTGTATGTTTGCTGTTTGTGTGAGTGTGTGTGTTTGTGTATGTTTGCTGTTTGTGTGAGTGTGTGTGTGTGTGTGTGTGTTTGTGTATGTTTGCTGTTTGTGTGCGTGTGAGTGTGTGTGTGTGTGTGTGTGTGTTTGTGTATGTTTGTGTGCGTGTGAGTGTGTGTGTGTGTGTGTGTATGTTTGCTGTTTGTGTGAGTGTGTGTGTGTGTTTGTGTATGTTTGCTGTTTGTGTGCGTGTGTGAGTGTGTGTGTGTGTGTGTGTTTGTGTATGTTTGCTGTTTGTGTGTGTGTGTGTGTGTGTGTGTGTGTGTGTGTTTGCTGTTTGTGTGAGTGTGTGTGTGTGTGTGTGTGTGTGTGTTTGTGTATGTTTGCTGTTTGTGTGCGTGTGTACATGCATGCGTTGTTATGGAGCTCATTTGTGCATAATGAGCCTGTAGCAGTGAGTGAGCTAACTCTTTTGGAATGGATAAGAGTGATTAAATCCTGGAGCTGGTCTTTTAGCATAATGGGTTTGTCATTCTTTCAAAAGGGTTCCGAGTTGCTGCAGATGCCACACAGTGTATGAGTGTGCGTGTGTGTGTGGGTGTGGGTGTGGGTGTGTGTGTGTTTGCGTGTGTGTGTGGGTGTGTGTGCATGCGCATGTGTGTGTAGGTGTGTATAGTACTCTTGTGTGCATATGTGCGTGTGTGTGCACGCGCATGTGTGGGTGTGTGTGTGCCTGTCTTGTGTGTGTATTGGTATATGTATGTATGTATTTGTGTGGCCGTACATGTGTGTGTGGGTGTGAGTGGGTATGTGTGTGAATGCGCCTGTGTGCGTGTGTGTGTGTGTTTGTGTGCTACGTTCTTCGATACCCCTCTCCCCCTCCCCTCCCTGATTAAAATAGATAATGTGTGTATTTAGCGATGGAGTGGTATGGTTGCTGTGGTGACGGGCGGATTGACATGCTGTATGGTAGGAGATTTGCAGGGACAGAGGGTTTAGTACTGCAGTACAGCCTGTTTGGACAGGCTGGTTAGCTGCCAGCAATGTGAATATGCATTACAGAGTAATGGCTAAGTGCATTGTATTGCTGTTTGGGACTAACGGAGATATTGTTAAAAAATAACCTCAACTCTGAGACTATAGCTGGAGTTTGGCAACAGGACTTACAACTTTCACAGCTGTCTTGGAAAGGGTTTCTAATTGTGTGTGTGTGTGTGTGTGTGCATGTTTGTATGTTTGTGCGTGTGTGTGTGTGTGTGTGTGTGCACCTGTATGCTTGTGTGTGAACGCCAATCTGTGTACACCGATGTCTGTGTTTGGGAAGCGTGCACACGTGTGCATGTGTGTTTGATGTGTACGTGCGCACTGATGTGTGTGTATGTGTATGTGTGTCTCTGTGTACTGTTTACATATGCGTCTGTCTGATATGCTTTTGTAGTTCCTACGTTGAATCTTTTTTGTTTTGAATACGGACTGTCGCATGAGGTTATTTTGGATGTGTGTATTTGTATTGTAGCGGATGTAGGTGTGTGGGCGTATGGGTGGGTGTGAGCAACATGAGCTGTGCATCTCGGCATGCCCCAGAATATGTGTGCGTGCGTGTGTGTGTGTGTGTGTGTGTGTGTCCTTGTGCGTCTGTGTGTGCGCATTTGTTTGTGTCTTTTCCCCTACCCTCTTTCTCTCTCTCTCCATATTTCTCTTCCTCCTCTTTCCAAAATAGAGGGGCCATCAATCAGGAGGAGGCGGGGCCACTGGGCACGGCTCCAGGGAACAGCAGTTGGCACACTGCCCAGAGGGGGGGGGGGGGGCGGGGGGGGTGGGACGGGGGGGAGGGAAGGAGAGAGTGGGAGAGAGAGTGACAAAGAGAGAGGGAGGGGGAGAGAGAGAGGAGAGAGAGAGGGGGAGAGAGAGAGGAGAGAGAGAGGGGGAGAGAAAGAGAGAGAGAGGAGCGAGAGAGTGAGAGAGAGAGGGAGCGAGGAGAGAGAGAGAGGGGAGAGAGAAGAGCGAGAGAGTGAGAGAGAGAGGGAGCGAGGAGAGTGAGAGTTAGAAAGAGGGAGAGAGAGAGCGAGAAAGAGAGAGAGAGGGGGAGACAGAGAGAGAGAACAAGAGAGGGAGGGAGGGAGAGAGTGGGTGAAAGAGAAGGAGCGAGAGAATAAAAGGAGGAGCAGTAGAGGAGGGGGGTGGGGGGGTGGAATCAGCTCCTTTATTGAACACCCCTGTGCATGAGACCACAATCACTGAGTGATTAGTGCGTCAACGGCTACAAATATTTGCCTTTAAATGTTTGCGGAGGAGAGGAGCAGTTCCATTAGCCTGGCGGGGGGAAGGTGATGAGCATTAGCCAGCGCTGAGGGGGCTCTCTGTTGCTAGCAGGGGGAGGAGAAAGGAGAGAGAGAGAGGGAGAGGGAGGGGTTGGGGAGAAAGTGAGAGAGTGTGAGAGACGGAGACAGAGAGAGAGTGAGTGAATAAGAGAGAGAGAGAAGGGGGGGAGAGGAAGAGAGAATGTGAGAGAGAGAGTGAGTGAGAGAAAGAGAGAAGAGGAGGAGAGAGAGAGCGAGAAAATGAGAGAGAGAGTGAGGGAGGAGAGAGAGTATGAGAGAGACAGAGTGAGTAAGAGAGAGAGAGAAGGAGGGAGAGAGAGTGAGTGAGTGAGAAAGAGAGGAAGAGGAGAGAGAGAGGGGGGAGAGAGAGAGAGGGGAGAGAACAGAGCTGGCTCTCTCTGTAAACCTGTCTTTCTTAGAAACAGCCCCCAGGAGCGAGGGAGTGGCATTCTAAAACACTCCCAGCCCTCCCTTACCTGCCTCCTGCTCTCCACAGTTTCATTTTGCATCGGGAAAAGCCTGTTCGCACTGCCGGGCCTGCTGTGCTCCTCCATGAATCGCCAAAGTCCTTCGTGCTTCTGAGAAGTGAACTAAAATCATATTCTGTGTTATTTTATTTCTGTGACGTAGAAATCGACACGGCAATGCAGGCTTGCACTGGGCCGTTTCTGCCTCAGACAGGTGTGTTTTAGATGCCTTCATTTTCTGAGATGGGTTGTGAAATCTCCCTTAGCCTTATTCATAGTGTAATTTCTCTGTCCGTGTGTGCTTGTCTGTGTGTGTGCCTGTGTGTGTGTGCACGCCTGTGTGTGTGTGTGTATGTGTGTGCGCATGTGGAGGCTACTTCCTGTGATTGTAGTTTGAAAAAATAACAAAAAAATAGTTTAAAGAAAAGAGTACGTTAATCATCACATGAGTAGTGATGGGCTGAAATATGGAGCATGCAGAGATATTGCGCTGTATGTTATTTGCGCGGGATAGCGACTTGTCCAGCCTCTGGCTGTGGCGGACTGCTATTTCCTGGGACGCCATTGGACGCTGTGTTTTCCTTACCCTTGACCCCTTGCATCCTCATTTCGGGAGTCATTTGTGACGGTCCCCATACGCTTCTTAAAGTATACTTCTGTTACATTCAGATGTGTGTTTAGATGAATGCGTTTCTAACCTCCCCCCCTGTTTCACGCAGACTCATGCAGCCAGTGCTGTCTTGGTGGCCTCCGTTCCTTCGTCTCTGCCTTGGCTCTGGATCCCGAGCCTGTTTTTGGTCAACGTCTGTCCTGAGCTCCCTTTTTGGGGCTCCACACCAGTCATATTGTATTGTTTCATTTTCTCAATGCTAGGGTGGCAGTGTAGTATAATGGCTAAGGAGCTGGTCTTGTAACCGAAAGGTCGCGGATTCGATTCCCGGGTAGGACACTGCCGTTGTACCCTTGAGCAAGGTGCTTAACCTGCGTTGTTTCAGTATATATCCAGCCGTATAAATGGGTGCAGTGTAAATGCCATGCAAAAGAGCGTCTGCTGAACGCCTGTGATGTAATGCTACGGAAGGCATTTGTCGGCATGCTTCATCAATTCGTTTGTTCTGAACTGGGATTAGCAGCGCTGGTCGTGCGTGTGAAATATTTCCGTGGGTTAGTTAGTTGATTTCAGGACCGGGGGGACTGTGGGGCGAGTGTGTTTGGGACGCTGCTGGCCCCCTTGGGTTTGCAGTTTTTCTTTCTGAAACTCGCCCGGGGGGGGGGGGGGTCGATCTGAGACGCATGCAGAATTGTAAAGCAAACGTATATACATATAAAAAAATCTTTTGATCAATAGGTGCCGGTCCAGTCCCGCGCTCACACGCATTGTTTGACGTTTTTCCTCTGAGCGTGTTTTTTTTTTTCGCGGCAGCACGAGCCCCGTCTATTCTCCTGCGGACGCTCTTCCTCGTTTCGCCCCGTCGTGCCGCTCGAGCGAGTTCCGCACACGCACGCTCCCGCACGGAGAGGCGAGAGATTTTCGGCCGCGTCCTAATCGGCGTGTTTATTTCGCGCAGCGCTCTGGTAATGGCGTAGACCGCTCTCCACATAGGTGCGGTGGTCTCCACGTCTGCTGCCCAGGCTATCAGGGGCGCAGCTGGGAATTCTGGGGCCCCTAAAGGAATATTGCTCTGCCCAACAACGCCCCCCCCGCCCCCCCTTTTTTTTTTACATAAAACAAAGTGATTTTTTTTTTTTAGCTGCCCCCCCCCCCCCAAGCTGTGGCTGTCTAGAATCTTCACCACGTTTCACCCCCACTAGCGATGGCCCTGCATGCTGTATATGTCTGATACGCAGATTTTTCAGTCCTGGGGCAGTTCTGTTCATGTTTGGTGTAATGTAAAGTTCTGCTCAGGATAAACAGGCTTGTGTTGTTATTTGGGGGGGTGGGGGGGGGGGGGGGGGGGGGTCTCGTCCGGCCCGTGTCCCGTGGGTCGTACGCGCAGCGCAGGGAGGCCGTCCCGCCACTGTCTTGCGCGGTAAGCGGACCGCTCCGTCCAGCGCGGCGAAGCCGTCGCCGCGAGCGTCGATCGGCGCGGGACGGCGATCGAAAGCGGTCGCGGTCGGTCCCCGGCGCGGTCGTCCGAGTACATCGCTTTAATTACGCCGCGCCTCTCGCGAAGCCCGCCTGCCAAAACCGCTCTGACCACGGTCCTCACGCGCCCCCCCCCTCCCACCCCCCCACCCGTATCAAACGCGATCAAACGGTCTCCGAAACAAACGAAGCGTGCCCGAGTCTTTCCTGTCTTTGTTTTTCGTGAAATAATTTCATATTCGCTGTCGGCGTGTCTGGTTATAAACGCGGGCCGCCGGGCGGCGGGTTGGATGGGGACCCGTTTATTTTTGTACCCATTGTCCTCCGCTAAAGAACGGCCCGATTGTGGCATCGCTGCGCAGGATTGTATGGAACACCGCCGCACCCCCCCCCCCCCACCACCACCCCCAGACTGCTGCTGTTTTCTGACAGTGCTCCGCTCAAGGTGAAATATGCGCTCGTGTGTTCGGGGATGTATGTACGTCCCATATGTTGGAGGAGTAAAGCCTCATCTTTTGGGTTAGGTTAATTTACACACAGCCATCTTTCACTTCCCCCTGCTCTGCTCTCTCTCTCTCTCTCTCTCCCTCTCTCTCCCTCTCCCTCACTTTTTGCTCTACTCTCCCTGTCTCTCTTTCTTTCTGTCTGCTTTTTTCTCCCTCTGTTTCTCTCTCCCGCTCTGCTCCTCTCCCTCACTCACTGATTTTCCTTCTCCTCCTTTCTCTCTGCCCTCCTCTCTCGCTCTTTCTCTCTATCTTTCCCCCTCTCTCTTTCTCTCTGCCCTCCTCTCTCTCTCTTTCTCTCCATCTTTCCCCCTCTCTTTCTCTCTGCCCTCCTCTCTCTCTCTTTCTCTCCATCTTTCCCCCTCTCTCTTTCTCTCTGCCCCCCCCCTCTCTCTGTCACAGCTGAACGTGTGTATGTGTGATATGTGTATTTTGCTACTTCGTCCGTCGCTGCGGTTTCCCCTTCATTGGCTCACTCGTTTCGTATCTTTAGCTCAGTCACCACCATCTCTGTCCTCCATGTATCTGATTATCTCGGAGCTCTCTCTCACGTGACCCTCTCTCTCTGGTCTGTCGCCTTCTGATCACTTACTGAGTCACCAAAGTACTTTAAAGATGCATTTGTAAAGTAAGTCACCCCCCCCCCCCCCCCTCACCAAAGTACTTTAAAGATACATTTGTAAAATAAGTCCCCCCCCACCTCCCCTCTCCAGTCAAGAGTAGCACATCAGTTTTGAGGAATTTAATGGAGAAATATACATTACATCACGTTACATTGGGTGGCAGTATAGTATAATCGGTAAGGAGCTGGTCCTGTAACCTGAAGGTCACAGGTTTGATTCCCAAATAGAACCCTGCCGCTGTAACCCCTGAGCAAGTTACTTAACCTGCATTGCTTCAGTATATATCCAGCTGTATAAATGGATGCAGTGTAAATGCTGTGTAAAAGTCGTGTAAGTTTCTCCGGATAAGCACGCCTGCTAAATGCCTGTAATGTAGCTTGTAATGGAGAAATATATGGTCGGCATAGTAATTCCTGCGTAGAGTGTCTCTTTGTTGGGAGACCCCCCCCCCCCCCAAAAAAAAAAGATGGTGTGTTTCTGATTCTCTCAGGTTTGACACTGACCCTTATCCCCATTCCAGAGGCAAACAGATGTGTTGCAAAGCTGTGTTTTTATGTGAAAGCGTTCCTACAACGCTTGTTTTATTATTCATTAGATTTCTTTTTTCTTTTTTTTTTTGGTTGGGAGTCCAGCAGTGTTGTTTTTTTTAATACAGACACATGCCATTGTGTACTTTCCCTCTTGGAAAGCAGTTAAACTGCTAAGATGAGATGTTAGGGATTTGCAAAGGAAAATCTTGGAAATGTGTTTTGTGTAATTGGACATGATGCTGAGGGGGGTGGTTTTGGGTTAGTCTTTAGTTAGTTAACACTTCAGACACCAGACAACAGTTCCTGCAGCATGCTTAGTGTTTTTTTTTCTTCCCCAACCAGTATTTGAAACAAATCCGTTTGTCGTATGGTTTTATGTTGTGGTTTGGTGACATTTTTCGTAGAAAATTC
This sequence comes from Anguilla pacifica, assembly GCA_039654925.1. Taxonomy (NCBI): domain Eukaryota; kingdom Metazoa; phylum Chordata; class Actinopteri; order Anguilliformes; family Anguillidae; genus Anguilla; species Anguilla pacifica. The sequence goes on along the minus strand of CM077287.1, from coordinate 7,802,619 downwards.
TCAGGGTTCTGCCTGGGTCTCACCGGCGTATGAAATGTTTCAGATGCGTGTTTGGGCCAGTCCTGGCTGGGAGGGGTGGGGGTGGGGGGGTTGTATATCATCAGGTGCGCTGTCTGCTCGGAGAAGGCAGGTCCGCACAGGAGGAGACTGTTTCCATCCAAAAAAAAACAGTTTTTTTTTTTCCAATGTGAAATGAATTTCCAGAAAAGTCAGCAAAACAAAATGCGAATTAGTGTGTGTTCCCCTGAAGTGCTGCCATGGGAATATTCTGAAAGGGGGCGCAACAAAATTATGCCGTCAGAAGATTGCCAGCCAATCACACGCCCTCAATTTTTGGGCTGTCTGGTGTGGAAGCATGTGACTAAGATCCCTGTCGCATCATAATTTATTTAAAAATAAATCTTTATCGATACGCTAACTTCCCCACCTCGGCCAAGCACAAAAACTTTTTTGCTACATTTCGTCGTTTTTTTGAAATTCAAAATTTGCATAAAAGCTGTTGGGTGGAAACCTGTTTGCTTTGTTTGCCATTTTTCTCCCATTTTCGTCATTATACCAATTCCACGTGTGTATCACAGTCCTGGTCGATGCACTATCCTCTGTCGGTCTGGGGAGGGCGTAGACTACCACATGCCTCCTCCGATTCGTGTGGAGTCGCCAGCCGCTACTTTTCACCTGACAGCGAGGAGATTCACTGGGAGAACGTAACGTGTGCGGAGGTTCACGCTATCTCCCCCAGATCCCCCTCCCTGCTGAACAGGCGCCCCGACCAGCCAGTAGTCGTCGCTAATGCAACGATCAGGACTCATACCCTCACCGGCTTCCCACCCGCGAACACTGCCAACTGTGTTCATGGGAACGTCTGACCAAGCCGGAGGTACCGCTGCCGGGGATTGAACCCGGGTCTCTGCGGTGGTAGGCGAGTGCTTATACCTCTACGCTACCCCGCTTGCTTTGTTTTTAAGTGAAGCAGCGTGTGGGTGCGTACGCCAGGAGCGGCGCTGTACAGTGCTCCCGTTTTAGGAGCTATTTGCTCCCGAAAATCGATGTCTGCCAACTGAAAAAATCATTTAGGAGCACATCTGCTAATTGGGGGTGCATTAGTGTTGCTCCTAAATGTTCAACTTGGGAGCAACGTGAGCTCCTTTGGGGGGGGGAGGAAATGTTGGCATAGAGCCCTGAGGAGCTGACAGAGGCTGAAGCGTGTTCGCACACAAAGAGCGTTTTTCTGCAGACGCGAGAGAGAGAGAGAGGGAGAGAGCGTGTGGAGGAGTGTATTTAGGGACAGAAGAGGAAGGAGAGTGAAAGAGCGAGAGCGAGCGTGAAAGGAACACAGAGAGAGAGAGAGAGAGAGAGAGATAAAAGCAGACGTGGAATCAGAGGCCCCACATCGGCTGGCATTAAAAGCCTTTTCAGGTAGAGGGAGCGTGGTGTTTTTGCTGCAGTCTGTCGGTCTGCGTCGGCAGGCCCTGTGCGAGCGCTCTAAGCCGGGTCCGAGGAGCGGGTCCTCTGGAGGACATTTTGGCAGTTGGAGCCGCGTGATAGCCTCCCGCTCAAAATGTCTCCTTCTGTCTTTGTGCGGAGCGCCCGCCCGCGGAAGCCGGGGCGGCTGACTGCAGCGTCGCGCTGAAGGGCCGCCTCGCCGTGAACCGATTCGCCCCGAACGAGTGTCCTTCGCCTGCGAGGAGAGCCGCGTGATTGGCCCGGCTGCACAGCTGGCCGCGAGGAAAGCCGCGTGATTGGCCCGGCTGTGCAGCTGGCCGCGAGGAAAACCGTGTGATTGGCCTGGTCTTGCAGCTGGGCAAAGCCGCGTGATTGGCCCGGCTGCGCAGCTGGCCGCAAGGAAAGCCGCGTGATTGGCCTGGCTGTGCAGCTGGCCGCGAGGAAAGCCGCGTGATTGGCCCGGCTGCGCAGCTGGCCGCAAGGAAAGCCGTTTGATTGGCCTGGCTGCGCAGCTGGCCGCGAGGAAAGCCGTTTGATTGGCCTGGCTGCGCAGCTGGCCGCAAGGAAAGCCGTTTGATTGGCCTGGCTGCGCAGCTGGCCGCGAGGAAAGCCGCGTGATTGGCCCGGCTGTGCAGCTGGCCGCAAGGAAAGCCGTTTGATTGGCCTGGCTGCGCAGCTGGCCGCGAGGAAAGCCGTTTGATTGGCCTGGCTGCGCAGCTGGCCGCGAGGAAAGCCGCGTGATTGGCCTGGCTGTGCAGCTGGCCGCAAGGAAAGCCGTGTGATTGGCCTGGTCTTGCAGCTGGGCAAAGCCACGTGATTGGCCTGGCTGTGCAGCTGGCCACGAGGAAAGCCGTGTGATTGGTCTGGCTGTGCAGCTGGCCGTGAGATTGGCCTGCTTGCCCACATGTGGAGTGAGGAAAACCACACGATTGGCCTGGCTGCGCAGACGTGACGATCTTGATCGCCGTTCCGATGTTGACGCACGTGTCATGTGATCTCTTGCAGGCGGAGATTGTGAAGAGGCTCAGTGCGATCTGTGCTCAGATCATCCCCTTTCTCTCTCAGGAGGTAGGTGGTGACATCACCTGACCACACCCACCAGAGCCGGTGTTCCCCAGGCACGACTCGCTCAAAGAGCAAAAAAAATAAATAAATAAAATTTCCTGTGGTCCCCGCCCCTAATTAAAACATATATTTTAAGATATGGAACTGAAATGTTGAATAATATATGTCAGAAAATGCCAGATGCAATTTAACAACTGCAGTGTTCAACTGGACCAATGGGCATGTCTTTAGAAAGTGTTATAATATGCAGCTAAAAATAAATACATTTATATATTTTGTCACCTGTGGTGCAATTTCACAACCCACCTGAACCACCGTCACGCCCCAGCAGGTAGGAAACCACCGGACCCAAAGCCACGATGCCTACTGCCTTTCATCTTTTCTGCCGCAGATACGCTATGCCACACATTTTAACTACGGGGAGAAAGGGAACGGTTAGATTTGAGTTCGCCGATGCACAGCTCTTTATCACCAGCACGTTCCTCAGAGCAACAAACAAACAAAAAAAAGGAGAGGTGTAAAGCAATCCAATTATGCCACACGTTTCACAAAACGAGGTAATCATCAAAATGAGCTTCAGTTAACGAACAAAAACACGCACACTCACACACACACGCACACACACGCACACATACAAAATGGGCCTTTCCAGTTTCTGAGATTAGATTTGGGCTCCGGTGATAGGTCCTCAGTGCTGTGAGGAGTTTTCTCATAGGGTGCTGATAATGAATGTTGATGGGCTCCTCTGGTCGGGCCCGGTCCCTGTTAAAACTCCTGACAGTAAAGGCCCGGCTGCCCATGGTTGCCAGGTTCCCTAGTGAGGTCGTCCAGCGGAGTGTGAAAGGTGAATGGAGCAGAGTGTGCTGTAGCTTCCCTGGGCCAGCGGAATGTGAAAGGTGAATGGAGCAGAGTGTGCTGTAGCTTCCCTGCGGAATGTGAAAGGTGAATGGAGCAGAGTGTGCTGTAGCTTCCCCTCGCCAGCGGAGTGTGAAAGGTGAATGGAGCAGAGTGTGCTGTAGCTTCCCTGGGCCAGCGGAATGTGAAAGGTGAATGGAGCAGAGTGCGCTGTAGCTTCCCTGGGCCAGCGGAGTGTGAAAGGTGAATGGAGCAGAGTGTGCTGTAGCTTCCCTGGGCCAGCGGAATGTGAAAGGTGAATGGAGCAGAGTGTGCTGTAGCTTCCCTGGGCCAGCGGAATGTGAAAGGTGAATGGAGCAGAGTGTGCTGTAGCTTCTCTGGGCCAGCGGAATGTGAAAGGTGAATGGAGCAGAGTGTGCTGTAGCTTCTCTGGGCCAGCGGAATGTGAAAGGTGAATGGAGCAGAGTGTGCTGTAGCTTCCCTGGCCCAGCGGAGTGTGAAAGGTGAATGGAGCAGAGTGTGCTGTAGCTTCCCTGCGGAATGTGAAAGGTGAATGGAGCAGAGTGTGCTGTAGCTTCCCTGGGCCAGCGGAATGTGAGAGGTGAATGGAGCAGAGTGTGCTGTAGCTTCCCTGGGCCAGGGAATGTGAAAGGTGAATGGAGCAGAGTGTGCTGTAGCTTCCCTGGGCCAGGGAATGTGAAAGGTGAATGGAGCAGAGTGTGCTGTAGCTTCCCTGGCCCAGCGGAATGTGAAAGGTGAATGGAGCAGAGTGTGCTGTAGCTTCCCTGGGCCCAGCGGAGTGTGAAAGGTGAATGGAGCAGAGTGTGCTGTAGCTTCCCTGGGCCCAGCGGAGTGTGAAAGGTGAATGGAGCAGAGTGTGCTGTAGCTTCCCTGGGCCCAGCGGAATGTGAAAGGTGAATGGAGCAGAGTGTGCTGTAGCTTCCCTGGGCCCAGCGGAGTGTGAAAGGTGAATGGAGCAGAGTGTGCTGTAGCTTCCCTGGGCCCAGCGGAATGTGAAAGGTGAATGGAGCAGAGTGTGCTGTAGCTTCCCTGGGCCAGCGGAATGTGAAAGGTGAATGGAGCAGAGTGTGCTGTAGCTTCCCTGGACCAGCGGAATGTGAAAGGTGAATGGAGCAGAGTGTGCTGTAGCTTCCCTGGGCCCAGCGGAGTGTGAAAGGTGAATGGAGCAGAGTGTGCTGTAGCTTCCCTGGGCCCAGCGGAGTGTGAAAGGTGAATGGAGCAGAGTGTGAAAGGTGAATGGAGCAGAGTGTGAAAGGTGAATGGAGCAGAGTGTGCTGTAGCTTCCCTGGGCCCAGCGGAATGTGAAAGGTGAATGGAGCAGAGTGTGCTGTAGCTTCCCTGGGCCAGCGGAGTGTGAAAGGTGAATGGAGCAGAGTGTGCTGTAGCTTCCCTGGGCCAGCGGAGTGTGAAAGGTGAATGGAGCAGAGTGCTGTAGCTTCCCTGGGCCAGGGGGGCTAATCAAGTCTAGCAGTTGATAGGGTCCAGTTTGTCAATGCTGCGCTCAGTCCGGCTCGTTATGTTGACTGGGTGTGATCTGAGCTTTGGCCTGATTAGTGTTGCCTGCGCGCGTGTGTGTGTGTTTGTGTGTTTGTGTGTGTGTGAGAGTGTGTGTGTGTGTGTCTCTGTCAGCGTCTCTGTGTGTCTGTGCTTTTTTGTTTGTGCATGTGTGTGTATTTGTGTGTGTGACTGTGTGTGTTTTTGTGGCAATGTGCAGTATGTGCGTATATGTGTTGTTTGTGTGTGGCTGTGTGACTATGCTTGTCTGTGTGTGCGTGTGTGTTGTGTGTGTGTGTGCGTGCGTGCGTGTGTGTGTGTGTGTGTGCGTGCGTGCGTGTGTGTGTGTGTGTGTGCATACGTGTACACGTGTATGTTGTATGTGCGTGCGTGCGTGCGTGTGTGTATACGTGTTATGTGTGTGTGTTTAGGTTGTGCTAACTGTGTGTGTGTGTGCGTGCGTGTGTGTATACGTGTTATGTGTGTGTGTTTAGGCTGTGCTAACTGTGTGTGTGTGCGTGTTATGTGTGTGTGTTTAGGCTGTGCTAACTGTGTGTGTGTGCGTGTGTGTGCGTGCGTGTGTGTATACGTGTTATGTGTGTGTGTTTAGGCTGTGCTAACTGTGTGTGTGTGCGTGTTATGTGTGTGTGTTTAGGCTGTGCTAACTGTGTGTGTGTGTGTGTGCGTGCGTGTGTGTATACGTGTTATGTGTGTGTGTTTAGGCTGTGCTAACTGTGTGTGTGTGCGTGCGTGTGTGTATACGTGTTATGTGTGTGTGTTTAGGCTGTGCTAACTGTGTGTGTGTGTGTGCGTGCGTGTGTGTATACGTGTTATGTGTGTGTGTTTAGGCTGTGCTAACTGTGTGTGTTGTCTCCGCAGCACCAGCAGCAGGTGGTGCAGGCGGTGGAGAGGGCCAAGCAGGTGACCATGGCCGAGCTCAACGCCATCATTGGGGTGAGTGGCGTCTGCCTGCCGGGACACAGTCAGAGCACAGGGTCTGTGGAATCAGACACCCCACCCCATGGCACAGCACGGCACAGCACAGCTTAGCCCAGCACAGCTCAGCACTGCACAGGCCAGCACTGCACAGCTTAGCACAGCCCAGCCCCTTTTGTTTACCTGTGCGCAGAATGGCACCAGCACTCTGCTGAAAGCTGCGCGGTTGAATAGACTGCGCAGCTGACGCAGTTTACACAGATTGTTAAGGTGCGTAGGAGAGCACAGGTGCAGCTCCCTATCGCACCCACTGGTGTGCTGCAGCTGTGGTGCAGAACTGTTGAAACAGAGTTAATAGTTTTATATTTGATACATAAGAAAATTTGTCTGTTTTTATCTGTCTAAACCTCTTTTTCTTTCTCTCTCTCTCTTGTTCTGACTCACTCATGCACACACACACACACATATACACACATGCACACATCCCCCCTTTTCTCTCTCTTCTCCCTCCCTCACTTTTCCTCCCACTCTCTCTCCCTCTCTTTCCTTCACCCCTTCCCTCTCTCTCTCTCACTCCCACCTTCTATCTCTCCCTCCCTCTCCCCATTCTCCCTCTCTCTTTTCCTCCTTCCCTCCCCTCTCTCTCCCTCCCTCCCTATCTGCCTCAATTTATTTCTCTCTCTCTCCCCCATGCCCCCCTCTCTCTCTCCTTCCCTATCTCCCTCTCTTTCCTACTCTCTCTCTCCCTCTCCCCCCGCTCTGTGTGGTACAGCAGCAGCAGCTCCAGCACCTGTCCCATCACACCCCCGGTATTCCGCTGACCCCTCACCCCTCCGGCCTGGCCCTGGGGGCGGGGTCGGGGCTGCTGGCGCTCACGGGGGCCCTGGGGGTCTCCGCCCACCTCGCCGGCAAGGACGAGCGCAATCACCTGGACTCCGAGCACCTGAGAGGTGAGGGCGCGGAGGCTGTCGCTAGCGGCCGGAACACAGTCAGTGCTAACGTAGCATCGGCTGAAAACCGTAACGTTAACGATACAATCAGCGCTAACATAGCGACCGCCAAAGATAGTACCGGTAACAAGACACTCTGTGCTAACGTAGCATCGGCCAAAGACACCAATGTTAACAACACAATCAGTGCTAATGTAGCATCGGACGAGAACAGTAATGTTAACAAGACAATTAGCGCTAACATAGCTTCAGCTGAGGAAGGCAACATTAACAACACACTCTGTGCTAACGTAGCATCGGCCAAAGACACCAATGTTAACGTAGCATTGGATGAAAACAGTACTATTAACAGCACAATCAGTGCTAACGCAGCATCGCCTAAAAACAGTAGCGTTAACAACATAATCAGTTGTAACGTAGCATCGGACAAAAACAGTAATGTTAACAGCACAATCTGTGGTAACGTAGCTTTGGCTGAGGAAGGCAACATTAACAACACAATCAGTGCTAGCGTAGCATCGACCAAAAACAGTAACGTTAACAACACAATCAGTACTAACTAGCACTGGACAAAAACAGTAACGTTAACGATACAATCAGTGCTAACATAGCGACCGCCAGAGATAGTACTGGTAACAAGACAATCAGTGCTAACGTAACCTCGGACGAGAACAGCAACGATAACAACACAATCAGTGCTAACGTAGCATCGGACGAGAACAGTAATGTTAACAAGACAATTAGCGCTAACATAGCTCCAGCTGAGGAAGGCAACATTAACAACACACTCTGTGCTAACGTAGCATCGGCCAAAGACACCAATGTTAACGTAGCATTGGATGAAAACAGTACTATTAACAACACAATCAGTGCTAACGCAGCATCGCCTAAAAACAGTAACGTTAACAACATAATCAGTTCTAACGTAGCATCGGACAAAAACAGTAATGTTAACAGCACAATCTGTGGTAACGTAGCTTTGGCTGAGGAAGGCAACATTAACAACACAATCAGTGCTAGCGTAGCATCGGCTGAAAACAGTAACATTAACAACACAATCAGTGCTAATGTAGCATCGACCAAAAACAGTAACGTTAACAACAAAATCAGTACTAACTAGCATTGGACAAAAACAGTAACGTTAACAACACCATCAGTGCAAATGTAGCAACAGACAAAAACAGTAACGTTAACAACACAATCAGTGCTAACGTAGCATCGAACAAAAACAGTAACGTTAACAATACATTCAGTGCTAACGTAGCATCAGACAAAAACAGTAACGTTAACAACACAATCAGTAATAAAGTAGCTACGGCCGAAAGATGGCAACATTATCTCTTGTCTCGTGTTACTTTCTTGGCGATGTTTGAGTGAAACCTCTTTGGCTCGTGATGCATTTGGATATTGCCTCACTCCTGTAAGAGACAAAAGGACATTTTTCATAAGTCATAAAGAGAAGATTTAACAAATGAGTGAGTAACAGAGCAAGTGAGCAAGTGAGTGATCAATTGTGTGAGCGAGTGAGTGATTGATTGAACAAGGGAGTGAGCGGATGAGGGAGTAAGAGTGAGTGAGTGAGTAAGTGAGTGAGTAAGAGAGGACTTGTAGACTGGGCAGATTAGTAACAGAAGATGCAATTGTCTTATTTTTATTTTTCAAGGACAGGATTTTTTTGGTTGACCTTGGTTTGTTGTATGACTGCTGTTATTATTATCTGTATTGACGTCACCCCCCCCCCTCTCTTCTGTCCCAGAGGGAGCACCTAGCCGGGTGAGTTTCAAACATCTGTGCGTGTGTGTCTGTCTGTGTTTGTGTGTGTGCCTGTGTGTGTGCGTGTTTTTGTATGTGTGCGTGTTTGTTTGTGCGTGTGTGTGCGTGTGTTTGTGTGCGTGTGTGTGTGTGGATGTTTGTGTTTGTCTGAATGTGTGTGCGTGTGTGTCTGAATGTGTGTGTTTGTGTGCATGTTTGTGTATGTGTGGATGTATGTGTTTGTGTGTGTGTGTGTGTGTGTGTGTGTGTGTGAATGTGCGTGTGTGTGTGCGTGTGTGTGTGTGTGTTTGTGTGCCTGCACGTGTGCATGCGTGAGCATCTGTGGCCCTGCTTCTCCCCTGCTTACCCTGAGCAGAGCCAAAATGGCACTTTTGGGCGGGAGAAGGGCTTTTTCTGGCTGCGTTCTCCTGCAGAGATGAGAGCAGAAGGATAGTGGATTTTAATTGGGCCGTAATGCACGCGCTCAGATAGGCGCTCTGGGTAATTTACGGCAGCGAGGCGTTCGGTTCTTCGGTCATTTTGGCCAGCGTCGAGGATTCCGCCGTTGCCGTGGCGGCGAGGCGGCCCTGGGCTGGAGCGTTTTTAGAAAAAAAAAAAAAAAAAAAACTGTCGCAGATGCTGAGCAGCTGCACTCTCTCTCTCACTCCCACCCTCACTCACTCACAACAGGGCCCTGAGAGGGGGGGGGGGGCAGGGGGGAGAAGAACAGAGCAGGAGAGCAAAGAAGGAAGTACAGAGATACACTGAGAGACGGAGGGAGGCAATATAAAGAGGCTCTTTCATCTTCGTTGTATTAATAAAACAAGGATATATAGCGCTTATGGACTGAAGGAGTCAACAGTATTCACCCCTGCCCTCGCCCCGCCCGGCCCCCCCCCCATTCATTCTCCTTCCTGTGTACTACACATGAGCCCTCGTACTAATATATATACGTCTCTGTCTCCTTTAAAACCACTTTTGTTATTTGTTTTTTTTTAAAAACTTTTATTCAGAGCACAACCAAAAAGAGAGAGAGAGCTAGAGATTCATATCTTGTCTGTTATGTCAGACTGAGCCAATAGTGCATTTTTGAATTTGAAATTGAGGAAGAAAGGAGAGTAGGAGGTTGGGGTGGGGGGGGGGGGGGGTGGGGTGAGAGCGAGCGAGGGAGGGAGAGATGGGACAGAGGACAGAGTGTGTTTGAGGAGAAGACTGAAGCCCTTTGTGTCGTTTCCTCTCCTCCTCCTCCTCCTCCTCCTCCTCCTCGCGTCTCGCTTCCTGTCCGCGGTTCACTCCCGGGCCAGCGTTAATAAAGCGGCGATTTTCGGGGGTCGCAGTTTGTCCCTGTCCCCCCCCCCCCCCGGGCCGCCACATCCTGCGCCCTCCATTACGAGCTTAAAGAAAAAAAAAAGCACATTGATTGCGAGTCGCTGCTCTTTTACCGCACTTTTACCGATGCTTTTTTTTTTTTGGGAGGAGCAGGGGTGGCCCGGTTCCTCCGCTTTCTGAGGGCGTTGGGTGCGATGTTAATGTCTCTCGCGCCGGTGTGCTCTGCCTCGCGTTGGAAACAGACGCCGTGCTCACCTCAGCGTGCGAGTTAAAAACCCGAGCGAGCAGGTGTGAAAATGCTGGTGTGCCGTCTTTGGACTTAAGCAGCCATTTTTCTTTTCTTTCCTCCAGAGCAGATGTCCTTAGTGTAATTATAGTAGTCAGTGTCGGGACCACTTTCTGTGAGTTTTTGGCCTAGATTTTAGAACATGAATAATGCTCCGTAGTGGTGCTAAATGAGAGTGCTACTGTGTGTGTGTCCGTGTGCATGCACATGTGTGCAGGTGTGTGTGTGTGTGGGGCGTGTGTGTGTGGGGTGTGTGTGCGTGTGTGTGTGTCCGTGTGCGTGCATGTGTGTGCAGGTGCGTGTGTGTGTGTGTGTGTGTGTGGGGCGTGTGTGTGCATGTGTGTGCGTGTGTGTGCGCGTGTGTATATGCATGCATGTGCGTCTGTGACAGGGAAGCTCTAACTCAAATCCCAGAGGGCCGCTGTGTCTGCTGGTTTCTGATGTGTCTCTGCACTTAAGTGCTCCATTAAGTCACTGATTGGCTAAAGAGTCTGCACACCTTGTTTCCAAGGTCTAAACTGGCCACTGATTGAGAAGGAAATTACAAAAAAAAACCCAGCCGTGGCCCTCCGAGCCTGGAGTTTGAGGCCCGCCTGGCTCTGGAAGGTCCTTATGTGTGTACCTCTGCCCCCCCCCCCCGCCCCGCCCCCCCCCCCAGAGCAAGTCGGTGTCGTCGACGGACAGCCAGCCGGCAGAGGAGCGGCAGGGCCCCTCGGGGGGGTACGCGGCGCAGGGCGGGGCCGACGCCAAGCGAAGGCGCTGTGAGGAGAAGGACGTGCTTCCCTCGCACTACGTACGTTTTCCCGTTACCGAAACTGGCGCCGGTGGTCGCACTGGCCGCGGGAGAAAGAGAGGGGGCTCATGGGAAAAATACGCGTGTCAGTCACATCGGGGCGTCAAATCTGTGGTCGAATGCGATATTCTGCAGAACGAACAATTGATAAACAACACGAAATGAGGTTATGTAACTGTACTTGTTGTCCTTTGTTGAACCACGGAAGTGTTTATGGTGGCTCATGATTCAGGTACTTTTTTAAGAGAAAAAAATGTTATGTGGTGCAAAATTTTTTTATTTTTTATAAATGTGATTGCCCCTCTGAAACCCATCACTTACCCACATATTATTACCTTTTCCAGAAAGTGCAATATGTTCTTTTTGAGTGCACTGCTGTGAAATTATATTTAATGTCATATTTGCGAGGAGGTTTGCAGTGGATTGCAGCATAGTCGTTTTATGTAAGGGCATGCGTGCAGCTACAGTAACCTGTCAGTCACTGACTCATTTGAGCCAATCAAAGGGTTGTGCTTTCCACGGCAAAACACGATGATTCATACAAATCGCATGTAGCGGGCCCGCCCATTTTTGTTTTCGCGAAGTGCCGCTCTCCCGTCGCTGGACGGCGCGACTGTTGACCGTCCAGTCCCCTTGTTTTCAAGCGCGACCGGTTGAGCGCGATCTGCGTCTCTGTCCGTCACGCGACGGAGTCAGAGCCCGCGTCGGCGCTCGGCGAGACCCGCGAGCTGTGATGGATATTCCCTCCGTCTCCTCAGCCGAGGAACGCAGCTCCCTGACAGGGACGTTGGCTCGGATGAAAATGTGCCTTGAACCTGCCGGACTGCAGCAGCTACGGGCCACTTATCCCAGCCTCAAACGAAATGTGTTTTTATTTTATTTTATTTGTTTTTTTTTTTTTAACGTGCGCCGATATGACCGACGCAAACCGCCGCGTTCCTCCCACGCCGGCCACGAACGGGCTTTAATGAAATTAGGGGGGATGATGTCACCGGGCGGTGATGTCAGTGGCAATACCGGGGCCATGATCACATCAAAGAGCCGTCGCCATGGCAACTGAGTGCCATCGTTGTCACCCTCTTTTTCTCCGCGAGGGAGGGGCTGGAGGACCGAGGGATATGTAAGGAGGGCACGGGGAGTTGAAAGGGAGAGAGGTTACGGTAAAAAAAAAAAAGAGAGAAGAGATTTCTGTGACGGGAAATACTCTGGGAAAGATGTATGCGCAATAACCGATCTTTTGAATTTTTTATATTCTACTTCGGTAGATGAAGGATTTGGCCCGCAGTTTCTTTTGAACAGGCATCCTTTTATACTGCCATTCGGTTGATCTTGGCTGTTTTTTTAAATGTATTATTATTTCAAAATTTTCTTTGTCTTGCTTGTATTTGCAACTGATTTATTATTTTGATCATTTTATTATTCATATAATTATTATTAGATTATTTATTAATTAGATTATTTTAAGTAGTTATTTCCATTTTATGTATTCTGTGAAGCATTTTGAAATGATATTTTTGAAAGGTGCCATATAATTATAATGTATCTAATATATAAATATTCATGGTATTATTATTATTATAGATATCATTTTAAGTATTATTATTATTATTATTATTATTATTATTATTACATGTAGAGCTACCCTGACCATCTTGCTTGCTTTTGTCTTTTAGGACAGTGACGGGGACAAGAGTGAGGACAACTTGGTGGTGGACGTCTCTAATGAGGTGGATTGCTATCCCTGCCGTAACCCCAGTAACTGTTACCCTGGCTACAGGGTGACACAATCACCTTAACAGCCACTCCAGATTAAACTGCCTTAAACTCAGCCTCAGATAAACATGATTATTTCAGTGTACCATTCAGCCAGGGACTCGCTAGGTGCTAGCTAGGACACACATTACATCTGATTAGCATTGCGCAATTCATTTGTTGAAGAATGTAATTGATAAAGTTCAGCAAGCTCACAGCTGTGTCTCAAGGGTTCCTCTCTTATCAGAAATTGGTTGTATGCTGTATGGACATTTGAAAAGGGCAGGACGCTTGGTCCACAATGCATGGATATACGAAGAGACATTTCGCCATCGCTGGGGAATGGCGAAATATACCGGAATTGATACAACGCTTTTTTTTATCAGTTTCTGATTAAATCGAAAACATAAGCTATACACTCCACTGCTACGCAGAGAAGTAAAAAAATCAATAAGCACGGCTTACGCAGGCTTAGCCATGTATACCGTAAATTGGGCGATACGTCCAAATGACATCTGAACCTTAAAGCAGGTTTTGCAGGTACACCAGCGCTGTTCTAGTACGAGGATGGAGCCCCCAAATGTGGTGTCAGTTCTGGACCGTGTCAGTACCGGTCATGGTCACCGTGGCATCGCTCGGGGGTGGAGGGGTTTCAAGCTAGCAGGATTACTTATTGCATGCCAGCGCCCCCCTATGGCCGTTCGAGTGGCCGCAGGCTGCCTGCGGAACCTACACATAGCGTAGCGTACTGCAGAGTGAGAAGGGCCGGGGGGGGATGACATCATCAGCAGTTTCAGAGAGCCACACGTGCTTTTTGTGCTCTCTCCCTGAACTGACCAATGAGGTCGCAGCACAAACAGAGAGCACAAACACACAAAATAGGGCATTCCAGATAGGGAAGGAATTGACCAATAAAAGTTAGATGATGATAATAATAATAATAATAATAATATTTGGTGGAATGCTTGTGGGTCTGTTGGCTTCAGCGGCCTTGTTTCTCTCTCTGGGACAAGGAGCCCACCTCCCCAGCTGTCAGCCCCCCTGCCTCCCCCCACGGAAACGGGCTGGATCGCGCCCCCACCCTCAGGAAGGAGCTTCCCGGGACCCCCAGCCCCCCTGCGGCCCCCACGTCGACCCCGCCTCACAGCCCCTCACCTGGAAAGGCCAAAGACCCAACACAGGTATGACCACATGCTTAAAGGCTCCGCCCCCAAAAGTTAACTCCGCCCAAAAATTATAATTTGGCACTTTCCGTCTTGCCCTCAGAATAATTGATAACATTACATTACATTTATTGAGCAGACGCTTTCACCCAAAGCGACGTACAAAAGTGCATATCATGGTCATTGGAACAACTACAAAACACGGGTTCGACGAGGTACAATACTCATTCGCACAGCTATTTATAGCCAAGAACACAGTTCAGTTCACGCAGTGATAAGTGACGTGTGTTTCCTGTGTCAGTGGCATGTTGTTCATCTGTATGTGCGAACGGCTGTTTGGACTGATGTTATCTTTCGCATTTAGCTCCCCCCCCCCCCCCCCCCCCCCCTTATCATTTAGATGAATCTTTTAAATGGGATCATTACTGTTACTGTGTTATTACTGTGTTAATGAAGGCAAGTCTTCTCTGCGTTTCTGCAGTCACGATCGTGACATTTAGGACACACCTGGAGGTTTGGTGCCTCGTTTTAAGCTTCATCCGAAATGCAACCTCCGTGCAGCGCCCTGAACCAGTTCCCCAAAATGAGGGAACGGGGAGGCGTCAAACACAGGGGTCGTTATTCTTTCTGGGTTTGGGATTCTGCAAGTCTCCTTTGATGCGGGAAAAGGTATTAAACGCAGCCCATCGGAAAGGAGACAGATGAATTATTCTTAACGTGACTACCGACATATTAAATATTGATTCATGTTCAGCTATAAGCCATAGCCACCAACGTCAGACCATCGCGGCTTGTTTGACGCGGCGTTCAGATTCCTCCCTGTTAGTCCATAACGCCGTGCGAAGCCCTTATTGTCTGTTTCCGTGGAAATTCCTCTCGCAGCTGTACGTCAGCACAACAATAAGACAGCGCCGCAAGTGCCCACTCGACGCCCGTGAAGGGGCGTTGGGGGGGGGTCACACGCATTGTGTTTTTTCCGCAGTGTAGTGTGTGTGCACCTGGCACCACACACACACACACACACACACACACACGCAGCCCCTCATTTCAGCCTGGTCTTCCTTATTCTCTGCGTGTCTCTCCGGCTGAGGAGCCCGGGGTCTGACGGAGAGCCGTGTCTGCGTGCGCACGCCCGGGTCCTCTCCAGCGTTCCGTATCCCGGGGCAACGGTGAACCCTGTCGCTGTCTGTCTGTCTCGCGCCCCCCCCCCCCCCAGGTAGAGAAGTCCCAGTCGCCCTCCTCCAAATCGGGGACCCCGTCTCCGTCCCGCCGCGAGGCCCTGACTCCGGGCCTCCCCGGCCCCAGCACCTCCTGCCTGCGCCTCGTCAGCAAGCCCGCCTCCACCGCGGACCCCCTGGGTGAGGAGTCAGCCCCCCCCCCTTTACCCCCCCCCCCTAACCAAGCCATTTCAGTTCACAATCAGTACAGTGTGGTCTGCCTGCATTTACATTTCAACCCCGCATTACCCCCCCCCCCCCCCAAACAAGCCATTTCAGTTCACAATCAGTACAGTGTGGTCTACCTGCATTTACATTTCAACCCCGCATTACCCCCCCTCCCCCAAACAAGCCATTTCAGTTCACAGTCAGTACACTCTCATCTACCTTCATCTGCATTTCAGGCCTGAAGATGCTTTTTGTTTCATTTCTACTCTATAACCTTTCCATCTCTCTAATTTCCATACTTCTATTTTCCTTATCACTTTCTTTCTTTCTTTCTTTATACTTGTGCCTCTCTGTTTGTCCAAAGCTCATATATACTTTATTGACAGTAGTAAATTTAGGGTTTTCCTTTGAGACTGTTGGGTTGAGGTGGTGTTACTCACTGGCACTCTCTCTCTCTCACCCCCGCCCCCCCATCCCCCCCCCCCCCCCAGCTCTGCGCAGCCCCCTGTCCGTGCCCCCGGGCTCGTACCCGGCTCATTTCGGGGTGGTGTCCCACGCGGGCCTCAACGGGGAGCTGGCCAACCCCGGGGGCTTCGGGGGGGCTCTGACCCTCTCCCCCCAAATCAGCGCTGCCACCAGCGCGTACACCCGCAGCCCGATGGTGAGCAAAGCCCTTCCTCTGCCTGCCCGCCATCTACACCTCACCTTTCAGACAAACAAATGCCAGCCATTTTTATAATCTAAATCAAAACCAAGCATCTAAAACTATCAAACCTGCAAGCCTTCCTAGCAAGTAATCTCATTCCCAGTTCCCGTACACTTCGCACTTAATTTTTACTAATTTAATTTTATTGCAATACATTTTCTAAGTACCATTTCTGTTTGTGTGAGGATCATGGTCGTGAAGTAGACATAGCGAGCTCTACTTTATTAGGCTGTGTGCATAATTGCCTTGCCGATGATGTGTAATACCCCGGGTCGCCCACAGGTGGCGTATGAGTCCCGTTCCCACCTCAGGGCCCCGGGGCTGTCCTCCTCATTGCCTGGAGCCACCGGTGGAAAGCCGTGAGTTTCTTATTTTTTCTCCATACCGGACAGTGTGAAGGGAAAACTCCATACACTGTACTTTCTGTACTTATGACTGTGTTACATCACAAGCAAACTGTGCATCTCTGTGGACTGCGACTGATTGTTCAGTTGTTCAGTGTCAGTGTTAGTACTCCAGTGTCAGTCAGTGTTAGTGTTAGTACTCCAGTGTTAATCAGTGTTAGGGTTAGTACTCCAGTGTTAGTCAGTGTTAGTGTCAGTACTCCAGTGTCAGTGTTAGTACTCCAGTGTTAGTCAGTGTTAGTGTTAGTGTTAGTACTCCAGTGTAAGTCAGTGTTAGTACTCCAGTCAGTGTCAGTGTTAGTACTCCAGTGTCAGTGTTAAACCCCTCTCCCCCCCCCCCCCCGCAGGGCGTACTCCTTCCACGTGAGTGCGGACGGGCAGATGCAGCCGGTGCCCTTCCCCCCCGATGCCCTGCTGGGCCCGGGCATCCCGCGCCACGCCCGGCAGATCCACAGCCTGAGCCACGGGGAGGTGGTGTGCGCCGTCACCATCAGCGCCTCCACCCGCCACGTCTACACCGGCGGCAAGGGCTGCGTGAAGGTGTGGGACATCAGCCAGCCCGGCAGCAAGACCCCCATGGCCCAGCTGGACTGCCTGGTGAGACCCCCCCCCCCCACCAACCCCCCCAAAAACCACCACTGAGCCCAGCTGAGTTACTGCAGGACACTGAGACTAACAGAGACCAGCACTGAGACTGGAGCAGCACTGAGACTAGAACAACGGCCTCTCATTATAGAAATAATAGGCAGACAACCAAAAATTATCTGGTGAAAAAATGCTTGTGATGAAGTTCTGTATGGTAATTTTTCTAGGGTATTAATTTTGACATTGACTTAGTGGTTGGGGGAAAAAAAACTTCTTCTCCAGTAAAATTCTCAGACCAGCACTGAGGCTTAAACTTCTCACTTGAATAAACAGAAGAATCCACTGAGATTTGGAGCTGATGTTAGCCCAGTTCACATTGCAGCCGCTCTGTGTTCACAGCAGCAGCTGAGTTCTGTAAATGCTGAGCAGCTGAAGCTGTGCAGTGTTGTCAGTGGCCTCAGGTGTAGGTCGTGTGCTTGTACATGAAACAGGAGCCCTTATTGGTGGAGCCTGGTCTCTCTGTCCTTCTCCGGTTACCAGTTACATCACTGTCCTCAGGGGTCCCACTGACCTTGCGTTTCTGTGTCGGCCAATCAGAACAGAGACAACTACATCCGGTCGTGTAAGCTCCTCCCCGACGGGCGGACCCTGATCGTGGGAGGGGAGGCCAGCACGCTGTCAATCTGGGACCTGGCCACGCCCACCCCGCGCATCAAGGCGGAGCTGACGTCCTCGGCCCCCGCCTGCTACGCCCTGGCCATCAGCCCCGACAACAAGGTCTGCTTCTCCTGCTGCAGCGACGGCAACATCGTGGTGTGGGACCTGCACAACCAGACGCTCGTCAGGTAACCACGGGAGACCCAGGGAGGGAGGGAGAGAGGGGGAGGGGTGGGAAGGGGAGGGGAGAGAAGGGGAGAGGAGGAGAGGAGGTCTGTGAGAGGAGAGGAGAGAGAAGGAGAAAAGGGGAAGAGGAGAGGAGGGGAGAGGAGAGGAGAGGAGGATGAGCTGAAGAACGTGCTGTGAGATCCAGTCAAATAGGCTGTAAATGTTCACTCCTTTTATGGAGGGATGCACACTGTGATATTCTGGGGCCAATATCAATAGCTGATATTTGTCTGGCAATATTAGCCAATGCTGATATAATTCCCAGTGTTACGTTATAACACAAAGCCAAAGTGCATCCAGGTTTCCACGTTTATGGAAGATGTAGATGAGCACAGATGTCAACTTATGATGGAAAAATGGAACAAATTTTATTATTATAGCAAAATAATCCAACGTGCTTACTTCATTAAGCAGAGAGCTTGAGTCTAGAGTCTAGTGGGCTACTGAGCCTGTAAACAATACCCAGAGCCTGAATAAGTAAAAGGTCACATGACTGTGGTTTGGCTGCTTTTTGAGGACAACACTTTCACTTCATTTGTAACATCAGGTGCGCATTAAATGCGTCGCCTCTCTGGTGCGTCCATGTTGCGTCATTATATCGCCCATAATCTTACCGATAAGTTTGTTTTAAGCTGTTATTGGCGGATGCCAGCACAGCCGTGATGTTATTCTACGTGCCTACATGTCTGAGGACAGTCTGCCAGTCTGTTATAATGCTCTGCTGGCTCCTGAAGATGACCTCGTCCTTGCTTTTTTTTTCCCCAGTCCTGCATTTTTCTGTTGTTCTTTCACTCCATCCTTCTATCGTTCTATCATTCGAGCTGTTTCCTGTATTCACTGCAACCAGTTGTGCTCATTATTTTTCTATAAAAACGGAAAACACCTTGAAACATTTCCTGTTAATAAGACCAAGGTCAAGCTCAAGGTCACCAAGGCTCTTCATAAATATTTTGGTCACAGTTTTCTAAATGTTTTTGCTGCACAGTTGTATTATCTGCACATTGTTCTCTTTAAACAGATGATGAGGTATTTCTTCTGCACATTCTACTGTAGTGAAAATGTATACTGGGTGTGTTGTACTTTCACTTACTGTGTTCCATTAATCGGAAAGTTCCCAGCCTGAAAGTTCCCTTGAGGGCCGAGAACTGCTGGTTTTCCACCCTCCCTTTACCTGGGAGTCAGGTGTGAAGACCGTCTGGCCAATCAGCAGCGCTAGTTCAGTCCAGTCAATTACCTGGGAGAAAAGAAAACCTGGGCCGGATTTGGATACGAGGGACAGATTTGAGTATCCGTGCTCTACAGTGTGTAGGTGTACAGTTGGTCTGTGTGTAGACAGTGTGTTTTAGGGTGTTACTCAGAGCAGAGTTGTTGTGGCCCCTGGCTCCCACAGGCAGTTCCAGGGCCACACGGACGGGGCCAGCTGCATCGACATCTCCAACGACGGGACCAAGCTGTGGACGGGGGGGCTGGACAACACGGTGCGCTGCTGGGACCTGAGAGAGGGGCGGCAGCTGCAGCAGCACGACTTCACCTCCCAGGTACAGGGGAGAGGGGGCAGGACACCACAGAGATTTTATACGCTAGACATCACAGAGTGTTCATACAGTGACATCATTGAGTGTTTATACAGGAACACCACAGAGTTTTTATACACCAGATACCACAGAGTGTTCATACAGTTTGTAGAGTGTTTGTACAGACACCATAGAGTGTTCATACAGGGACATTGTTTGTTTACACAGGGGGACCATAGAGTTTTATACACTAGACACCTGAGAGCGTTCGTAGAGTATATAGAGTATTTGTACAGACACCACAGAGCGTTCATACAGGGACATTGTGTGTTTATACAGGGACATCATAGAGATTTTATGCACTAGACTGTTTGTGCAGGGATGCCACAGATTGTTCATATATAGTGTTTGTACAGTTTGTAGAGTGTTCATGCTGGGACATCATACCATGTTTACGCAGGGACGCCATAGAGTGTTTGGACATCACAGATGATGTATTCTAGCACCACAACAGGGTGTTTATACAGGAACCATACGGTGTGTTTATCATGCGCTGCATTTTTTGGGGGGTTCAGGCTCAATCTTGCCTATTTTTTCCTTATTTCCTGTTTGTGACAGCGTCTCTAAAAACACGACACAAATAGGACTGACTGTGATTTAAGGAGAAATGCAATAATTTATGTCATACTCAGGTATATCAGTGAGGGTCAGTGGTGATAAATACCATGAGTATTAGTGTCATGCTTAGTTCCTCTTTGTCTCCTACGCGGAGGACAGTTTTATGTGGCTTTCTCACATCCACCCAGTTGTGTAATTATCTCTCGCTCCCCCTCTCTGCCTCCTTCCCTTCTTCTTTCTCTCCCTCCCTCTTTCACTCCCTCCCTCCCTTTCTCTCACTCCCTCCCTTTTTCGTTCTCTCTCCCTCTTTCTCTCCTTCCCTTCCTCTCTCTCTCTCTTCCTCTCTCTCCCTCTCTTTCTCCCTCTCTCTCTCTCTCTCTCTCTCTCCACAGATCTTCTCTCTGGGGTACTGTCCCACAGGGGAGTGGCTGGCCGTGGGGATGGAGAGCAGTAACGTGGAGGTGCTGCACGTCTCCAAACCCGACAAGTACCAGCTGCACCTCCACGAGAGCTGCGTGCTCTCCCTCAAGTTCGCCTACTGCGGTGAGCCCTCGCTGTTCTCTCACGCAGTCCCTCCTTGCCTCCGATTGGCCCAGATTAGCCTATATGCAAATGCGCGCCGCTTCCTGTTTCTTCGTTAGTGGAACAGTACAGCGTGTTCCGACAGAATCAGACTCACATACATTACACTATGCAGCATGCTAACAGATGCACGCATGTGATCATTTTCTATTGTGCTGGGAAGGGCCTTGTTAACTTTCATTCTCCTGAGTAAAATTACCGGCTCTTGCTTAAAGGATCCAGCCTTGTTTTTTTTTTCTTTTCCGTTCTCTCAATGTCAAGGAGAGGAGAATGGCATTAATGAATTTAATCACTGAGAACATTCCGGAAAAGAATACGTGAGGGCAGCAGTGTAGGGTAGTGGTTAGGTAACTGGGCCTGCAGCTCCAAGGTTGTTGGTTTAATTCCCAGGTGAGGCACTTACAGGCAGCAGTGTAGTATAATGGGAATGGAGTTGGTCTAGGTAACAGTAAAGGTCACAGGTTCGATTCCCCGGTAGGACAGTGCTGCTGTACCCTTGAGCAAGGTGCTTAACCTGCATTGCTTCAGTATATATCCAGCTGTATTACTGGGGTACAATGTAAATGCTATGTAAAAAGTTGTGTTAGTTGTTCTGAGTAAGAGCGTCTGCTAAATGCCTGTAATGTAATGGAACTTATTTCCCAGGTGGCACTGTATGAGTGAATTGTATGTAAAGGATGTGAGTTGTGTAAGTGGCACTGGATAAGACAGATGCTAAATGCCTAAATGTAATGTAATATAAAAATAGCTTTTAGCTGCTCCTTGGTCAGTATCTTAGACCAGATTTCTACCTGAGCCAAGCTTTAGGAAACGTACCAAAATATTCCTGCCTGTGCTTCAGGTGTTCTTCAGCTTGTGCGAGCAGAAGGCCTGTAAACACTTGAATGAGGAGGTTGCCAATTAGCACTGCTGATGTGGAAATTCTTATGTGTGTGTGTGTGTGTGTGCATGTGTGTGTATGTGTGTGTGTATGCGCGCGTGCGTGTGTGTGTGTGTGTGTGTGTGTGTATTTGTGTACGTGTGTGGGTGCTTGTATGTGTGTATGCGCGCGTGTGTGTGTGTGTTTCAGGCAAGTGGTTTGTGAGCACAGGGAAGGACAATCTGCTGAACGCGTGGAGGACGCCCTATGGAGCCAGCATATTCCAGGTGAGTCAGAGAACAGGAAGAGCCCTGAAGCAGGGCGGCAGTGTGCTGTGTGCAGGAGACCAGCCTCAGACACGTCTGAAATACTGCAGCTCTTTAAATCAGTGGAGGGCTGTGTCTGTCCCTCTCTCTCTCTCTTCTCCGTACCCCTCTGTCTCTCTCTCTGTCCCTCTCCCCCCTCTCTCCCTCCCTCTCTCTCCCACCTCTCTCCCTCACTCTCTCTCTCTCCCCCCCTTTCTCCCTCCCTCTCTCTCCCACCTCTCTCCCTCACTCTCTGTCTCCCTTTTTCCCTCCCTCTCACTCTCTCTTTTCCCCCTCTCTCCCTCCCTCTCTCTCTCCCTCCCTCCCTCTCTTTCTCTCTTTTTGGATCTCATGCCAACTTCTGTTCTTAATTATGATATATTAGCGCTACCATTTAATAATTTATATTTTAGCTGCATTT
The DNA here is from genome assembly GCA_039654925.1 of Anguilla pacifica. Lineage (NCBI taxonomy): Eukaryota > Metazoa > Chordata > Actinopteri > Anguilliformes > Anguillidae > Anguilla > Anguilla pacifica. The sequence goes on along the minus strand of CM077287.1, from coordinate 7,780,516 downwards.
ATTGATAAGTTCATGCATAGCAGCTGAAAACTGTTCCTGTGTCCCCACATAAAACATTGTGCTGCAGTCAAATCGATGGTTAAACAGGCTTAAGTGTATTTAATTAATTAGCTCATTTGGCCTGTAGTAATTGGTGACGGTGAAAACCTGCATGTACACTGGTTCTGTAGGAATGGAATTGCCCTCCCCTGCTCTAAACGCTGGCAAAAATACTTCTGCGGGTTCCTGAGAGTTTTCAACAGAACATGGTACTGATAAAAAAAAACTTAAGAGTGGCAAGAAAAAAGAATGTTGTTCTGATTATTGGTGAAAATAGTAAAGTGTTCCATTCCATAATCTGTGGAAATTAATGCTTAAAGATGAAGTTTCTGACCCAGGTCTGTTCCTCTGCCTGCAAGGAATGTAACTGGTTTTTAAAGGGTTACATTTTTTGAATGCTTATAGGGCTTATAATTATTTGAATCATTGCCTGCCATACTGTCTGCATAGTGGTTGACTATAAATCAAATTCTCCATCTATATTACGTGTTCACCTAAAAGCGAGTATCAACAATTAGGCAATTGGTGCTTGTGAACCTAAAAGTGGTGCCTTTCCATCACTCCTGATCCTGTTCTCTATTTTTTATTTATTTATTTTTTTTTTATTGTTGCCAATTATTTTCTAAACTAATTGAGCCTAATGGTGTTGTTTTGTTAACCTTTGGCGCACTTAACATGAAAATCCTTTAAAAAGCAAAAAACATCCGGTGGTTTTTAAACTTCTTTCTGCTCTCATAATAAAAAAAGAGCATGAAACCAATCCAATCTCTTTGTTATAATTACAGTGATTTAGGGAAAAGAGCACGGACTTAATGAAGCAATGGATTGAGTCGAGGAAAAGGGAATTAGCCGCTGATTGCGTGCCAAGTTGGCTATTCGCTCGAAAACATTCCTGAACAGATTCAAGACATGTTAACAGCGTGGAGATAAAATTGTAGCCCTTTGCTACGCATCAGTAGATCTTTATTTTTCGAGCAGCGCCATTTGCAAGCGGATTTGTCAGACAGAGCTTCGCAGTGGACATATTTCCGGAGGGGAACAGGGGAAGAGAAATCACCCCTCAAGGAGAGAAATGATTCCCTTGCCCTTTAAAAGGACATCGGACTGAACTCCTTGGAAAATGTTGAGATGCAGAAATGAACAAGAACACAAACACACTGAGGAGAACGGTCCCGCGCTTTTACGGGGGGGTGTCCCGGGCAGGAGGGGGCACCGGGGAGTTTGGGCCCCATGAACGGGTCCCACGCTGGGTCCCACCACCCCAGGTCCGCCCCATCCCAGTACAATTACTGGAGCCACGGCGTATTTTTTGAGGGTCCCTGTCAGTCAGGGCCCTTGGTTATGCCCTAATGTTCGTCCCGTACGGCGCCCACTGCTGGTCGCAAGCCCCCAGTGGAGGCCGAACCGTTCGTCTTTAGCGGTGCTGCTTTTGCGCACCGGGGCTGGTGCCATATTGAATAAATCCGGGCGCGAACACACCCCGCAGATCGAGAATGACCAAGCGCGTGCACTCCCCCACCCCCTGCTTCCGATTGGATGAATTTGAGGAGAGGGGCGGGGCTTTATGGGGAGAGGGGCGGGTTTCCTAGCGCTAGCCGCTGAGGCTCAGGGCCTGTCTGCTTCGCTATCCGGAATGCCAGCTGCCTCGCGATCGTCCCGTCTGGCCTCATACTCCCACTTCCTCACCCCCCCCCCCACCCCACCCCCCGTCACTCTGATCTCTGATCCAGCCCCTCTACCCCACACCCCCTTGTGACCTTCCAGTGACCCCCCCATCACTCTGACCCACCCCCCTCCACCCCACACCCCTGTGAGCTTTCACTCCCCCCCCTCCCCCCGCTGTCACTCTTACCCAGCCCCCCCCTGCACCCCCTCCCCCTTGTCTTTTCTTCTTTAGCATGTCTATTAATACTGTCTTTTGTGGTGTGCCCAGTGACCCATGGACCCTGTGTGTCCAGGGCAGTAGTTACACAGAATGGGGGCGGGGGTAGGGGCGTGGTTTGGGGGGGGGGGTTGCAGGGGTAGAGGGGTGGTTGGGGGGTGGGAGGGGTATGGGGGCAGGGGTATGTTGCAGGTGACACAGGAATGGTGTGCTTGTTTTTCAGGCTTGGGTCACATTTGAAGGTAATTTTTCCTCAAGTAAACTGTTATTAAAAATGCGACGCTTGGTATCGCATGGGTTAACCAAAGTGCGACTATGAACTGGAGAAAATATGTTTTCACACCATTTAGAGATGCATAAATTAAGAAATGTAGTAAAAAGTTTCTTTTAAAAAATGAAAATCAGGACTTTTAGTTTTGGTTGAACGGCGATTAGATTTGGGTAATCGTCACAACCGATTTATTAGTGTGTTCAGTTCAGTCTGGACAGTTTCTACCGCTGAATGCCTTCAAAGCTGGGACCCATAGCTGGTGGGTCAGACTAATGTTCAGTGTGTGAACTGGACTGTGTTCTTGGCTACGAACAACTGTACAAAATGAGCATTGTACCTTATCAGACTTGTATTTTGTAGTTGTTCCAATGACCTTGATATGCACTTCTGTACGTCGCTTTTGGATGAAAGCGTCTGCTAAATAAATGTATCGTAATGTGGGTGAGTTAAGATCCGCTGAGGACAGAGTTTCCGTGGCGTAAGCGGTATTAAACGTTCTGTTTCTCTGTGGCCAGCGGTATCAGCCCCCCATGGCTCTTTAAGGGCGGGTGAAGATGTGGGGTGATGTTCTTTTTTTTCCCTCCCAAAAGTAAACACTTCTTCCCCACCTCTCTCTCTCTCTCTCCCTCCTCCCCATACTCTTACTCCCTTTTCTCTCTCTCACTCACTCTGTCTCTCTCTCTCTCCCTCTCTCTCTCTCTCTCTCTTTCTCTCTCTCTCCCTCTCTCTCTCTCCCTCTCTCTCTCTCTCTCTCTCCCTCCTCCAGTCCAAGGAGTCCTCGTCAGTCCTGAGCTGTGACGTGTCTCCGGACGACAAGTACATCGTCACGGGCTCTGGGGACAAGAAGGCCACTGTGTACGAAGTGGTTTACTGAGGCCTGGACGTGGCGGGGTGGGGGGGGGGGGTGGGGGCGCCTCTTTGGTCCTGTTGCGGGGGGGGGGGGGTAATCATGACTCTTGTTCCTACAGTGTGTCATCCCCAGATCCCACTCCCCCCCCCCACCTTTTTATTCCCTCAGACCCACCCCCCCCCCGCCCCTGAGGTTAAGGCAGGAGAGGGATGCCGGGCCTGGGGTGGGGGGGGGGGGGGGGGTGGGTTGGATTATGAGCGCAGTTTTTCCGATTAAAGCACTCGGTGGCTGGGAACCCCCAGTGGAGTGGGAGGGGGGGAGGGGGGGGGCAGTGCCTGGGGGAGCAGTGCTTGGGGGGGGGGGGGGGTCCCCCAGGCAAGGGGGGGGGTCCCCCAGGCAAGGGAACACCAATACCAGACAATCGATTCATTAGTCAGTCAGTCAAACATTAATGAGGCCAACGCAGACCACGTTCCCCAGCGAGAGGTACCGGTGAAAGCAGAACAGTGCAGCCTGGGCTAGCCCATGTACAAACAGCACAGCCCGTGCCAGAGACACACCAGTGCACAAGCAGGCCCAAATACCTCCTTCATCCAATTAAAATTTAACACAGCCAGCTCCCACACTAATTCCCTGATATATATATATATATTTATATATATGTATATATTTATATATAATTTCTGTCAGCGGGAGCTTGCCTTTAATGAAACGCAGAGTCGGTTGGAATCCCAGCTGTTTTTTTCTCGTGCGGCGAAACACTGGACGAAAACAGGAACGATTCCATTTCATTCGGATGCCTGCGGGCCGTCGTCATTTCCCAGCCCTCTGATTGGACGCCGAGGCGCTTCGCTGGTGTTCCTTCGAGCTTCTACGTGCTTGAAAGAACGTTAGCAACGCGCCGGCATGTTCTCCATGAAAAAATAAACACGTATTCTATTTTTTTTTTTTTTTTTTCATTTTCTTACCTGCACTACATGAATTACTGTTATCGTACTCCCGGTGTTTTTGGTCAGTGGTTTTAACGGCTGGTAATTGGTTGAAAGCTCGTGTGGCACGCAGCTGTTTAAAATGATCTAGTTAAGTTTCAATCAGCATGAATTCATACGGCCGCAGAATGCCCGTTTGCGATTTCGACAAAGCATATGGGCCGGCTCGTCTGCAGGAAACAGGCCTTGTGTGCATGAACATTAAAGTCAAATTTGCACAGTCCACAGCCGTGGGAAAAATGTGAAATAACTGGTCGAAATTTAATAATAATGGGAACGGTTGGATTCGTACAGAACTCACCCCTGCACATTGGCTGCCTTAAAAATGGCGTGTATGAAGATTTGGGCCTCGCTCAAGTTTATTATTCCTGTTTTTGCAGGCGAAGCGATGTGGAAACACCTGCTGTGGTGGGTGTACTGTGTGCAGCTATAAGCTGTTGTTTTTATAGTCCCCCCCCCCCATCCCCCCCCCCCCCCCAAAGTCTATTTTCTTCATCAAAGCACGTTGAATTGTTTATTGATTTTCTGTTGACATGAACTATTTGAGTTGCGTTACTTGTTGCATTTACCATTAAGGTAAAAATTAAGCCCCCCCCCCCCCGATTAAACAGTCAACACTTTCTGTGCTGTAATCCGTCCCAAACCCAATCGGCGTTGCTGAGAAAAGTGCCAAACTGAAAAATAGACAGAATAGAAAGGAAGAGTCCACACACTGTATGTTCACAAGCAGTGTGAACTTATCACCAAAAAGTAACATTTCAAGCCTAATGACTCTTCGTCAGACTTGAGAAGACCCGTTAGGCTCAAAATGTTAACTTTCTGGCCTTAATAAATTCACATTATTCAGGAGCATACAGTGTGAGGACTCTTTCTTTTCATTAAGCCGCTTAGCAAAGCCTTCATTTCTTAATTAGGCTACTTCCAGCGCTGAAACTCACTCTGCACTGGTTGCTCCTCAGACTCCCAAGCACTGTGACCTCTCTGGACGTAGTGAAACAGCCCAGGGGTTTCCTGGTTCCCTGTCCCATAGATCGCCGCTACAGGGGTTAAGAATGGAAAATACTTTAACTCGTCGGACGCTGTTATTATTTGAATACACTTTTGCTCGTCCCTCTTGACTTTTCACCAAAACGTTATTAACCAAAACATACAATCAAATAAAAGCTATGGGCTCTGTGTGGAATATCTGTGGAAATTATATTAGCTTGTTTTAAAATCGTCTATTATAATGCAGGGATTTTACTGGTTTTTAAAAGGCTGAAGTATTGCAGATGAAAGTACCTGACCCAGGTCTGTTCCACTGGCTGTGTGGGCAGTCGCCACAGCAGGAACCTTGTTTCCTGCTCCTTTGTGGCCCAGGAGAGGGCGGGGAGGGCATTCACTGCAACACAAGTGGGACACCACAGGAGTTTGCTGACTGGGAAATGGATGTCCTGTCTTGAGGCTTTTGGTGGATGTATCCTCTCCCCTCTGGGGGCCACAGGCATAGCAGCCCCCCCCCCTCCCCCCCAAAATAGATTTGTGGGAGTGAAGCAGAGGGCAGGAAGGGGGGGGGGGGGTCATTCTGATAATTCATTTCGGTTCCCCCTCCCTTTATTGTTTTTTAAACCAGAACTGATGACTGTACTTTGGCATTTGGACAAATGTTTTTTTATATAAGAAATTATTAGAATGTAGCGCAGCTTTGGTGTTTTAGTTGTATTTCGCCATTATTGAGCCAGTCCTGTATGTTTTAGTAGTTTAAGGACAGGGTATAATTGTATTTTTTTTTTTTTTGCTTTAAGACTATAGGACTTGTGATAAATGCCTGGCACCTCCACTGCCTGTTATCAATAAACTGTGTCTGTCCTGTCTGTCTGACTGGACTTCCATTTTCCTTGCCTGTCTACACGGTAAAAAAAGAAAAAAAAAGAAAATGTATAGTTCTTATTTACGACTCTTTCAAAAAGCCAAGGAACTTATTATAAAAAATAATAATAATAATAACAAAGCACTGTTCTTCCTGTTGCATTTTCCATGTGTTGTACAAGAAATACAAAAAGTGAAAATTAAAATTGGGTGTTGATCTTTTGAAATCCTTTGACTTGAATCTTTTGTTTTTCGACAACGTACGTGCCTAGAACTGTGGAGCCAAGGTAGAATTTTCACATTGGACTATGACCAGGAGCCTCATTTATGAAAACTTGGATTTGTAACTTGAACTTAAATCTTAAGGGCATTTTCCAAGTTGTGCTTACTCTTGATTTATTATATATATTATATTATATTTATATATTACAATAACTGAGATGGAATGACGTTGCTGCATCAGTCTAAAGTGATGTGTCTGTATTTTAAATTAATTTCGGTTAATCCCACATGACTGTGCTTTACTATTATACTGTATTGTGAATGAGGCCAATTGCAGCCAATTTCCTCAAAATAAGGTTGCAACATTTCGATCGTTGCTTGGACTATTAATTAAATGTCACTCTTAAAGCACGGATTTGCATGCAAGCAGCTCAAGCATGCAGTTGAACTAGCAGGTAAGTATCTAAAGTTTCTAATGGAAACTTCACATAGAAATACGATCATATCCACCTCAAAGTTGGATTATATACAAATAACTACTTAGTCATAGTTTTCTGCGTATGCCACTTGTTAAGAAGCCATTTTATCATAAAACAATTTAATAAATGAGGCCCAAGGTGCTGAGTTTGGTTGAGTTTTAAAAAATAATTTTATAAATGCACATTACATTAGTGCATTAACTTTCAATGGTGCTATTTAATTTATGACAATGAATGAGGATAATTCTGATATTTTTCTAGATCTACATATTGTCGTAGCCATAATAATACAAGACTTGCAACCAAAATTTGAAACTGGATTTAATTGTGATGTTTCAATGAACATGGGTGAGGAAATATTTAGAAATGTGGTTGAAGTCATTTATTATTTAAAAAAAATTATTTGACTGAAAATATATTAATACATATGGCTATATATACTCTCTATGGTCAAAAATCCAAAATCAGTCTAAGCCCTGCCCTAACCCTAAAATGGTGAAATAATTTAATAGAAATATGTTTGAAGAAATTTAAGATGATAAATGTGTTTCAGCAAAATACATAAAATCATAGTCTTATGTCCAAAAAAATAAATAAATAAAATAAAATAATTTTAAATTTCATTTTTTGGATAGGAAACATGTTAATTTAACAACCTCTGTGAAGTAAATTAATATAAATATGTTTGAACAAATTTATGATAAAAATGTTTCAGTGGAAAAAGGCTAAATACAAAAGCCTTGTATTCAAAAACTGAAAAAATGCATACATTTAAAGTGTCATTGTTGATCAAGATGCATACAAAATGAATTTAACAAACACATCTTACCTTAGCCCAAAAAGTTATTCCTAACCCTAACCATAATTCTGACCCTTAAACCTATGTTGAACTCAAGGAGTAATCTTCAATATCATTTTTATGTGTATATTGATTTAAAGAAACATTTGAAATATTCTCAATTCAATTAAATAAATACTGGGAAATATTAGTAATTTATTTTGAAGAATTATTTTTCATTTAAAAAATATTAAAATACATAAGGCTATAGTCTAGTGTTCTAAAAGAACAGCAATTTGGGAAATCCAAAACCAAAAGGTTTACCGCATGCCGAACCCAATCTTTAATCAGCCCTAATATTTATAATAATAATAATAATTAATGGAATCATTTTACTTACCGTAATCTCAGCCACACTTTTAAGGACAAAAATCAAAAACTTCAGGTTATCCAAAACAAGTAAAAATTCTTTACCCAAATTAAACATGTGTACAGAACCAGGAAGCCTTGTGGATGTGATAATGGCTGATATCCCCCCTCCCCCCACCCCCACCAGACACACACAAATAACATACACACACAACGAGAAGTCTCAGGAATTTCAACTGAAATGCGCCATTGAGTTTACACTTCAGTTGAAATTCCCGTTATAGATGTGAATACCTATCTCACTGGAACCATTCTCTCTGCGTGAGCTGGATGTATACTTGCATATTTTTATACAGGGAACGGAAGATTACGCCTCTTAGATTCAACTGAGAAGCAGGCTGTCCATGTATCAATAATCGGCACTGGTTACATGAATCCAGATTTCATGATGGCACGCAAACTTACATTCCGCAAGTACTTACTCTCCTACGATGTGTGACATGAGCACAACAAGAATGAAACAGACTCCAAGGTAAGAAGGTCACTTTCACACCACACCAGAAAACCATATAAAATAGTTTATTGGTCTCATCACATCCCCTACAACTATTCTTGCCCACCCCCACCACACCCTTTTTCAGTACCTCCCTCCCTCTCTTCCACCCAAAAAAAAACAAAAAACCAAAAAGACAAAAACAAAAAAAAAACGAGTACAATCACGACTCCCCCCCCCGTTTGTCCGGGACCCCAGGACTCCAGAGGCCATTTAGGGGACGCCTGTTGTCAGGACAACCGAAAGAGATGAACGAGGCAATAGGAACACTGTCCCGCTCCTTGAGTCTTTGAACAGGGAAACGACAGGGTTCCAGAGGGTTCAGGGTTCCAGAGGGTTCAGGGTTCCAGAGGGTTCAGGGTTCCAGAGATCACAGTAGCTTAGAACTTTTTTTTTTTTTTTTTTTAATTTAAATATAGGACTTTTTTTCCCCCCATTTTCTTTCTTTCTTTTTTTATTTTTTAAAACAAGGAGGAAAACACTGCCCGGCCATCTGTAGAAAACATAACAAGGGGGCACCAACGTGAGCATCTTGATAAACCTGTGGGACCCTGGTGATCGGCACGCACTGAAATGTTGGGCTGTTATCTCTGCATGAGGTCATAAGAGTCTGCTAGCGGGAACGTCTGAACTGAAGCCTGAGGAGGTTTCTCTTCTTCTTCTTCTTATTCTGCTTCTTCTTTTTACTCTGAACAGCGCGACACGTCGCCACGACAAAGCCGACAAAAACGACGAGAGCGTTTTTATCCCCCGGGACCCGCCCCTCCCGTCTCCCGGGAGACGAACGCTTCCTGCTCAGAGCTCCAAAAAACAGCATCCCCAGGGGCGCTTCAGAAAAACACCCGAGGCGATCGTCTCCATAACGGGGAGCTACTGCGCAGCAGGAAGTGATGTCATCACAGCGGCCTGTCTGTCGGGCGAACAGGAAGTGGGAGAGATTATCCTGAATGTACAGCAGGGCCCGGTGAAAGGGATGGCGTCGGGAAAGAAGGAAGAAATGATCTGACTATAGGGCTACTGACACTAAGGTAGCGGAGGAGGTATGAGCTCACAGTCCGACCGTAGGTGAGCCTGAATTCCAGGCAGCATTTGGTTTTTGAAATGACCCGGTTCAGTCCGTATACTCTTTAAAAAAATGTTTTTGATTTGAATAGGTGGCTTCATTGGAACTGCAGGCGGTTCACTGGTCTCTGAATTGTTTCCCGCTGACTGTGTTCAGTCATTAATCCGGCAAATCACATTAACACACTGGTGGCTGAACCGCTTCCGTAAAAATTCTCCTGAATATCGCTCTCTGACCTGCGTAAAACCTTACTGTACAGACGGGGTTTGTGCGGAAAGAGAACCCATCCTGAACCGGGACACCATCTCATTCCCTTCCACCCCCAAGCCGGCCCCCCTCCCCCGCCCCCCAAAATCACCTGACACAGGGACCAGTCTCTTTTCCTGTGAAGAAACCAAAAGCTGAAAAATAAGCTTCCTCCTGTTCTTCCTTTGCTAACCTTTAACTACGGGGGATTTTCTTAAAATTTCCTTCTTTAATTTTTACAGTTTTTTATTTTTAATTGTTTTTTTTATTTTTATTTTTATTTTTAAGTTGATGTCTTTGGAGGAATCCCAATTGTCTTTAGTCAGACTGCCTGCATTCTCTGAGCAGTAATGAGGTCAAAACTCCACGGATCCAGTCTGGCCATCGCATCCACCCTGCACTAGAGTAACGGAAAAAAAACCCCAAAAAAAAAACCCTGGTGTCACATTCTCCGCCCCCTCCGCCGTCCCACCGAACTCCAGTCACTGGCACACGGCAGGGGGCGTGGCCCCAAGGCCCGGCGTCGTCCAATCGGTGCGTCCTCAGTAGATGACCTCGTACACGGTGGCCTTCTTGTCGCCCGAGCCCGTGACGATGAACTGGTCGTCGGGGGAGATGTCGCAGCTGAGCACCGAAGACGACTCCTTCGACTGCGGACAGAGCGGAGAGACACACCCGTCAGACGCCACCAAAGTCGCCACCGTATGTGGAAACGGGTCCCCCAACAGGGCATCCCCAACGAGGCATCCCCAACGGGGCGTCCCCCAAGGGGGCATCCCCAACGAGGCGTCCCCAATGGGGCGTCCCCAACGAGGCGTCCCCAATGGGGCGTCCCCAACAGGGTGTCCCCAACGTGGGGTACCCAACGGGGCATCCCCAACAGGGTGTCCCCAACGTCCCCAACAGGGCATCCCCAACAGGGCATCCCCAACGGGGCATCCCCAACAGGGTGTCCCCCGAGCTCCTACATGGTTAGGCTACAAGGCTTCTCCACCTCTCATCTACTCCGGTCAGATAAACAAGTCCACGTAATAATAAATTTCCACATAATAATAATACAATAATAATAACTCATTGACATCCTCGCACATTTCTACAGTTATCCTCGTTCCACGGACGTGACCCTCGCTCAACAGACCTGCGGCTCCTGCCGCCCGACTCTAATCAGACTTCCGTCGCCCTTCGCTTGAATCTCGCAATCATTCATCATTAATCAAGCCTCTGCACAATACTGACGTCTCAGACACAAGGCAGTAAACTCCATACACTTACCCTGAGACACGATTCACACCCCACTCTAAAGGGTTTGAGATAAGATACTCCCAAGACGCAAAATATATTTTTACAATAAATAAAAAAAAGAGAGAAAAGCCTGCGGCAGTCGTGATGCTGGCTGGCGGGGGGAAGGCTCACCTGGAATATGCTGGACCCGTACGGCGTCCGCCAGGCGTTCAGAAGGTTGTCCTTCCCTGTGCTGACAAACCATTTACCTGCAGAGAGAGGGAGAGAGGGAGGGAGAGCAGGAGGGAGGGAGAGAGAGCGGGAGGGAGGGAGAGCAGGAGAGAGAGAGAGAGAGAGCGGGAGGGAGGGAGAGAGAGAGAGAGAGAGAGAGCAGGAGGGAGGGAGGGAGAGAGAGAGAGAGACTCAAAGGAAAGAAGATGCGGCACGGTTTGGTTTGGGGGACGAGCAGGAACTTGCACACGTGTGTGCCGTGTGTTTATTTGCATGCATGTGTGTGTGTGTGTGTGTGTGTGTGTGCACGGAGTGTGCTGTGTGTGCGCGTGTGGGGGAGACTGCTCTAAGTTGAGTGATATCCAATAAAGTCTCTGGGGACCGTCAAAAACACACAAACACTCACACACGCATGCAGGCATTCTAAACAGACAGACAGAATCACAGGAAGCGTTTTCTGTTAGCAGAGCGTAAAGCAGACGAGCATCAGCTGAGGGAGGGAGGGACTGTGTGAGAGAACAGCGAGGGCTCACCGCAGTAGGCGAACTTGAGGGAGAGCACGCAGCTCTCGTGGAGGTGCAGCTGGTACTTGTCGGGTTTGGAGACGTGCAGCACCTCCACGTTGCTGCTCTCCATCCCCACGGCCAGCCACTCCCCTGTGGGACAGTACCCCAGAGAGAAGATCTGTGGAGAGAGGGAGAGGGAGGGAGGGGGAGAGAGAGAGAGAGAGAGAGAGAGAGAGAGAGAGGGAGGGAGGGAGGGAGAGAGGGAGAGAGAAAGAGACAAGAGTCAGAAAGAGACAGAGTGAGAGAGAGCAAAAGAGAGAAAGAGAGTGCATTACATGTTAGACAGGATCACTAAAAGTGTACAGCAATGACAGAAACCATAACACCATGAAAACCTGATGGAGCTTTAATGAATGAAGGTTGTACCTCACACATAACAACAGGTGTAAAGGCAAGCGCAGAACACCAATACCCTGCGCTCTCACCAGCTCTCGCTAATATACCTGATTGCACCCTCAAATTATTTTCATTCTCATTTTAATTAATCACAATCAATTCTAACTGCCATCATCTGGCTCTCTGTGGTGTCCCACTGTGCCCCTGTATACACACTCTTTATACACGCTCTGTAGTGTATAAATATTCTATGGTGTTTGAATATTTATAAATATTCTAATGTCTGAAAATTGTGTCCCTGTATGAAGACTCTTTGATGTCTGCACAGACACTATATGAACACTCTATGGTGTCCCTGTATGAACACACACTCCATGGCAGGGGTGTCCCAATCTTATCCAAAAAGGGTCAGTGTGTGGGTGCAGGTTTTTGTTTTAGCTCAGCACTAAGTCACCTGACTCAACTTATCATTTTCTTGATTAGTTGAATCAGGTGTCGTAGGGCTGGGCTGAAACAAAAACCTGCACCCACACTGACCCTTTTTGGATAAGATTGGGACACTTCTGCTCTATGGTGTCTGTACAATGACTCCATAATATAAGAATACTTCTTTTGTGTCTGCTGTATAAAACTCTATGGTGTCCCTGTGTAAACAAACAATGTCCCTGTATGAACACTCTATGGTGTCTGTACAAACACTCTACAAACTGTATGAACACACTGTGGTATCCGGTGTATAAAAACTCTGTGGTGTTCCTGTATAAACACTCAATGATGTCACTGTATGAACACTCTGTGGTATCTAGCGTATAAAATCTCTGTGGTGTCCTGCCCCCTGTCCCCTGTACCTGGGAGGTGAAGTCGTGCTGCTGCAGCTGCCGCCCCTCTCTCAGGTCCCAGCAGCGCACCGTGTTGTCCAGCCCCCCCGTCCACAGCTTGGTCCCGTCGTTGGAGATGTCGATGCAGCTGGCCCCGTCCGTGTGGCCCTGGAACTGCCTGTGGGAGCCAGGGGCCACATCAACTCTGCTCTGAGACTGCGGTCACACACTAAAACACACCGTCTACACCAGTGGTCTCCAACCCTGGTCCTGGAGAGCTACAGGGTCTGCTGGTTTTCACAGTGACTCTGCACTTCATGAATCAATTAGAGCAGTTGATTACACAGTTAACTCAACTCACCTGGTGTCTTGGGTCTCAATTGGGTGCTGGTTTTAAGGTGAAAACAAAAGCCAGCAGACCCTGTAGCTCTCCAGGACCAGGGTTGAAGACCACTGGTCTACACACAGACCTACTGCACACACACACACACACACACACACACAGTAGAGCAGGGGTGGACATTTCCGGTCCTGGAGGGCCAGTGTGTATGCAGCAGGTTTTTGTTTCCACCAATTGCCCTGGCTAAATGAGCTGATTGACTGTGCAAACCAACACTGGTTCACTTGTAAATCAGATCACAGAAAAACGTTTCAGATAGGGACACGAGAACAGTCTTCAGCTGTCATTCACTAGCTTATCCAGGAAGGAAGCAAAAATGTCAGATGGCGTAAATGTTAGGGCTAATTGCATAATTAAGGCCAGAAGTTGGCATGAAAACCAGAAACAGATATGGCCCTTGTTGCCCACCTCTGCTTTAGGGCATGGATACTCAAATCTGGCCCTCGAATCCAAATCCGGCCCAGGTTTTCTTTTCTCCCAGGTAACTGACTGAACTGAACTAGCGGCACTAATTGGCCAGACCGTCTTCACACCTGACTCCCAGGTAAAGGGAGGGAGGAAAAACCAGCAGTTCTCAGGCCTAGAGGGACTGTGATTTGAGTAACACGGCTGTAGAGCCATAGAACACATAAGACTCCACATGAATCATGAGAACCCATCAGAGGGATGAAACTCAATTTTAGTTTTTGTGGGAGAGTTGGTATGCACCACCAAGACTGGCAACTTTACGATTAATGGAACATAGTCAGTGAAAGTTCTAAGTAGAACACCCACTATACATTTTCACTACAGCAGGATGTGCCGAAGAAATACCTAATCTAGTGTTTAAAGAGAATAATGTGCAGATAATACTACTGTGTAGTGAAAAAACTAGAAAACTGTGACCAAAAATATTATCATAAGCCTTGGTGACCTTGAGCTTGACCTTGGCCTTATTAACAGGAAATGTTTCTCCGTTTTTATCAAAAATGTGCACAACAGGTCGCAGAATACACAGGAAACAGCTTGTATGATAGAATGATAGAAGGATGGGGAGAAAGAAGAACAGAAAAATGCAGGACTGGGAAAAAAAAAGCAAGGACGAGGTCATCTTCAGGAGCCAGCAGAGCATTATAACAGACTGGCAGGCTGTCCTCAGACATGTAGGCACGTACAATAACATCACGGCTGCGCTGGCATCCGCCAATAACAGCTTAAAACAAACTTATCGGTAAGATCATGGGCGATACGATGACGCAACATGGACGCACCAGAGAGGCGACGCATTTAATGCGCACCTGATGTTACAAATGAAGTGAAAGTGTCGTCCTCAAAAAGCAGCCAAACCACAGTCATGTGACCTTTTACTTATTCAGGCTCTGGGTCTTGTTTACAGGCTCAGTAGCCCACTAGACTCTAGACTCAAGCTCTCTGCTTAATGAAGTAAGCACGTTGGATTATTTTGTTAAATAAAACTTGTTCCACTTTTACATCGTAAGTCAACATTTGTTCTCATCTACATCTTCCATAAACGTGGAAACCTGGATGCACTTTGGCTTTGTGTTATTTATCTGGCAATATTAGCCAATGCTAATATAATTCTCACTTTTACATTACATCAGCTATTGCTATTGGCCCCAGAATTTGCACAGAGTGCATCCCTCCATAAAAGGAGTGAACATTTACAGCCTATTTGACTGGATCTCACAGCACATTCTTCAACTCATCCTCCTCTGCTCTCCCCTCCTCTTCCTCTTTTCTCCTCTCCTCTGTCCTCTGCTCTCCTCTCTTCTTCCCCTTATCTCCTCTCCCCTCCCCTCCTCTCCTCTTCTCTTCCCCTCCCCTCCCTCCCTCCCTGGGTCTCCCGTGGTTACCTGACGAGCGTCTGGTTGTGCAGGTCCCACACCACGATGTTGCCGTCGCTGCAGCAGGAGAAGCAGACCTTGTTGTCGGGGCTGATGGCCAGGGCGTAGCAGGCGGGGGCCGAGGACGTCAGCTCCGCCTTGATGCGCGGGGTGGGCGTGGCCAGGTCCCAGATTGACAGCGTGCTGGCCTCCCCTCCCACGATCAGGGTCCGCCCGTCGGGGAGGAGCTTACACGACCGGATGTAGTTGTCTCTGTTCTGATTGGCCGACACAGAAAAGCAAGGTCAGTGGGACTCCTGAGGACAGTGACGTAACTGGTAACCGGAGAAGGACAGAGAGACCGGGCTCCACCAATAAGGGCTCCTGTTTCATGTACAAGCACACGACCTACACCTGAGGCCACTGACAACACTGCACAGCTTCAGCTGCTCAGCATTTACAGAACTCAGCTGCTGCTGTGAACACAGAGCAGCTGCAATGTGAACTGGGCTAACATCAGCTCCAAATCTCAGTGGATTCTTCTGTTTATCCAAGTGAGAAGTTTAAGCCTCAGTGCTGGTCTGAGAATTTCACTGGAGAAGAAGTTTTTTTTCCCACCACTAAGCCAATGTCAAAATTAATACCCTGGTAAAACTACCGTACAGAACAGGTTTAAATGTCGAACAAGAATTTCATCACAAGCACTTTGTCACCAGATAATTTAGGGTTATCTGACTATTATTTCTATAATGAGAGGTTGTTGGTCTAGTCTCAGTGCAGCTGTAGTCTCAGTGCTGGTCTCTGTTAGTCTCAGTGCTGCTCTAGTCTCAGTGCTGGTCTCTGTTAGTCTCAGTGTCCTGCAGTAACTCAGCTGGGCTCAGTGGTGCTTTTTGGGGGGGTTGGTGGGGGGGGGTCTCACCAGGCAGTCCAGCTGGGCCATGGGGGTCTTGCTGCCGGGCTGGCTGATGTCCCACACCTTCACGCAGCCCTTGCCGCCGGTGTAGACGTGGCGGGTGGAGGCGCTGATGGTGACGGCGCACACCACCTCCCCGTGGCTCAGGCTGTGGATCTGCCGGGCGTGGCGCGGGATGCCCGGGCCCAGCAGGGCATCGGGGGGGAAGGGCACCGGCTGCATCTGCCCGTCCGCACTCACGTGGAAGGAGTACGCCCTGCGGGGAGGGGGGGAGAGGGGTTTAACACTGACACTGCAGTACTAACACTGACACTGGAGTACTAACACTGACTTACACTGGAGTACTAACACTAACACCGACTAACACTGGAGTACTAACACTGACACTGGACTACCAACACTAACACTGGAGTATTAACACTGACTAACACTGGAGTAATAACACTGACACTGGAGTATCAACACTAACACTGGAGTATTAACACTGACTAACACTGGAGTAATAACACTGACACTGGAGTATCAACACTAACACTGGAGTATTAACACTGACTAACACTGGAGTAATAACACTGACACTGGAGTATCAACACTGACACTGGAGTACTGACACTAACACTGACTAACACTGGAGTACTAACACTGACACTGACTAACACTGGAGTACTAACACTAACATTGACATTAACACTTAAGTACTGAAAATGAACATTAACACAGAAAAGCTGGGAATAAACATCACCAATGTCCCTGGACAGACAGACAGAGGGACGAACAGACAGACGGACGAACAGACAAACGGGCAAACAGACAAACGGGCAAACAGACAGACGGACAGACAGACAGACGGACAGACAGAGAGACGGACGAACAGACGAACAGACAGACGGACAGACACGCAGGACTCACGGCTTTCCTGAGCCAGCAGACTGCAGGCTGGCGGGCAGCCCAGGGACCCTCATGTGGGGGTGGGGTGACTCATAACCGACCTATCAGAGGGGGGGGGGGGGGGGCACACAGGTGTGTTATACCTGACCCACATACTGTGTCACTACCTGCATGTTAAAGCCCTTCCTCAGTGTGTTTGTGACCTTATTCGTTCATTCATACTTTATTTTGTCTCGAGAAACCATCATGGAAAAATCCTACGCTGTCAAGTATCAGACATTAAAGCAGTAAAAACGAATATTAAAACAAAGAGAGATAAAACAGACTTTAAAATTTAGAGCAGGTTGTGTAAAAAGAATAAGAAGTTAATGAGTTCAGCAAAAATTTTGAATTAAATCAATTAAAATTTAAAATTAACACAGAAATGAAAAAACAATAAACAATAATTAAAAACTACTCCAACTCTTGTGAAAGGTAACAAGGGCCAATTCTAAAACCTAGGTGAGGAATTACAAAGCAAGACCACATGCAGTAAGTTTCTCCTTAGCTCTCATCTCCTCCTCCCAACTCCCCCTAATCCGGCATACACTAAGGCCCCCCCCCCCCCCAAAAAAAAACACAAGGTAGTACTTTCTTCCTTATTAATCGGGGAATAACTTATTTTCAGACACCCAAAACACTTTCCTGCTGAACACTCCCTCCCACTGTCAGCAGTCAGAGAGTATAGAGGCTCTTGCAGAGTGTGTGTGTGCGTCTGTCTGTGTGTGTATGCGTGCGTGTCTGTGTGAGAGTGCGTGTGCATGTCTGTCTGTGTGTGTGTGTGTGCGTGCGTGTCTGTATGTGTGTGCGTGCATGTGTCTGTATATGTGTTTGTGTCTGTGTGATTGTGTGTGTGTGTGTGTGTGTGTGTGTGTGTTTAAGGCCTACAGTACCCATACACCCTTACAGACTCTTACAGGCCTCAGTATTTCCTGTAGGAGCACTTCCCTGCTCCACGCACCAGTCTCCCTCCTCATTATTATTTATTTTCTCTCTCCTTACCACAGGGGATCGCCCGTATCCCGCGGCAACCGCCGCCGCCGCTGCCGCCGCCCCGTTGATCTGGGGGGAGACGAGGTGCAGCCCCGCCCCGTACCCGGCGGCCCCGCCCAGCTCCCCGTTCACCCCGGGGGGGGGCAGCCCAAACCCCCCCGGGGGGTAGGCACCCTGCACCGCCAGAGGATTCCTGAGCCCCAGAGCTGGAGAGAGAGGGAGGGGGAGAGGGGGGGAGAGAGAGGGAGAGAGAGAGAGAGAGAGAGGGAGAGGGGGGAGAGAGAGAGGGAGGAAAAGAGAGACGGAGAGGGAGAGAGAGAGGCAGAGGGAAAAGGAGGGAGAGAGGGAGGGGGAGAGACAGGGGGTGAGGGAGAAAGAGAAAGAGAGGGAAGAGAGGGTGGGAAGAAAGGAGAGAGGGAGAGGCAGAGGGAAAAGGAGGGAGAGAGGGAGGGGGAGAGACAGGGGGCGAGGGAGAAAGAGAAAGAGAGAGAAGAGAGGGAGGGGGAGAGACAGGGGGAGAAGGAGGAAGATGAGAGGGAAGAGAGAGAGAGGGGGAGAGAGGAAAGAGAGGGATGAGAAACAGACGTAGAGAGAGAGAAGAGAGGGAGGGGGAAGTGAGTGATGTTTGGGATGAGAGGAGGAAAGACCAGCAGAGAAGGAAAGAGAGAGAGAGAGAGAGAGAGAGAGATCCTTTACTTTAGACTTTTAAAACCCTGTTTAATTCTTTAATCATGTCTGGGCAACATTCCCGTAGGTCACTTCCACACTGTGATCCACAGCCAAAAAAAAAACTAAAAACAGAATGAACAAACAAAATGTAAGTCCAGGTACTTTCTAAAAACACAGAGGAGAGAAGGGCAATATAAAGAAATGTTGGGGGAAACACTGACCATTACAGCAACATTAAAAAGCCAGACAGTTTTATAATAAACAACATGTTCTGTTGAACAGAAACCATCAAAGCCAAAAACGCACTTCAAAGACAGTAATTGTTCCCACTAATTCAGGCAAACAAATCTGAGCATTACTCAGGAAATGCATAATCAAAAGTCCTGTCGCTACACGAACAGAGATTAAAACTCATCTGTAACGCGTTCTGCAAGCGTCTTCCCTACCCCCACACAGACCAACAGTCACTCAAAACTACAACAGAACAGGCAGAAAGAGAGGATATCTCGCTGTCATGGCCCGAATTTGCCCTGATCGCCGTCCCAGTTCAACAGGAAGAACAGCGGATGCAGCGAGGAATACCAATAAACACGAGGATCAAAGCCGTGCCGCCCGCACCATCTGCGAAAGAGGGTCAACGGCAGCAACAGGGGAAGCCGACAATTTCTTCCCAGAGCCGCACTGCCCTCCAGTGGCCAAATCGCAAACTGCAGCCAAGCTGGGGACGCTGTGGTTATAAATGCTTGAAGATTAGCGACAGCGCGTGGTAACAGCCGTAAGGAATAGAGAGGGCTTGGCCTTTTCAAACGACTCCACCTAAAGCCTGCATGTATTCCCGACTCTGCGCTGGTCAGGCCTGGGTCAAATATACGTTTAAAATATTTCAACTCTATAAAATGCTTGAGGAAATTTAGCAAGATACAAAAAACACATGCCATTATGATGGAAAAAATTACAAAAAACCAAAACGCAGTGATATTACAAGAACTTCTGTCCTGACTATTGCAAGAAAAATATGTGCATTTCTTAATAAACTTGTCAAAAGATCTGCAGGAATTTTACTGCTGTTCTCAAGGGACAAACTATTTCAAACAATTATTTTATGCTGGTCTGGATGCAGCAACCAATCTGTAGTGGAAGGTTGTGGGGGGGGGGGGGGGCAGCCCCCCAGGACAGGTGAACGTCTCTCACCAAGGGCATCGACGCCCGCCTTCCCTGGGACGGCCCGGAACTGGGGGGGCACGCTGGGGCCGGGGGTGGACGACTCCGGGGGCATGGGGGTCCCCGGCTTCAGGACGGGCGTGCTGGACTTCTCACCCTGAGAGAACAAAATTCCGTTCATTCATCATTCAATTCATTCATTCATTCATTCATTCATTCAACCTTCATTTAATTCTCGGGAATACATTGAGGGCGGGCCCTCATTTTCAATGATACCGAGATTACATTGTGCAGCAATAAAACATAATAAAAACAATAAAATACAAACAAAACACAGATTTAAAAAAAATCAGTTAAAAACAGTTACATATATAAGCAGGGAGGTTTGTGATCATGGTTTCATCAGACAGTAAATATCCTGAATGAACATTAGCCTGAACGTACACATCAGAGTAAGAGCTGTGATGTTAAAATGAAAGGAGGGGAGAATTCAGGGAGTGGGATCTGTGCATTTGCTCGGGAAGGTCTTGCCTACAGCTGATGACACACTCGGAGTACATATTCTCAGAACAGCACTTTAAGACCATTAGAGTTTTACATTTCACGTTCAGAAGGAGCCGTCCGGGGGTTCTGTGTAGCGACTGAAAGGAGCGTGTGCAGAGAAATCTGCGAGTCCCTGTGAAAATGGGTCGGAAGCACAATACGATAGATGTGTTTGATGTTTCCCTTTCTCGCCCCCCCCCCCTCGACCCCCCCCCGCTGAGAGAGAGCAGTCATATCGAGCGCTTCTCCGTGTGCGTACATTCTACATGCGTGTGCCGTGCCGTTGCGTGTGCTGGGGTGTCTGACAGCCAGGCCCGCACTGTTCCTGCACTACACGCGATCGTGTGTGCGGTTCTGACGAGCTGAGTGTGATCATGTGTGTGGTTCTGACGAGCTGAGTGTGATCATGTGTGTGGTTCTGACAAGCTGAGCGTGATCATGTGTGCGGTTCTGACGAGCTGAGTGTGATCATGTGTGTGGTTCTGACGAGCTGAGTGTGATCATGTGTGTGGTTCTGACAAGCTGAGCGTGATCGTGTGTGTGGTTCTGACAAGCTGAGCGTGATCATGTGTGCGGTTCTGACAAGCTGAGTGTGATCATGTGTGTGGTTCTGACAAGCTGAGTGTGATCATGTGTGTGGTTCTGACAAGCTGAGTGTGATCATGTGTGTGGTTCTGACAAGCTGAGCGTGATCATGTGTGTGGTTCTGACAAGCTGAGTGTGATCATGTGTGTGGTTCTGACAAGCTGAGTCTGGTTCTGACAAGCTGAGTGTGATCATGTGTGCGGTTCTGACAAGTTGAGTGTGATCATGTGTGCGGTTCTGACAAGCTGAGTGTGATCGTGTGTGTGGTTCTGACACACTCTAGCCACCGCTGTTCCCGACACTACACATGCTAAGTGAATGTGTGTGTGTGTGAGAGAGAGTGTGTGCACATATGCATGTGTGTGTCTGTTTGTGTGTGCGTATGCAAGTGCACGTGTGTGAGTATGCATGCGCGTGTGTCTGTGTGTGCGTGTGTGTGTGTGTGTGCGCATATGCATGCGCGTGTGTGTGTGTGTGTGGGTACGTGCGTGCATGCATGCGCATGTGTGTGTGTGCGTGTGTGTGTGTGTGTGTGTGTGTGTGTGTGTGTGTGTATGTGTGTGAGTATGCGTGTGTGTGTGCGTGTGTGTGTGAGTATGATTGTACGCAGGCATGAGGAGCAGTAGCAGGAGTACCTGAGGAGGCTCCTTGCCGCGGGACGGGGAGGCGGCGCTGCTGGAGGAGGCCAGGGAGGTGGGGCTGGCCTGGGGCGGGGGCTCTTTTCGGGAGGGGGGCATCTTGTCCAGCCCGTTCTCCCGGGAGGAGTAGGACTGCACGCTGCGGGGCGAGGACGGGTCCTGGGAGGGGACACACAGAGGTCACGGGCCGCTCGCTCTCCCCTACGTCACATGACAAAAATGATGTATTTTCAACGAGAAAAAAAAGCGTCACACGGCAGGTTTTCCGGTGTGGCACACCTCTAGAATTTTGTTATGTCGCAGAACTTCATACTTCATACTGTCACACAGTGCTGATTGGACAGCCAAATGGAACACCGAGATTCACTGGTCAGGGATACGTCATTATTTTCGGTTTATCCAATTATAAATCAGGTTTAACTGTACAGGCATCAGCAGGGCCTCATATTCACTACACACCACCCATTTATACCGCCAGATATTCACACTACAGCTTTAACACTGTGGAATAAAACCTGCAACCTCTACAAGGCCAGTCCCCTAACCACTACTGTACCCCAGTCACACACACAGTAAAACGAAACAACACACTGTAATTCCAAATAACCTGAACAATATTATTTACCTTCTTTTGTTCCAAATGTTCAAAACTCATGAACAAAAACTCGACACCGTTTACTACCGAGGCCGAATACAAGCAAAAACCTGCGAAGAATTTCTTATGAATCGTTCTCTCCACCAGGTCTGTCAGGATTGGCCGAGTTTTTACTCCAGGATTCTCCTTCGCACGGTAAAGGCTGGCCCATCGCACGATGCTTACGCTGCCGAGCTTCACGGGGGAAACGGCGATTCCAGCTAGCTGGCGCTGGCCTGGCGTTAAAAACAGGGCCGACGTCCGTCTCCCCCGACAACGTACTCCGCCCGTCACTCGGCTGAAGAATCACCCGAGCGCTTTGTCTCAAAACGTAGACGGAGTGCGATATTTAACATCGGCCCTCCTCCGTAACCACATCCTGGCACCTGCTCACAGGGTCAGTTCTGGTAAGGGCCTGGAGTACGGCTGATTCACATCCACCCACTCCCCCCTGCTCAGGTACGGAACACAGAAACCCTGTGGAAAACCCAGCTGGCTCCAGAGTATCCCAGCATGCATTGCAGCCATTTCCCAGCTTTCCCAGACGCCTGGTAAGGAAGGGGGGGGTGTGACATAGGAGTGACTGGGAGAAGAAAGCTTATTCTGCAGCCTAAACGGAGACTTTAATCCAGGCAAAAATACGAACAGGCTGCATGTCAGGGCCACTGCGAAGAACCTTCTAAAACCTGCCTCACGTTTGTGATCTCAGAATGTTTCAGAGCTTTATCCGTTCCGCTTATAGTTTGAACATTAATCTGGGTAAATGAAAAGCACTTCATAGGGCTGATTCATATGATTACGATGATTATTATAATAATTATTAATATTGTTATAGTTATCGATGATGATGCTGTTGATTATTATTATTGTTATTATTATTATTATTATTATTTGTATGGTTACCACTATGATGATGATTATTATTATTAGTAATAATAATTATTATTATAACAATTCTATTTCAAAGTATTGTGAAAGCAGCATGCCTGCGTTCACGGTCAATGACGTACAGGCATACGCACGCACGCACGCAAGTATGTACGTGAGTCACAGTCACGACGACACATAAAACAAACACGAACCTCGTCCACGACCAAGTTGTCGTCGCTCTTGTCGGCATCGCTGCCCTGAAACAGAGAGAAAGACAGAGCTTGGAGAGAGTCCCGCCTTCAGAAAGCATCGACCCCCCCCCCCCGCCCCCCCCCCACTATCAGACAGGCCTCTTACGTAGTCCGTCATGAACTCCTTCTCGTCCGCTTTCCTCTTCTTCCCGTTGCTGAGGTAGTCTGACGAACGGCCCTTTTCCCCGTTTGACAGCGAGCTCTGAGAGGGAGCGCGGGAGGAGGAAGAGAAGGAGGAGGAGAGGAACGACAGACATAAGAAAAGAAAAAAAAAAGGAGGTGGGGTGGGGGGAAGAAAAAGAAAAACAGGCAGAAGTGCAGAGTCATGGACGGGAGAGGCAAACTTCACCTCTAAAAATAGGAACCTTCTAAAAAGGCGGTAATGACGAATAAAAGGTGGAGCTTTTTTAGAAATGCAGGAGGTAAAGACGGAAAGGCGATGTCAGGTAGAGCGCCCCCATTTCAGCACAGAGCTTAATGTCAGGGCTGGAAGCCAGTTCCATTTCAGCTCCGACAACTGAATTCAGTTTATTCATCTCCCTATCAAGGCCCTATAGAACAAAACGGCCCATTTTTAAACTCACGGGTAGAATTTCAGTTAAATTTCTAACTTACTGACCTGAAGCGGAACTGACCAACCTGAAGTGGAACTGACCCCACCCCTGCTCAGTGCTGATTGGGTAGAAAAAAAAACGGCGAGCGGTACTCACCGGCCCCGCCTCTCGGTCTGCATACATCATCGGCAGGAAAGAGCCACGCCCCCGCGGCCAGCCAAAACAGACCAAACAAAATAACAGCATGACTACCGTACAATCACCATGACAACAGCATGACTACCATACAATCACCATAACAACAGCATGACTATCATACAATCACCATAACAACAGCATGACTATGGTACAATCACCATAACAACAGCATGACTATGGTACAATCACCGTAACAACAGCATGACTATGGTACAATCACCACAACAACAGCATGACTATCATACAATCACCATAACAACAGCATGACTACCATACAATCACCATAACAACAGCATGACTATCATACAATCACCATGACAACAGCATGACTATGGTACAATCACCATAACAACAGCATGACTATCATACAATCATCGTAACAACAGCATGACTATCATACAATCACCATAACAACAGCATGACTATGGTACAATCACCATGTCAACAGCATGACTACCATACAATCACCATAACAACAGCATGACTATCATACAATCACCGTAACAACAGCATGACTATCATACAATCACCATAACAACAGCATGACTTTGGTACAATCACCATAACAACAGCATGACTATGGTACAATCACCATAACAACAGCATGACTATCATACAAATACCCAACTACAGCATAACTATCATATAAACACCCAACAAACCATACAGCATGACTATTATACAAACACCCAACTACAGCATAACTATCATATAAACATCCAACTACAGCATAACTATCATATAAACACCCAACAAACCATACAGCATGACTATCATCCAAACACCAAACACAATATAAAGCATGACTATCATACATACACCAAATACAACATACAGTATGACTATAATACGAACACCCAATAACAGCATGACTATCATACAATCACTCAACACAACATACACCATGACTATCATACAAACACCCAACAACAGCATGACTATCATACAATCACTCAACACAACATACAGTATGAGTATCATACAAACACCCAACAACAGCATGACTATCATACAATCACTCAACACAACATACACCATGACTATCATACAATCACGCACCAGAACAACAACATGACTACTGTACAGTCACCCAACATAACAACATTACTACCATACGATCACGCTTCACCACTTCCTGTTACAGACTCCGCCCCCCGGGGCCATGCTGTGTTAATGTGAACAGGTGCATACGGTCGTAACTACAGGTAACATAAGCTGAATTAACGTAATGCCAGATAATGTAATGGACTGGAGAGAACAGCTGGGGAAAGGCTCCTGTTGCAATTCAATGCAATTAAATTTCCAATACCATTTCAATTATTAACACTGCGCTGTAGCACAGTGTTCACCTCATTTTCCTGCGGTGGAGGTATCAACCACGGGAGCCATTTTGGCTCCATGATGAAGTCGCATCCATGTTCTGAACCAGTGACTCATGAACTTAAAAAACTGCCCATAATGTTCAATGAGTACATTTTTTGTCAGCATAATGTTGGTTGTTGAAATTGACTCAATTAGAAATGGAATTAATATTAATTACACCACTCTGTGTGTGTGGGCGTGTGGGTCTAGCTGACTTCACATCTGATCCAAAATGGCTCCCACTGAAGGAGGATTAGTTGGACATTACGATGGTAAATGAGCCCAGCTCTGGGTAATTACAGCGACGGGGTGCTACCCGCTATGCCCGCGCACATGGCCCCGCCCCTCGCCCGCCCACCCCGGCGCTCCCATACCTCTGTGGTGCTCGGCGGCGGCGGCGGCAGCGGCAGAGGCGGCGGCGGCCTCCAGGTGGGCCCTCTCCTCCTTGGCCGCCAGCTGGGCCCCCAGGGCCCCCGACAGGGCCAGGAGCCCCGAGCCCCCCCCCAGCGCCAGCCCCGGGTGCTGCAGGCCGGAGGGGTGGGGGGCCATGGGCAGGCCCTGCGCTGCATGCTGGGATAGGTGCTGGGCCTGCAGCTGTTGCTGATGGGTAGATAACATAGCATTATATATATATATACATTTTTATTTGGTTGGGGAGGGGGGGCGGGGGAGGGGTGCTGCTGTTGGTGCAGGGGCACCCCTGGATCTGTTCCAGGCTTCCAGCCAGAGAACGATTTTGCTCGTTTAGCATTTTAACGACCGACGATGACTCACGACAACATTAAGCGCATATCAGTGGTGGCACTACTCTGTCTGGGGACGGGAGAAAAATAAAACGAAAAAATTAAATACCAAAGCCAGTCATTTCAGCTTCATCAAACTGACAAAGGACTCCAAATCAAACAGCAGGCTAAGATTAAATCCCTTAAATCATTATGGCGCAATTGAAGCAGTCGATTTAAAAACAAACTGCATCTTATTCATTCTAGCGCAGGCTTTAGCGACACCGGTGAAAGATGGAAACCGTTGCTTCGTTAGGCCTCTGCAGCCTGAGCCTGGCTGCCCGTTACCGCCTGTGTTGTCATGTCAGACATCTTGGGACAGTGTGGGGGGGGGAGGGGCCAGAGTGGTGGGCGGGGCTATGGGAAGGGTCAGGGGGTGTGGCCAAACAGCACTGATGAGCACAGGAGGCTAGGTTCATTAGGAACTGCACTCTCACAACTCCGAACGGCACGGAGTGGAAAATCACTGACAAAAAACGAAAGCAGTCAAAAACAGACATTCCACTATCATAAATTTAATGAAATTGAGTTTATACAAAAAAACAAAAACAAATTAAATATAGCAAAAAAAAAGGGCTACACCGTACCGCTCACAAACGAATGTGCAGCCGGCGCGCACACTGGTCAGACAACGCCGCGATGAAGCACAAATCCGCAAATAACACTTCCTTTCCGTAAAAAGAAAAAGGACTCCAGGTCCGGTTCAGCCTCTCCGCGGAACGCGGGCCAAATTTCTGCCCGTCAGTGCGAGACCGTTTACACAGCAGAGGGCTCGAACCCCAGTCCCGGAAGGCCTCTGCTCCAGGTGGGGGGGGGGGGGGGGGGGGGTTAGGTTTCCCTTTCAATCAGCGGGCAGTTCGGGCCTCGGACACCAGGCGTGCCAATCAATTACCGAAAGCAAAGGGGCACGTCTCTGTGGAAACGCGAAGGGAAAAGCATCCGAGCCCGGAGCGTGAGATCCCTGCTGCGCGGATGACCCCGCGGAAAAGGCCGGAAGGGCTTTAACCCTTTCCGTCCCGGAGCCATAAACCCGTCTCCGCTGCTCGCCGACCCAACACTCTGCGTGTCCGAGTTGGGCGTCGGACTTGGGAACACAGCGTCCTCTTCCAAAGGAAACACGAAAAAGGAGATGAAATATATGTGAAATGATGGAGGTTGAGGGAGGT
>CM077287.1:7738286-7748286 GCA_039654925.1 Anguilla pacifica | reverse complement strand
CAGCACTGAATCATGTTCCCACAGTAGACATACGAGCCTGTGTCACTGTCTGTATAAGACACTGCATGTTTTTAAGACTGTGTGTGTGTGCGGGTGTGTGTGAGTGAGTGTGTGAGTGTGTGTGTGTGTGGTGTGTGTGCGCGCGAGTGTGTGTGTATGTGTGTGTGCGTGTGAGTGTGAGGGTGTGTGTGTGTGTGGTGCGTGTGCGCGCGCGAGTGTGTGTGTATGTGTGTGAGTGAGTGTGTGAGTGTGTGTGTGTGTGGTGTGTGTGCGCGCGCGCGAGTGTGTGTGTATGTGTGTGTGTGCGTGTGTGTGTGTGTGTGTGTGTGAGAGTGCGAGTGCGAGTGGGTGTGGGTGTGTGTGTCTGTGTGTCCATGTTTGTGTGCGAGTGCGTGTCTGTGACAAAGAGAGTGTGTTCGTACTCAAACCATTAATTTCAAAAAGGCCTTCAATACTACAACCGTAGGCTGGGATAACGCATCTTTTAAACACTACCCTTCCTCGCAGCAAGAAATAAACTGACGTTTCCTTCGCGATGACGAGACGGAGGAACCTACAATCGAACGGAGATCCGGTCAGAGCTTAGTCACCAGCGAGGCGGAGAATCGTAGGAGTTCAGATAATTACCGCTTCCAAAATAAACAGACCCTTAACATGACAGACAGCGGTGGGGAAGACACGGCTGCTCATCTCGGTTGAGAGGAGCCTTTACGCGCGGGGAAGCTTTTCCACCGTAAGCTGTCGTATCCGAGCAGAGGATGCGGAGGGGGCGGGGTGCAAAAAGGGGCGGGGCATAAACGTGGGCGTGAACGCTGAAAAGTGGGCGGGGGTCTCACCATCACGTAGTGTCTCTGGATCTCCGTCTTCTCTGTGGCCAGTTTCTCGCACTCCAACTTTAAGCTGCACACAAGTGAAAAGAGGCAGAGAGAGAGAGAGAGAGAGAGAAAGAGAGAAAGAGAGAGAGAGGGAGAAGGAGAGGGAGAGGGAGAGGGAGAGAGAGAGAGAGAGAGAGAGAGAGAGAGGGAGAGAGAGGGAGAGGGAGAGGGAGAGAGAGAGAGAGAGGGAGAGAGAGAGAGAGAGAGGGAGAGAGGGAGGGAGAGAGAGAGAGAGAGAGAGAGAGAGAGAGAGAGAGAGGGAGAGAGAGGGAGGAGAGGAGAGGGAGAGGAGAGAGAGAGAGAGAGAGAGAGAGAGAGAGAGAGAGGAGAGAGAGAGAGAGAGAGAGAGAGAGAGAGAGAGAGAGAGGGAGAGAGGGAGGGAGAGAGAGAGAGAGAGAGAGAGAGAGAGAGAGAGAGGGAGGAGAGAGAGGAGAGGGAGAGGGAGAGAGAGAGAGAGAGAGAGAGAGAGAGGGAGAGAGAGAGAGAGAGAGAGAGAGGGATTTTTAGAGTAGTGTCAGTGTAAGGCATCCCTTATGTGGTAACTCCCTGGTGTAGCTGTTTGAGGCCTCCCGGTGAGTTCATAAAGTGCCCAGCAGCACAGACTGTGAGCATAATCACACCCACCCGAGTTCTACGAGTGACTGTGACTCTGACCCGGCTAGGGACCCTTACACCAGAGACAGAACACATAGCGATGGAGTCATGAGAAGGTTTTTTTTTTTTGGGGGGGGGGGGGGGTGGGGCAGACAGACAGTCACATTACACATGAAAGCAAATGACCCCCCCCCTCCTCCATAGACAATGACACTATTCACAAAAACAGAAAAAAAAAACTGTCCATGTTTGAACAAAATTCACGCTACATTTTTATACGGCGTGGGGTACAGAAAACTCATTCACACTCCTTCAGTGGCACTTTTTCTTGAGGACATTTGGGAACCCCTGCTCCCTGGACTCCCCCCCCCCCTGCCTGTGGACTATTCCACACCTGCACTCACAGGTGGGGGGTCATCTGTGCCGAACAGCAACCGTGGACACATCAACCCCCGAGTAAGAGCTTTCACTGGAAACCAGAAAAAAACCAATGCCAGATTATTGAGAAATATTAAAAGCAATCTTGCTTTTCATCAAATGTCTGCTTTCATTGGGTTGTAATGACGTTTTTCGTACGCAGCATGTACCACTGAAAATGCTTAACAGATCTGCCGGGGCTTTGTCACAGTTATTTTTTTATATTCGGGCTCTAAAGAGCTGAAAGTTTCTCAGAAGCGTTTTGGACACCGAGACGGGTCTGCTTCTGAACCGAGAGAGCACAGCCGAGCGCCCGAAGCCTGCTTAACTCAGAGCATCTGGGGGAGAGAGGGAGGGAGAGGGAGAGAGGGATGGAGAGGGAGGGAGGGAGGGAGGGAGGGGGAGAGAGGGATGGAGAGGGAGGGAGGGAGAGAGGGGTAGATGGAGAGAGGGAGGGAGGGATGAATGGAGAGAGAGAGAGAGAGAGAGAGAAAGGGTGAGAGGGAAGAAGGGAGAGAGGGATGGATGATGAGAAAGAGGGAGGGAGGGAGAGAAAGAGAGAGAAGGAGAAAGGGACCGGTGAGAGCAAAAGAGAGCGACAGAGAGAGAGAAAAGAAAGAGAGAGACAGACAGAGAGAGAGAAAAGAAAGAGAAGCAGAGAGAGAGAGACAGAGAACCCCAGTGCATGTGAGCAGTGTGCTCTGTAACAGCGCCCCCCCCCGCCCCTCCCCCAGCCCGCCCCCCACCCCCCCACCCCCCCGCCCTTGCTAAGGGGGCCGGTAGTCATCCTGAGTGAGCGTGAACATGTCTCTGGACCACAGGAACTCCCACACAGGCCTTCAAGGAATGACCCCCCCCTCCCCCACTCCCACCCGCCCCCCCCCCCACGTCCTCTATAACTCACCACCCCTGACCCCCGCCGCCCCCGCCGCCCCCCCCCCCCCCCGCCGTATTTCACCCCGCGGCTGCCACGGCGACCGAGCAGATTTATGCCGGGGCCTGGGAAATTAGAATATGATTAATGCTGCAACATTACCAGCCGGCAACAGGTAATAACTGCCCCCCCCCCACCCCCCCCATCCCCAGCCTGGCGCAACCGCACAAAATTGACTCATTTATCACTGCGAGCGAGCAGGCGGGGCGGGGGGGGCGGGGGGAGGGGAGGGGGAAGAGGAGCAGAGATGGCGGGGCAGCGGGGGGGGGGGGGGGGGGGGGTTTCCAATTCATTCCCCCGGTATATTTTATTAAGTGAAATTGCCTGGGTGCAAAAGTCGCCCAGGATTTCTGAGAACGGGCGAAATCCACAGATCCCTTTATCGAGATTTTTTTTTTTCTTCTTTCCCCAGCACGAGGAAAAATCGCTTTTATCCCCGTGCTACAACCGGGCGCTGCTCTTAGCGTCCGATGCAGAACTTTAATCATATTATTTTTGGACTGGCGATATTTGCGGACTGCTTTTAAAAGGCTGTTTACTGGAAGACCGGTTACCAGCACTGCCCCGCTGGGCAAGGCAGGCGCACATGCAGTAATGTGCATTTTTGCGCGCGTGTGTGTGTGTGTGTGTACGTGCTTGTTTGTGTGTGAAAGCAGGTCTATTTTGTGCACGCATGTGTGCGTGCGCATGCAACTGCGTGTGTTTGTACTCTCACGCGCTCATGTGCGTGCCTGTGTGTATGCATTTGTACGTACGTGCATGTCTACGTATGTGTGCATGCATGTATGATTGTGAATATGTGTGTTTTAATATGTGTGTGGCATGTGTTTCCGTTTGTGTGTGCGTGTGTGTGCGTGTGTGTGCGTATGCGTTTGCCTGCATTTGCGTGTGCAGGTGCATGCGCGTGTGTGTATGTGCGTGTCTGTGTTTGTGCCTGCGCACGCCTGTAAGTGCGTGTGTATGTGTGCGTGTACATTCGTGTGCACGTGTGTGTTTGCGTGCATGTGCATGTGTGTATGCATGCGTGCGTGCCTGTAAGTGTGCGCGCACACCCGTGCGTGTGCACGTGAGTTACAGTGATGAGGGGTGGGTGGCAGAGAGGAAGGGGTGTCTCTGGGATACGGGGGGGGGAGCAGGGGCGGCGGGGGGCAGTAATTAGTCCACGGGCGCACTCAGTCAGTCGGCAGGCTGAGGGACCGCCTGACGATGGAGGCTGGATGCTGCGCGCACCCAATCTCGTTCCCACGGTGACAGCAGATAAGATGATCATTGCCGGCGGCGACAAATCTGCCAGCTGCCAGACCCCCAACAGCTCTGACGCTAGCATACCCATTACCCCCCCCTCCCCCCTTAACCGCACCCCCCCCCCCCCACCGCACCGACACGACTCACACACCGCCTTCTCTCCGTCACACGCCCGTCATCACTTTAACTCACATGTACATACACACACACACACACACACACACTCACAGCCATGCACAAATACAAACACACACAAACACTTACACACAGGCACGCAAAATACAAACACACATAAAAACATACACACAGGCACACACAAATACAAACACACACAAACACACTCCTCACACACTGCCCCCACAACTAGCGTTCACACACAGACACTCACAGACACATGTACACACACACGCACACACGCGCATACACAGACTCTCATGCGCATACACAGACTCTCATGCGCATACACAGACTCTCATGCGCACACACAGACTCTCATGCGCACACACAGACTCTCATGCGCATACACAGACTCTCATGCACACACACAGACTCTCATACGCATACACAGACTCTCATGCGCACACACAGACTCTCATGCGCACACACAGACTCTCATACGCACACGCACTCACAGTACAGCTGGCCGATATACCGCAAAGATTCTCATCAAATGCAACAACGATCATCGCCACCATGTGGCGTATTGCCTTCCTATTGTCTTTTTGCCTTCAATAATACCTGATGTAGCACTAAACTTCATGTGAAATGCTTTGGGAGAAAAGGATCACCAGTGTTATCCACAGAGTGTTGATAAGACAGCCAATCAGAAGACAACATAACAGCGGTGGTGACCTTCTACGGAAGCATTTCGTGCGGCCTCAGAAGTCTGGCTGTTCACTACCACATCAGGTATAATTAAAAAAACAGAAGACAAAACGAATGGTAACACACCACATGCTGGCAATGACCGTTACTGAGTTCGATAATTATCACTGCGGTATACTGCACATCCTCCCTAACTCTCAGACATGCATACATGCTCACATGAGCGCACGCAAACACTGAGACACACACACACGCCCACGCATACGCACACGGACGCACGCGCGCACGCACACACACACACACGCCCACGCATACGCACACGGACGCACGCACGCACGCACGCACACACACACACACACACACGCGCACACACACTCAGGTGTGAAATTTAGAGTGGGTACCCATGTTCCAATTCACATTTTGGCTCCCATGCGCTCACTCATACAAGCAACCCTCCCACAAGAAGGGGCCACCGATTTGAGAACAACTGACCCCCCCCCCCCCACAATGGCTAATTTACATCAGATTACGTATTCATGAATCTCTCCTCTTTACTGTCACACAACAGCCTTACTCTGTACAGCATTCTCGCTCTCTCTCACACACAAGTGTGATGCGCGCACACACACACACTTGCACACACACACACACACACACCCACACACACACACACACACACACCCACGCACACAAACACAGACACGCAGACGCATATTCTCTCTCTCTCTCTCTCTCTCTCTCTCTCTCTCTATGCTACCACTAATCACTCAGACTTCACTGCACAAACATCCCTAAATAATAAAAAACTCCCTGACAGAAAAAAGGAAGAAACTCTTAACCAGACCCAGACATCAAAGCCAGCGGGCTAAGCAGACACAGTGAGACACATGCAGGCAAGGCGGCACCACACATCCCAATAAAGCAACCTTCACCCACATGACAGCACCACACACTTATATATAAAAACAGCCTGGCCGCATAACCATACCACACACACACACACACACACACACACACACACACGTAAAAACAGCCTGGCCACATAACCGTACCACACACACACACACACACGTAAAAACAGCTGGGGCACATAACCATACTATACACACACACACACGCGCGCACGCACACACATGTGCATAAATAACAGGCGGCCGCATGAAAATGCCTGAGAAGCCTCAATGACAGGTGTGTGCAATAGGCGTGTGCTGTAGGCGTGTGTGGTAGGTGTGTGCTGTAGGCGTGTGCTGCAGGCGTGTGTGGTAGGTGTGTGCTGTAGGTAGGCATGTGCTGCAGGCGTGTGTGGTAGGTGTGTGCTGTAGGCGTATGTGGTAGGTGTGTGCTGTAGGCGTGTGCTGCAGGCGTGTGTGGTAGGTGTGTGCTGTAGGTAGGTGTGTGCTGCAGGCGTGTGCGGTAGGCGTGTGCGGTAGGTGTGTGCTGTAGGCGTGTGCTGCAGGCGTGTGTGGTAGGTGTGTGCTGTAGGTAGGCGTGTGCGGTAGGTGTGTGCTGCAGGCGTGTGCGGTAGGCGTGTGCGGTAGGCATGTGTGGTAGGTGTGTGCGGTAGGCGTGTGCTGCAGGCGTGTGCTGCAGACGTGTGCGGTAGGCGTGTGCTGCAGGCGTGTGCGGTCGGCGTGTGCAGTAGGTGTATGCAGTAGGTGTGTGGTAGGCGTGTGCAGTAGGTGTGTGCGGTCGGCGTGTGCAGTAGGTGTATGCAGTAGGTGTGTGGTAGGCGTGTGCAGTAGGTGTGTGCGGTAGGCATGTGCGGTAGGCGTGTGCGGTCGGCGTGTGCGGTAGGTGTGTGCAGTAGGTGTGCGGTAGGCGTGTGCTGCAGGCGTGTGCGGTAGGCATGTGCTGCAGGCGTGTGCGGTAGGCGTGTGTGGTAGGCGTGTGCGGTAGGTGTGTGCGGTAGGCGTGTGCTGCAGGCGTGTGCGGTAGGCGTGTGCGGTCGGCGTGTGCAGTAGGTGTATGCAGTAGGTGTGTGGTAGGCGTGTGCAGTAGGTGTGTGCAGTAGGCATGTGCGGTAGGCGTGTGCGGTCGGCGTGTGTGGTAGGCGTGTGCGGTAGGTGTGTGCGGTAGGCGTGTGCTGCAGGCGTGTGCGGTAGGCGTGTGCGGTCGGCGTGTGCAGTAGGTGTATGCAGTAGGTGTGTGGTAGGCGTGTGCAGTAGGTGTGTGCGGTAGGCATGTGCGGTAGGCGTGTGCGGTCGGCGTGTGCGGTAGGTGTGTGCAGTAGGTGTGCGGTAGGCGTGTGCTGCAGGCGTGTGCGGTAGGTATGTGCTGCAGGCGTGTGCGGTAGGCGTGTGTGGTAGGTGTGTGCGGTAGGCGTGTGCTGCAGGCGTGTGCGGTAGGCGTGTGCGGTAGGCATGTGCGGTAGGTGTGTGCAGTAGGCGTGTACACGGGCTCAGAGCTCCCTGTGGCTTCACAGAGAAAACACACGAGGCCGTTTCATTTCACCACTGAGAGGCTTTACAGCGCTAAAGGGACAGAGCTACACTTTACACACGTCTCTCCCTCTCTCTCTCTCTCTCTCTCTCCTCTATGTCGCTCTCATTCGTTTTCTCTAGCACTCTTTTTCTCTCTCACCCTTTCTTTTTCCTTTGTTCTTTCTCTATGTCGCTCTGTTTTTCTCTCTGTCACTCTCATTCTCTATTTCTCTAGCTCTTTCTCCACCTCACACTCTTTCCCTTTTGCTCTTTTTCTCTCTTTATTTTGCTCTCTTTCTCTCTCGTTTTCTCCACGTCTCACAGTCTCTCTCAATTTCTCTCTTTCCCGCGCTTTCTCTCTCTCTCTCTCTCTCTCTCTCTCTCTCTCTCTCTCTCTCTCTCTCTCGCAGAAGTCAACTCTCTCTCTACTTTCATACTGCAGTCTTGGCCCTGGGATTCTGAGCTCGAGAGCAGTGTAACAGAGATCATGGCGGATGGCCAGCCGTTATGAATGAAGGACCCCATCACTACCTTCTCTCATAAATCCCAAGCCAATCGGGTTTCCGAGTGATGAAGACGTCTTGCAAGCAAATTTCACGACCAAGCAGCAGGGCAATCAGGTCTTAGCGATGACCATCTCAGGTTTGCAATTCCACAGCCAATCACACCAGACACGAGCAACTTGAACTTGGGTGGAGGAAGGGGGGGGGGGCATGCTGTTGAAATCACTAAAGTTTGAAGAGGACGGTCTACTAAGATTAGCAACTTTCAGTGAAAACAGGAATTGTGCGCAAGAAATTTCAAATGAGACCATTTTATATCACTTTCATAAAATAGATTTTTATTTTATTTATGTGTACGACTCACAGCCGCCATCTTTCTGCAGTACTCATGTGATGTCCTTTCTTGATTGACATCCGTCAATCAGACTTGAGGCAGGGGTGCGTGACGAGGGCGTACCCACATCCTGCGGAATATCAGGCACACCCTGTCCTCTCATTTAAACCTGAATGCCCCTTTTTAACGGGCGTCCCGCAGGGACCAGTTCTTGGTCCCATCCCCCACCCACTACATACTCCCTGTTGGTATGACATTTTCAGGTGACCTGGTCCAAGATATCATTACAACGCAACCAACAAGGCAGTTCTGCTTCCAAAAGTGTCCCAGACACGATCTGCCCCGTCATCCCGTCTCTCTGAATAAGACTAAGCGCTCCCCAGCCGCTGATTGCAGCTTTACCTTTGACAGCCTTGTAATCACAGCTCGTACACCTGTAAACAATCTGAGAGCTTTGTTAGACTCCAAAACACCCGTCTGCATGCCACACTAACAACATGACTAAGATCTCTTCCGCCTCAGAAACATCCCTGGTATTCAATCCTCCAGTCTTCTGCCAATGAGGGGGGAGCGGAGAGAGAGTTCAAACTTCCTTCCATTGTCTCACATTTGGCTTACTTTAACACCCTTCTTATAGGACGCACGGAAACCACACACAAACTATAATTAGCCGAATTTGCGCATTGCCAGGTAACAACCCAGCAGCCCACACACGATCACATGACTCCTGTTGCCCTGGCGTCCGGGTTACAAGCCTCCATTACCCAAACAACACATCACAGTGGTGGTGCCTCCCTGTGCTGAAGTCATTCTCATTACGCTCTCGCTCTCTCTCCAGTCCTCCTACATTTACCCCATTTTCTCCACAGTTTCGAACGCTCGGTTGTACCGAATTTGCGCTCCTCGCTGCAGCACCATCTACCAATTCAGGAGAGTGCAAACAAGCATTTGACAAATTGGACAAACTCGGAATTTATGCACGCTGCTCCAGACGCAATTTCCCCCACAATCGCATTTCCATTCCAATCATTCCAATGACTCATATCCAGTTTCCAAATATTGAAAATCCAGGATCTTTATATATAAATTTTGCTTATTACTGTTGTTGCTGCTGTACTTCGTAGTCTGCTTATACTCTGAGGCATTATGGAAATTAAAAGTGTTATAATTAATTCAACTAAAAATACTTAGCATTTTTACTCGTTTGACAGTTGGAGAAAAATGAGAATAACTGGTCTAAATGTGCATTGAGACTAACAGATGCAGCTGCTGTTCACATACAACCTACCCCAAAACATTATTTATGCAACAAAAAAAACAAAAATAAAGTTAAAAATCCCCCCCCCCCCGCTCTCTCACACAAGTGATTCATTGCTAGCCACGAGTCATGTGACTCCCCTTTTCCCTGACAAAGCATTCTGGGAACACCTGCCCTGGTGGGTGCACTGCGCACAATCAGAAGCGATTTGTTTTTAGTGCCGCAAAAAGTGTGTATTTTTCTCCTCCGCCATCATTTTAATGGAAATGCAGCTATAGCAGGCATTGAGGGTGCATTTAAATGGGGGGGGGGGTGGACGTCACCGGGATTAAGGCTCGGAGTTTAAAAGTCGCGGATCGGACTTCAGGCTGAGGCCGCGGCGGCTTCGCTAAGGGCGAAGGTTCTGCTCTGAAAAGCGCCAGGGGAACGCAGGAGGAGCTGGCCTTGAGCGCGCTCAGTGTGGACGTGTGCTTCTTTACTGAGTGCGCCACCGGTGTCCTCCGCACACAGCTACCGCTGCAAGGACAAACACACACACACACACACACACACACACACACACACACACCGCCAAACCTACCGCCTACCGGGGGCC
>CM077287.1:7690786-7730786 GCA_039654925.1 Anguilla pacifica | reverse complement strand
CGGAAATTCGTTCGAAGTGCGAATCAACAAATTTCTCGACGTTCAGCGTTCAAGATTCGAGCGCGGGAGTCTTGTTCCTGGGGGGGGTCAAGGGTTCGAGACTGATGGCGCGCATTAAGCATGCACCTCCGTTGTTCCGGTGAAAATAGGCTGCATAATTATAGCATATAGAGCTCAAACCACTGGCAGAGAACACTGTTGCCATAGCGAAGGGCACATGGTCATGTACCTCCCGTGGATGTTCCAGACGAAGGAGATGTACTTCAGCGTGCTGAGGGGACGTTCTAATGCGATGTACGGGTTCTAAACGAATTATCTGTACCTCAGTGTACTGTCAGGACGTTCTAATGCGATGTATGGGTTCTAAATGAATTATCTGTACCTCAGTGTACTTGTGAGGACGGTTCCAATGCGATTTACGGGTTCCAAACGAATTATCTGTGCTTCGGTGTAGTGTGAGGACCTTCTAATGTGATGTACGGGCCACAGGGCTACCGGGGGCGAGAACCCGGCCCCAGGCCTGGCTCGACTCCCATTAGCGGGACGGTAATCTGCGCAGGAGGGATGGAACCTGCCAGACCTCTCTGACCCAGCACTCGAGCCAGGGAGGGAGGTGTTAGAGAGAGAGAGTGTGGAGGGAAGGGGGGGAGGTGGGGGGGGAGGCCAGGGGAGTAATGACTCTAATCAGGACTAAATTCACTCCAACAGGCCTTTAAATAGGGAGAGACTGACTGAGCCAGCCCTGATTATCAGGTCAGGGGGAGACCTGCTGCTTCATGTAGTCTGGCTGCCTCTGGAAGTGTCTGAAGTGATGAGCACACAGAGGAGGACACACTCGCGCACACACACTCTCTTTTTCACACACACACACACACACACACACACACGCGCACACACACACACACACACACACACACACACACTCGCACACACACACACACACACACACACTCGCGCACACACGCTCTCTTTTTCACACACGCACACACTCGCACACTCGCGCGCACACACACACACACACACACACACACACACACTTGCACATGCATTTATACACACGCACACACAGAGACGCATTCACACAATCACCCACACACACAGGCGCACACACACTCTCTTTTTCACACACACACACACACACACACACACACAAACATACACACACACACACACACACACACACACACACACTTGCACGTGCATTTATACACACGTACACACAGAGACGCATTCACACAATCACACGCACACACGCACTCTCTTTTTCACACAAACACACACACACGTACACACACACATTCACGGTCCTTCTCAAAATCCCTAGCAGTCTCAGTGCAGTTCCATTTCATTATCGTCTTGCTCACTCACCCCCCCGTCTAATCTGTCTCTCTGTCCCTCTCTCTCTCTCTCTCTCTCTCTCTCTCTCTCTCTCTCTCTCTCTCTCTCTCTCTCTCTCTCTCTCTCTCTCTCTCTCTCTCTCTCTCTCTCTCTCTCTCTCTCTCTCTCTCTCTCACACACACACACACACATACACACACTTTCTGCAACATATATAAGATAATACTAAGAAAAAACTGTC
The DNA here is from genome assembly GCA_039654925.1 of Anguilla pacifica. Lineage (NCBI taxonomy): Eukaryota > Metazoa > Chordata > Actinopteri > Anguilliformes > Anguillidae > Anguilla > Anguilla pacifica. The sequence continues at coordinate 7,729,207 of CM077287.1, read as the reverse complement.
CCAAATGTTTCGTAAAAATGATCACCCTTATCACCAGTGTTTACCTCATATAAAAATGATTTCCCACAGAACGCACCCCCCCCAGCCCCCCTCACACCCCCCCCCCCCAACACATTGGCACTTTTCAGCCTGCGTTTAACCCCTCCCTCCCTCCTTCCCTCCCTCGACGACACTTCCTTTTAACAGCTTTTTTAAAAATCAAGCTTTTCATAAACACACTGTCACCACACATAATTCACACACGCGCATAACGGTGCCATCTTGTCAGCTACCATTATCAGCGGTTATAGCTCCGGTTGAGAGCAGCCCTAAAACAAACACACGCTCAAACACGTTAAGAAAATAAAAAACGCGAGACGATAAATCCCGAGCCATGCATATTTTATAAAAAAGAAAGGGGCGAAAGCGTCGTCGAAAACAAACGAAATAAATCGTCGTTTTTTTTTTTTTAACGTCGAGCCCGCGCCGCCGAGCTCGAGCGTCGGCACGGTAACGGGCTGGGCAGGTGAGAGGTCCTTCGCCCGCACGGCCATGTCCAGCGCCGCGTCGCGTTCGTATTTATTACGTTTAAAACCGTATATGATGACGCCGCCGCCGTCGTTCGGGGCGGGGGGCAGAGGAGCCCGTCTACGGCGCGGACCGAGCCGTTAATTCGGATAGTTTATGGGCCCTAGAGCAGAGGCTGGGGGGAGGGGGGGTGGGGGGGGTGGGGAGGGGGGGCCTGCTCCGGTAACGACCCCGGTGGACTCCAAGCCCGAGCGTCGCGGCGGCTTTCGCCGATTAACGTCGCGGGGAGTCCGCGCGATCGCGCGCTAACCGCGCGGTGCGCTGTCCCGGGAAGAGAATCATTAGCGCGTACGACCCGATTGCGCTCGCGGGCGCCGGACCCACAGGGGGCTGGGGGAGAGGGGAGCAGGCAGGGACCCAGCGGACTGAGCGAAATCAGCATCTCAAAACCCCCCCCAATGACAAGGGCCGTGCTGCAACACCCCCCCCACCCCACCCCCCACCCCCCACCCCAAGGCTCCCATCCATTCCGCCTTTGAAGTTCAAGCCTCTTACACTAACCAGATTCAAATACGTTTTCCACAACAACCACTTCTTAGCATTTCTAACACATCACCACCACCATCCCCCCCAACACCAAAGACGAGCTCATGCTCGAGCTCCCCCACCCCCCCACCACCCCCCCACCCCACCATGCTCTGGAAAGCTCCGTGAGCGGCAGAGGGGCAGAACTTGCCAGGCACCTGTTTCATTAGCGACGCGCATCCTTCCTTTTTTAACGTTCCCCGTTTGGAAGCTCGTTATTCAGACTTCCCCTCCCGTCCGAAAGCATTAGCGTCGCCGCGGAGGAGCCTGCCTGTCAGCTCAGTTAATTAGCCAAGGTGCCTCCTTTTATTAGCTAACCCGCGGACTGTTTGTTCTGTCCTTGGGGGAGAATTCAGCGACACGCCTTCACAACTTGTGTAAACCTGGAGCAGACACAACCTTCCCCCCCGATCGAATGCAGTTCCCAAAGAAAACACTGGAAACGCTGTGCAAACAGAGGCAGCAGCTTACAGCGGCCGTCAATAGTCAATAGCCACGGGCTGCCCCAAAATCTGCCTGACAGGACTGCTGGATCCATGTGACCCAGACAACAGACAGACAGACAGACAGACAGGTAGACAAACAGACAGACACAGGCAGGCAGACAGACAGACAGGCAGACAGACAGACAGACAGACAGACAGACAGACAGATGAAAAGCACGTCCTGACATGCTATGTCATACTGGGGGGGGGGGGGGGGGCGGGCTGGGGGCAGAAATGCTTCTCAAGTCGGGGCTAAATTATTTGTATGTGCCGTGCAGTGTCCTGCTAGCGGAACCCGGACCCAAAATCCCATACGGCCCGTGGGACATGGACTCCCAGAGACACTCTGGAGACAGCAAGTCAGCATCATCATCATCATCGTCATCATCCTCCTCCTCCCATTAGCACTGTCAATAACACACATGGCCTTAGCTGACAGTCGGCACACAGTAATTATTAAATCGGTAAACATAACTTCCCGGCTTTATCGCTTCATTGACGCTATATTTAGTGGCTCGCATGACACATAGTTCAGCCCTCGAAGTCCCATTAGAGTCTACGAATGCAGCCCTCTGCAGCCAGAAAGATCACATGGGCTGCCTGACAGTCCAAGATTAGCCGGCCTCTGAATGACAAAGCGCAGGTTTAGGACCAGCGCTCGCGCTACAAATCACCGGCTCTGTTTATTTCTTTAGAGGACTCACCCTGCACACTCAGCCCTGGAACAAGGGCTGGGGCATGAGCGCGTCCATCGCCCCAAAATATGTTTCTGACTCTTTGGCACACGTGTGTACACACACATACACACACACACACACACACACACACACACACATATGCACACACACACACACAACATATACACACACACACATACACACACAAGCATGCGCGCACGTACACACACACACACACACACACACAGCATATACACACATACACACACTAGCACACACACGCGCGCACGCACGCACACACACATACACGCACACACGCACACACACACACACAACATATACACACACACACACAGACACACAAGCGCGCGCACACACACGTAAACATGCAAAAACACACAATGCACACAAATTAAAACACTCTTTCTCTCTCTCTCACACATACCCATACAAACGCACACAGACACACACACACATGTAAACATGCAAAACCACAGAATAATGCACACAATTTAAAACACTCTTTCTTTTTCTTTTTCTTTCTCTTTCTCTATCTCTCTCTCTCTCACACACACACACACACACACACACACTTCTACATGCCCACTGACCTGCTGCTCCCCACAAATTAAAGAAAGGAGGAGGAGGAGGAGGAGCAGCAGTAACTGTGCGAGCGGCAGAAGTTAAAAATGAAGCATTTTCACCTGCAGGAGAACTCCAGGGAAACGCCGGGCCGGATGCATTAGGGCTGGAGCCAGACCACGGCGAGCCGAGCCAGCTGGTCTGTCTGCAGCACAAAAACCCCACCAGCCGCACCTGCACGTCTTTCCCGTCACCGCACTACCCACAACGCTCCTCTCCAGGTCATCTGACTTCAGGGGTCTCAGACTCCAGCCCTGGAGGACCACGGTCTCGGCTGGCTTTTTCGTCACTGCCTTTCAATCAGCCGCCGATCTAGGCCTCGATAAAACAAGGCGTGCAGACCCTCTGGCCAATCGGTGGCTTAAATTCCGCACTTGAGGTGCAGGAGCGCATCAAAAAGCCAGCAGACACGGCGGCGACTCTCCGGGATTTGGGTTTGAGATCCCTGGCTTACATCGTACCACCGTACGGGTTTTTATTTTGAGTAGCGAAACGAGTCAGACCCACAGAGTCAGCTCAGATCAAGTCATCGCTTGCATAACTTTCATTTACGTGCCAGATAATGGCTGGAAGTTCCCTGGATTTTGGGGGGGGGGGGGGGAGGGGCAGGGGGGCTTTCCTTCCAGCCTCTGTACTGTAGGTTCCCTTCACTTTCCTTTTCATTTCAGAGACCTCAAAAACAGCAGGGATGTGCTCACTGACTGCCATACATGGCAAGCAGGAATGGCGTTAAACTGACCTGAAGCAGAGAAAACTTTCAAAAACCCAAAACCCGCTCCTCTGCACACAACTGCGCTCAGTCAGAGGAGTAGCACTACTACATCCACTGCACTACACTGGACTGTCCAGATATGACAGTTGGCTTTGGTTCACGATTCGCTACACAACAGGGGACCAAGAACTGGTCGTCGGGCAAATTTTGTGAACCTTATGCAAAGCGGTCACTAATCCGGTTCAAACGCATCTTAAACGCGCTCAAAAGTTATCCACTGCCTTATGAGGACAGGTCTTATGAGACAAACCGCTCAGTACAACAAAGCCATAACCTGAATTTTAAAAAATGTTTTTAAAAACAGCTCCCCCCCCCTAACCCCCCCCCCCTTCAATGGCTTGCTGAAGCACAGTCAAAGCAGCTCTCGTAGATGCGCAGATTAACTGGCAGGACCCGGGTTTAAAAAGCACCAAGCTGCCCTCAGGAAGAGGTAGAGAAGGAGAGCCTGGGAGAGTGAAATTCAGTTTAAAAGCTATAACCACCAGCCAAGCACCTTTCCCACAGTTCAGTTCAGGGTGGCCTGGGGCACTCCTACAGAGGAGGCAGTCCTGACCATAGAGCTTTCATAGAGAAGGCATATAGAAGAGGTAGTCCTTTCCATAGAGCTTTCATAGATGAAGTCATCTTGACCATAGATTTTTCATAGAGGAGGCACATAGAGCTCACAGAGGAGGCAGTCTTGGCCATAGATCTCTCATAGAGGAGGCAGCCCTGGCCACAGAGTTCTCATAGAGGAGGCAGCCCTGACCATAAAGCCCTGGTGAGGACACAGTCCTGACCATAGAGCTCTCAAACAAAATTGTCCTGACCATAGAGTTCTCATAGTGCATTGGCTAGGAACTGGAGGTGCTGATCCTGTACCCACCTGCTTTATGGAATCATTCACACCTGGTTTACAGCTTGTTCCCAGTGGTTATGGGATCAGTTTCAAAAGTACTGTACAATGGTAGGGACTTTGCAGGGGTTACAAGTACAGAAATAACCGAAATCATTAACAATCGGTTTTATTTCCTGGTGCACTTTTAGAAAATTGACAGTAACAGCGTTAGTGTAAGGACAGTTATTTACTCAGCAATCCCACGTGTGAAACATACTTCTAATAGCAACTGGAAGCAAAATTGCCATTTCTGAAAACTTCGGAGATTTCACATCTACATGAACCCGTCACATCACACCAGTTTGCAACATAAAGACTCGCGTTTTCAAACTTTTGTTTAAAAATAAATAAATAAAAATTGACACAGAGGAATAGGCCTACTGACAGCCTACCCAAATGCGAGTGCATGTTTAGGCTGCCCGTGTCCTTGTGAAGCTTTTTGATCAGGCCTGATTATTATTACAGTGATGCCCGGTGTTTGGAGTCCAGCGTGTCAGTCGACATCAGAGAGCTTGCCGAAATAACACTTCACCGTGATATTCCATGATTAAGTAAGTGTGTCAACAGCGGGTCACGAGATGGGAAAGAGTTCGGCCACAGTGAGAAATCAACTCCTCTCGCTAGGTAGGCAACTAGCTAGAATTACAGTTGCGTCATAAAGATATATAATGGAGCCAGAAAACAACACGTTCTCGAATTCTGTGTAGTGAAGTCTAGAACTTGGGGTGGGGGGGTCATTTTTCAATGTACTAATCATTGTTACAAACCCTTCCCCTCAGTATTTCGGTGGGTTCCCATACAACTCCCCCTACCTATAGTTATATGATTCGCACATAGAAACTGAAAATGTCTTGTTGCGTATTACCTTGGTTTTTACTTCTTTGGACAGATGAGTTACATCAACAGTATGAATGCTTCACTGATATGGATTATGCCCACTCCCGCATAGCCCCCGGTCTCCAAATATTACATTGTGATAAGTGAATTTAATGATAGCCAAGGCAACTTAACTGTAGTTGAGCGAAACATGATGTATCAGATAGCGAAAACCATCAAGCGATCGCTACTTATCTTGAGTCATCGTAAAACAATCACCTTAGCGGCGAATAATGACCCCACCGGCTTGTTCGCACAAGTTTCCATATTGCGAATACAAGTAAACTAACTTTAACGTGCAAAGTGGGTCCTTCGTAATAGTTAGGCTATTCGAAACGTTCAAAGGTAGCAAAATTAGCACGTATGAATTATCATAAGCAATAATTGTGGGTTGCACTGTAAATGTAAAACGTTATACGTACCGGTGGTCGATTCTGGGGGAACATTTTGGATGTCCGCAAGCTTAATTCTTCGTCCCTGGTTGTTTAACAAAAGGTTCCGAGAGCGATGGGATAGTGTTTATTTTTGGTTTCAGAATCGCATCGGGCCTGGTCTTAGAAGCGATGGTCGGAAGGCTCGTCTCAGCACGCTCATTCCCTGCTCGAGGTCCTTTGTTCTGTTTATCTCCGACACGGAAAAAGAAATATTCACTATAACCTAAAGATCCACACGATTTTCTGAAGCCCCCAAACTGCTTAGCTAGAGCTTTCTTTCTGCACGACACTTCGGCGCTGGAGAATCTCCCTCGCTCCTCCGAAACCCCAAATGCTTCCAGCCCCAAGTGTGTGTTCTCGGTACCAATTCTGCCCAACAAGAAGAAGGTAGCTAGCTACACTACTCGGCTCCGAGACGGACAAGATATTCAACGCAGCCGCAACCTCCTTTGTCTCGTTCGTTGCCCCACTCTTTTCATAACACACTCCTTCCTTCTCTGTCCTCTTTCTCACTCTCTCCTTCCTCTCTGATCCCCTCCTGGTTTTCAATGGGGCAGACGGGAGGTGTTTTTTTCTCCTCTGAGAAAGAAAAGACGTTCGGTTATAACCACAAGGTGAACGAGTGTAGGGTAACAAGCTTTAAACTGGTGTAGGCAGCTAGGCTATTCCCCGCCAGTCTTCTGAACAGATCTACTTCTTATGTTATTTACACACGTTATTTCGCAACCAAAAACCAGAAGACTGCCATTCGACTAAAACGATAAATGTTTCTATTTGGTCACCAAAAACAAAAGCAATAACCTTGTGATTTATTTCTTATTAAATAATCGATTGGAGTACAATTCACTCTTTTTACAAATCGTATTAATTTTTGCATAACGATTTCATAACTTTATTGGTCAAATACAGCAACTGTTAATCAACAAAGATTTAAAAAATAGCTTTTGGACGCTAAGAAATGTATATGTTGCACATTGTCGTTGATACCGGGGATATTACACAGTTCCCCAGTCTACCACTTAAATTGCTGATATGATTTACTGAATACTGCTTGCACCGTTCTACCTTTGCAAAAACTCTCTCTCAAGCTGTACTGGCTTTATATGCATGTAAATTTTCCAATTGAGGGTGGGGGTGCGATGGAATTGATCAATGAATGAATGGAATCTCCACGTGGGGCTCACACATCTACAATCAACACAAGCACTACCGACCAATGAGTATTGCCTGGTCCCCACGTGGGGTGACACATTCGTCTTCTGATTGGAGAAAGCGGCCACCACTGTGCTCCACACGTCAATCAAGTAGACCGAGTTAGCCGAAGACGATTTAACTCTTTGAGGGCGAAAAGAATTGAGTGGGGGATGGAGTTGTGTTATGGTAATTTTGAATCGCACGCAGGAACTTTTTTTTTATTTCGTCCTTTTTAGCAAAATGGACGCGAATCGAGTGCTTGCATAGTCGTCTTTCAAATAGGCAGAATCCTTTACCAGATTCAAATCTATTTGTTATTGATAATGATACAGTAAGAGTATTTTCAATAGAAAAATATGATTCATAGTGTTTATGCGGTCCGTTCATTTCATGTCTTATTTACTTGTGTTAACAAATGTAATATATCAGCATAAATACCCAATCCCACGAAGGCATGTGAACTAAATAATACTATTATTATTATTATTATTATTGTTATTATTATTATTATTATTATTATTATTAACAATTATTATTAACAATAATAATAATACCAAAGTCTTAAATCAGAACATGTTTATTCAATATTTAAAAAATAGGGTTACAAGCAACCCAAAAACATTCAGAACAAGAGTTTCGGTTGCATTGTTAGGCGGCATTGTTTAAGACGGAGACACCCTTTCACACCTCTTCCCTGTGTGGTCAGTTGCATCTCTTTGCACTCCTCCTGGGTATGGGGGGGCGGCGGTGGGGGTGTCATTTCATGAACAAATAAGGGGAAGAGATCATAGGGAGCAACCGAGTGTTAGCACAGTCACGCGCAAAACACATTCTCGTTTGCCCTGCCTCACATTTGGTCCCGAGCCACAAATGTGACGTTTAAGAAACGGGCAGCGCGTATCTCGATTGCGTTGCCGTGTCAGGACGGTGAGGTCCCCGTCTATGACTGTACTTTAAATTTATAAGCGAAACACAGCGTTGTAGTACTGTTAGCAGCGAACTTTAAATTTATAAGCGAAACACTAGTACTGTTAGCAGCGAACGACGAGCGACTCGAGTCGTCCGACAAAGTATAAAGCACCGAATACCAAGCTGACCTGATTGCAATTTTTTGGAGTGGAGAACAGGGACTGTCGAAAAGAAATAAGTCTTCCGACAACATGGCTATCTGTTGTCACAGAGATAATCAGTGACAAGAAAAGATAAAATGGCTGCACGAGGATAGCCTTCCACATGGCCAATAAACAGATACAGACCCATTTAAGAAATTTTTTAAAAATCACTATACACATTTAATATGTTAAATTTAGACCAAAAAACTGTGATTTCATGGTGGACATGGTTGCCTGCTTTGTATCATTTTCATTTTTAATTTCAGGTAATTTTAGGTTTCTGGGCAGTGTGACAGAAGTAGGACTTGGAGCAGAAGGATAAAGTAATATTCCAGGCACATGCACATTTGTACATTTGCGCTTCTGTGGAACCAGCCCATGGAACTGAGGACATTTCCATAAAAAAAAAGGGGGGGGGGGGGAGAAAGTCCCAGAGACGGCTATTAGTATTCCAGTGACACAGGCCCTTTAGCGTGGCTCATAATTAGACAGACAGATATTGGAAAAGCAATTTTCTGACAGTGGGAATCGCAAAACCTGCCAGAGGTGGAGCTGAAAAAGGAGAGGGAGGGAAGAGAAGGAAAGGAGAGAGAGAGAGAGAGAGAGAGAGAGGAAGAGAGAGAGGGAGGGGGAGCGGCAGGGGCTGCATGAGAAAGGGAATAGAGGATGGAGGGAGCAGGAAAAACAGAGAAGGAGAGCAGAAGAGAAAGTGTCAGAGATGGTACTGATACTATGAATTATAATTCTCATTGAGAGGTCTGTGGGGCGGGGGGGGGGGGGGGGTGGTCGGGGGTGTTCTGTTCTGAATGAAATGTAATTTGATGATACAAAGCCCATAACCGTTTGTGTGTGTGTGTGTGTGTGTGGGTGTGTGTGTGTGTGTTTGGGGGGGAGGGGGGGGGGGGTTGCTGGGGTTCAGGGGGGTTCTCTGTGATCACAGATTGGGGAACAGAAGAAGCCGACGGCGGTGGGTCCTCTAAAGGAAATCATCGGCTCTGGTGATTATACACACTCGAGATATGCTTGCGTCGTTGTGGAGGTCAGACGCAGAGGCTCGGTGGACGCGGCTCTGGATGGGTCTTATTAAATCAGACTGACACGGGGCCGTCGCCCTGGTGCTCTCCCTTCACACCGCTGACACCTGTCCTGGGGTGGATCAGGAGTGAGTTCGGTCAGCTGAGAAGCCTCTGCTGGTGCTGAATTCGCAGGTCCTGCAGAGGGAGCAGGGAAGGAGCGGATTCACGTGACAATAAATAAACATTACATTTTTTTCAGATTGTCTCATGTGCAAACAGCCTGCCCCCAAAAAAGCAAATACTACATAGTAGTAACAGAACACATTTTGTACGACAAAAACCATCTGAAGCATTTAATTAGCAAAATACACATTTATCAGACATGCTTTTTATGCATATAAATACACATTCACGCATGCACATATACATGCTTGAATGCACACACATATGGACATTTGCATGTATACACACATGCACATAAACACACACATACACACATACGCGCTCACATACGCGCTTACACACGCGCGCGCACACACATGCGCGCACGCACACGCACACACTCACCCCCCCCCACACACACACACGCACACACATGCACACACACACATTCACACTCACCCCCCAACACACACACACTCCCCCCCAACACACACACACCCACACGCACACACTCACCTCCCCCCACACACACACTCACCCCCCCCCACACACACACACAAGCACACACACACCCCCCCCACACACACACACTCACCCCTCCCCCCCACACACTCACGCACACACACCCCCCCACACACACACACGCACACACACACACACACTCACCCCCCCCCACACTCACACACACACTCACCCCTCCCCCCCCCCACACACACGCACACACACACACACACTCACACACACTCACCCCTCCCCCCCCCACACACACACGCACACACTCACACGCACACACACCTGCCTGTAAATCCTGCCACTGCCTGCAGCTTCCTTCATTTTTCATAATCACAACGTGCAGAATTGCTTTTGGAGGAAAAAAAACAAGCAAAGCACAAAGCCAGCAGAAAGCTGTGGGGAAGGTAAACTATCGCTCACTCCTGGCAAATAACCACAGCCTGAAAGAGAACAGGCCGCAAAGGTAAGGGGGGGGGGGGGGGGGTGGGCAAGGGGAGGGGGAGGGGGGAGAATGTAGAATGTGAGTAGCTCATAATTTTCAAGACAGAATTAGGAAATTGCAATATGTATAAAAACAAACAGCATTTCAGCACGATCCCGTTTCTTATCAACACACATATGACCGAGCCGTCTTTTATGTTGCGCTGTTTATTGTACAAGACCCTTAAAAATTTTTTTTTTAATTTAAAAAAAAAAAAAAATTTTTTTGTTTTATTAACAGAAAAGGACTAAGGTTTTTTTTTTTTTTTTTTTAAATTTTTTTTCTAAAGGTTGGAAAAATAGAAGTAGGATGCCTGCTGTGTTTCCCCAGTGGGGACAGCATGGGGTGGGGGGTGGGGGGTTGGGAGGGGGTCCCTTGTCAGGATCTCTCTGGACAGTGTGAGGACGACATCAGCCCAGCATGGAGGTGAGGGACAGGCAGACAAGCCCACTGTGCCCCGCCCCCCCATCCCCCCATCCCCCATCACCCCCCCACCCCCCCACAGACAACCCTGCTGTCAGCACAGAGACGGCAGGGTGATTTATTGGGGGCCTCTCTCCTGGGAACCCTACTCTCACCACCCCCCCCTATTCCCTCCCCCCCCACCTCCCTCCTCCTCTCTGCTTCTGGGCCTGGGGGCAGGGAGAGGGTAATGACCCACATCATCAGCTACACACACCCACACACACACATACGCACACACTCACTCACACACACAGACACACATGCGCGCACGTGCACACACACACACTCGCACACACACACACATCCACAGAAATGCGCGCACGTGTGCACACACACACACACACACACACACACACAGACACACGCACAAGCACACACACACGCATTATAAACACAGATATACACACACACGCATACACACACACACACGGACATATACATGCGCGCATGCACACACACACACATGCACACACACAAGCACGCACATACACACACACACACGCATACACACACACATAGACATATACATGCGTGCATGCACACACACACTCACAAACACATACACAAGCACACAGACACGCACACACACTGCTCTTGCATGCGTGCACACAAGCACTGACTCACACAAATTCATGCCTGCAGGCATTAGAGAACTGAGGAATTCCACTGCTAATTCTCAAACGCTCAGCACACAGTGAGAATCCACACGCACCACTCCATGCAAAACACACACAGCGCTCTTCTCTGAAAGCACACATGGGCTGCAAAAACAATGTCTTTGTGTTTAGATTTTGCAGTACAGATGAGCGTGTGTTATCAACTCTCTTTTTCACTCATCTCATGTGCGTGGAGGCAGACACACACATACGCACGCGCACACACACACATGCACACGCACACACACACACACACACACACACAAGACTGGTTGTATTTTCGTACTGTCACTGCAAATCAGATGCTGCGTTTCAGTACTGCTGAGCACATAAATATTGGAGGAAAATCCAGGTACAGTCCTGTCTTATGAATAAAAAACTCCATTGCCAATAGCCTCCCTGTTTCTTGTCCCCTATCTCTCTCTTGCTCTCTCTCTCCTCTCTGTTTTCCTCTCCCTCTCTCTTTCACGCATCCACACACACACACACAGATTTCACGGCAGATCGCTGTACAAATCTAAGCAATAAGCAAAGGTAGGAGGGTAATTTTTCTGTGCCTGTATCGGTGACAAGAAATGAATTATCTTAGGAGAGGGGAGAATCTCTTCTGGCAACAGACAGTCAGGTTGAACTTAAACTTCATAAATCTCACAACTATTTTAACTTCCGCTTACAGCTGTACAACAAACGGCATGTTCAAAATACTGGCCAACTGTTCTACTGCGAGACAAACTCATTTTTAGTTTACCCAGAATTCCCTGTTGTCCGGCATCTTTCAACCTGATATGAAACACTTTTTTTTTCATTTAGAACAGAGCTTGTGAGTTCTTTCTGGAACAAGTTTGTCCTTGTGTGGGAGGCTACCCTTGAATATTTGTGTTTTTTTGTTTAGGATAACAGGAAGTGAACCTTGCTTTTGACCTCTCCCAAAGAATAGTGTCAACATGACCTTTTGTCTTTGGTGATACTGGCCTTTTTTTAATGGCTTGGCTGTGGTCGCTCCATCTGTATTTGGTTAGCGTTTCTCAGACTTACGTTTTGTCTTAGTACATATTCTGCGGGAGTTTTTCTGTTTTTTTTTTGGTGGTGGGGGGGGGGGGGCATTGTAATTGGTGTCATTCCCACGTATATTGTGGTTTATTCTTACCAAGCCATTGTAGTTGCAAACATCTGTGCAGTTTTTGAAGTGTTTGTTGTTATCTAAAATGGCTGACAATAAGAACTCGTTCGCAATGGGGGTCTTGTGAGCAGAACTGCTTGACCATTATCATTTGACCAGGTTAATGTACAGCAAATACTTAATAGCTCTTGTATGGAATAAACTTGGGAGCTAAATTCATGTTCACAATCATGACTGGCTATACTCATGGAAACCAGCAGGGGGTTTAGCCAATTTTAAACCTGTAACGGTCCCTTCCTTGATTGGTTTTCATAATTAACTAACATGCCAATTTTAGGAGGGATCACTCAACTCAAGCTGAGTCTTTCGTCTGTAGCCTACTTCTTTTCAGACAAAAGGAACATTTGCCAAAACAATTCTCCTAAATGCAATCCACAGCTGTGGGTTGTAGTTTTTGCACCAAAAGTATTCCAGTATATCAATTAATAAGCTTTATGTCTGTTGACAGGAAATGCTAAGTAATATTAATAAGACTGGTGTCCACTACAAACAAAAAGGCTCCAAAGTTTATGCCATTTTAGCATCAACCATGTCTAAACACATTTGTGTCACTGGCTCTCCATGCCCGTGAAATTAATCAAGTACTTTTGAGTCTTTTTGTTAAGAGAAGACACAAATCTTATGAATATTACTTGCTATTATTAAACCACCGCATCTGGCCTCTCTCTGATGAATGTCACAAAGAAATTACCTTGAAAGAGAGAGAAAAAAACGGAGTAATCCAAAATAGTAGTATTTCATTATACAGTTGAGAGAATATAATCCTCTCGCCATGTCTTTGTTGTACAGCTATATGACACCAATGAAAAGTAGAATAAATCATATAATATGAACCGACACAGCATTGTTTTTAACAGACACAACAAAACAAACAAAAACAGATATAATGTTAAATAAATGCAGGTTTGGAGGAACAGAGATTGATTTTAGCACCATATTCTGAAACAATATCAGCAATACCGTGGCCAAAGGTTTGCTCTGATCCACCTCCCTTTTTTCCTTAACTACAGGAATTTTCGGTTGGTACTGGGTTTTCCAGTGTCATGCTACAATTCTGAATACCCACTGCGACAATGCTGTTGCCTACCTGGTCGTGCATCTCAACTCTTTGAAGAGTAGGTTATTTGGAATGTTTATTTATTTTATTTTATTTATTTATTATTATTATTTTACAAACTTAGTTCTATATTCTAGAACTCTAAAAGCTTCTAGTTACCAGTAGTGATGGTTACATCAGAATAAGAATGTTCAGTGAAGCCTTGCAGTTATAGTTAAAACCATAATAACTGCAAGGAATATCTATTTTATCCATCTAAAAAGAAAAACTGCGTGGATACACAATGGACTGGTATATCCAAACAAGCAGGCAAGGGTTATATAAATTAATTGAGGGAACTTCTGAAAACATCTTTCAAAACGTGGAAATTGACACACAATAATTAGACACACCCATGAACACTGAAGAGTGGCAATTGAATTGAATGTTGAAATTCTCTTAAATCACTTAATTTGCCCGTGTCTGTTTGTCTAAACGCCCAAAGTTATTGCCCTAATTAGGTCCTTATATTGCGCTCATTTCCCTTCTAAATGAACGAAACAGTCAGTTTAACATGCCTGGGAACGGGTCATTTCTGGCGCTCGAATACATACCACTACTGAGCACGGAGTGCCCCCGTGTGGTGATTCTGGATAGTGCGCCCGAGCAGCTGACCTTGCCCAACGTCCAAAGCAAATCTAGAATACACCAGCTAACAAGCTTACATTGCTGATTGTTGAATAACCTGTTGTTTGGTAGCTACCGTCGAAAGTAATATTGCTTATTTTACTGTAATGAGCAAGGCCAGTGTGCGTAAGGCACCTATGTAACAGACAAGCTACCAATTTAAAACGCAGTTATGTAGTTAAGGCTATCGTGGCTAATGTTAACTAGCAAGCATGTATCTACCTAAGGCTAACATCATATATCTAGATATTTAACTAGGTAGCTAGCTATGTGCTCGATGTAGAGAACAGAAAAACAAATATCCAGCTAACTTGAGGTTCGCTGTGGGCTGAATTACGTTAGCTCGCATAGTTACACAGACAGCTATCTTGCTTGCTTATACTAGGTCGACTAAAATTGACTTGGAGGTAGACTAAACGCTCAGACCGGTCACCCAGCCAGTCTTCTGATGAAACATCTGTTGTAGCTATTTAGAAGGCCAGAGCTGGAAATGGACTGCGAACAATGTATGCGCTGACGTATAAATTGCATTTAAGCAATGCTAATAAGTCGTAAAAATACACAGGAATAACGAACATTGGTACTATCTGGTTCTATGGTGTAATGGTTAGCACTCTGGACTTTGAATCCAGCGATCCGAGTTCAAATCTCGGTAGAACCTTCATTACAGTTTTTGTGTGTCAAACAGTTTGTAGGCAAGCTTCATACGTATAGTATATACGGCATCTTACAACTGCTATCAATTGTTTGCAATAATTTTATTGAGAGCATGTTAGTTTTTTTTAAATGAGTACAAGGCACGAACCTGGAATTTGGGTGAACATAAAATTCACTTTCAAAATGCAATAATTTTCTAAAAACTAAAAGCAAGCACTATGATGTTGCCACTGCAATTTCCGGGAGACTTCTGACATCCAACGCTGGTTGTTACCATGATCCACAATAGTAGCACCAAATGTAATTTCACCTTTATTTGTTGCTCTTGGAATCCTTTAATATCCCTGTTCCCACCTCTCATACGCACACCCCTTCCTCTCACAGATTGCTATGCAATTTGCCGTGGTGAAATCTTTTCCCCTGATGTCCCCTCAAACAGGATGTAGGACGGATCGATTCAGAAATGTGTGCCATTTCTGAAACACTGTGGATAACTGCAAATTATTATAATTATATTGACCTGCAGCCGACATGTGATTGCTTGTGAACATACCCCATGAGATGAATCTAGAATTCACTGAGGACATTTTGAGCATTGCTTATAATTGATATATATTAGATACTGCATCTTCGACTAGTCTTAAGTCAAGTGAATGGTGGAGATGAATCAGTTCTCCACCAGGGGTCAGTAAATCATCACTGCAAAGGACAATACCCATTGCTGAAGATCATCCTCACTCATGGACATTGAAATACTGCCAATAATAATTACTCTGCTTAAAAATAGGACGAGAAGCACCACATAATCTGCATAAAATTACCGCAGCCATAGATTTAGCCATCCTAATTCTGGACACAATTAGGTGTCCCAACCTCAGGGGTCATCCAAGCCTTCGTACAGGACTTTATGCATAATTCATGTTGGCCAGTCCACAGTCAAATCAGTGTCATGCAATGCAGTTTAATGAGGCAGAGAGCATGACGTAATGTGTCCTGAGAGTAGCACGGGCAAGGGAGGTCTGTAACACGGAACACATGGCCACATCTCTTAATGTGCTGCGATCCAAAACCTGAGCAATGATTGCGAGACCTGGAGTAATACTCGAACAGCACAGCCCCCAACCTGGCTAATACTTTCCACAAAGAGTCGTTTTCCGCGCAGCTGAGAGGAAACCGATATCGTTAAAATGAAATACCATCATTACTATTTTCATGCCATTTTGGCAAAGGCGGTTTGCGGCGTAGCGGTGTTTGGCGTTCAAAACGGCCGTGTACCTGCCAATAAAACAAGTGCAAATGGTTTGCAGTTTCTTCAGATGAGCTGTGGAGCTCCACCGCCTCCACCAGGGTGTCAGTAGGCCACTCTGCATGTTTCGCCTGGACAAAAGACAACAGTGAAGATAGGGAAATGTTCTGGAGGCTAAATAGCTTACTTTATCGGTCTGTTTGAACAGTCATGTACCACATGCAGTCGTGGTCATCTCCACAGCTCATGCATGCTAAGCGCGAACAAAGACACACTCTCCTCTGGGGCATGCCGTGTCCTTAGCGGCTCCTTTTCACACCGGAGACCACAGGCCAAGCTTGCACAGACACGAGTCGGAGGAGCACACTTTGTGTGCAGCTTTAGCAAGCAGGCCGCGACACCTGATCAACCGGCTGGGGGGGTCGCTAGAGAGAAACGATACTCAAATCCTGGCCAACTGAACCCTCCTTCACCTTGGCCAATGTTGCCAATGCTACCACCAACTGTGTGCTGTGAGCAGTTTGGTGAGTAAGCTCTGTTTTGTGAGGGTTGTTGGTCAGGGAGCACAGTAAGAGCAGGTGAGGGAGAGCTGTGAGTAAGCTCTGATTGGTGAGGAATGTTGCACAGAGTAAGGTGAGCAAGTTCTGTTTGTGAGGGACATTGAGCTTTCTTTCTCTCACTCTCCCTCCCTCTGTCTTTCTCCTTGCCTCTTCTTCTCTCCCTGTCTCTCTCCTTCCCTCACTCCATCCCCCCTCTCCTACTTTCTCTGTTTCTCTCTGTCTCGCTCCCTGTTTGTCAATCACTGTCCCTCTCTTGTCTCTCTCCCTTTCTCTCTCCCTTCCCCTCCTCCCCTCTCTCCTCCTCTCTTTCTCCTTCTCCCCTCCCTCTCTCCCCTCCTCCCCTCTCTCTCCCTCTCTCCTACTCTCTCCCCCCCTCCCCTCTCTCCTCCTCTCTCCCTTTCTCCCCTCCCCCCTCCTCCCTCTCCCCTCCCCCCTCTCCTGCTTCCGGCTCTTTCTGTATGCCCTCATGCCTCATGCTGTGATATAGCAGGCCAGCTGATAGGCAGCTGATGGCTCAGGTGTCATAGGGGCTGAAATGAAGGCGAAACAAAACTCACACTGTGCAGAAAACTTAAACTGAACTCCGGGCTGGACGAGCCGTTGACGTCTTTTGCAGGAACTAGGTGTGATCAGGTGCTGGGCGTTATCCAATTTTTTCCCGCAGCCTCCGACCATGTGATTTATTAAGTTTGACGCTGGAGAGCAAAGCATTCTGGGAGTAACTGGGTGGCCGGTCATATGATATATATGCGAACAGCTAGTTTAGGCGGCTGGTGCATAAAAAAAGAGACATGCTGCTTAAGAGTCCTTCCCTAAAAAGTGGCATACATTAAAGACTGAGCTGCTTAATGCAGCACTTCACGGAATCTCATTTATGAAACTGTATTCCAAGGTCTGCTAGCCATACTAACACTAGGTGTGTGTGTGTGTGTGTGTGTGTGTGTGTGTGTGTGTGTGTGTGTTTATATTCATGGAATCATTCTCTGCTTACCTTGCAACATCACCATTTCTGCCTTATTTGCCATAGTTACCCATCTCCCTTCTTCAAACCCACAACATGGTAAAATAATAATAACAATAATAATAATTACAATAACAATTATTATTGTTACTATTATTATAAGAAGAAATCGATTCGATACAACTATAACCAAGTTATCTTTACAGAGCATGAGAAACACAAACAGTAAAAAAATAATTAATAATAAAAAAATTATAATTTCAAAACACAAATAGCAAAATGACCCCATGCAAGTACAACCTGCAGCACGTTACCCAGCAAGCCAAATATCTAGAGGCAAGCGGCAAGAGAGCGAAACAAGATAACTCTAAGTTAATCTGTGTTTGTATTTCTGTATGCCATTACTATATCATTGATTTGTGCTGCTGGTGCGTATATAAAGCACATTGTGTCTCGGGTGCCGTAGATCTGGCATTAATACGGCTGAAGCCGTAAAGCTAAAAGCTAAAAGCTAAAAGTAGGTTAACAGACAGAGGTTTTATGTGGCCTAGCGCCTCGGAAGAAACGGCAAAGCCGCAAACGCGTAACTGCCACATTCTCTTTTCAAGGGCCTCCTTCCCGCGGTTCACAGACGCACGCGCTACACGTCGCTCATCGACAGTCGATGAAGTAAGCAGCGTGAACACGTCGAGGAACTCACAGCACATCTATATATGCCCCCGCAGTGCCATACACTGACCGCGCTCAGGAAATGCAAGAAGAACAGCATCTCCCGTATGCGCGAAACGTGCATCCTCCTCTGTAAACTGCGTATAAAAAGCGTGTCTTGCTCTGTAACTCTGCGCTGCATATATATATATATATATATATATATATATATATATATATATATATATATATATATATAGGGGGGGGGGGGGTTGTTTCCTACGCAGCCCTAACGTGAGGATGCATGCATGGTTACAGAGTCAAAATACAGGAACTACAGGTGAGGGATTTTAGGGGGACTTTTAAAAGCTTTCCCTCTTCCATTTTTGGAATAGACTGCTCATCTGACAACAGGGAAAAATTTCCAAAATTTAAGGAAGACTTTAGGTTAAATTAAATCTAGGATTTAACTAGATTAGCAATCGATCGGATGATTGGCAACGATTGAATGCTAGGATAGATAGATCATTATGGCCAATAAAGTCATTAAGAAATTAATTGTTAAGCAGGTTGGTCTAGACTACCTAGCAGGTCTAACTAGGATCTTTTCACTTAAGTTTCAGGCTTTCTGGCTGAGGCTGATGTTATGTTGCTAGTTAGTTAGCCACGTAGCAAGGATGGGAATTCATTGGTGATGAGCCAGCTTCATGGTAAATGGACTGCATTTATATAGCGCTTTTATCCAAAGCGCTTTACAATTGAGATGTCTCTCATCCACCAGAGCAGGTAGGGGTTAGGTGTCTTGCTCAGGGACACTTCGACACACCCAGTGCGGGGATCGAACCAGCAACCCTCCGACTGCCAGACAACCGCTCTTACCTCCTGAGCTATGTCGCCCCATAACTTCATAACTTCGCTTCATAACTTTGCTAACGTAATTGCTATATTGAAGTTATTGTCACTTAATAAAGGGTCAGTTAGGTAAAACCTTCATTAAACAAGCAAACTAATGTTACTCTCAGGGTATTACACAAGTTACCTCAGTATTTCTTCAGAATCCGTCTCATTAATGACGGACGGAGTGTGGCACAGTGGGTAAGGAACTGGCCTTGTAACTGAAAGGTCGCAGGTTCGATTCCCGGGTAAGGACACTGCCGTTGTACCCTTGAGCAAGGTACTTAACCTGCATTGCTTCAGTATATATCCAGCTGTATAAATGGATACAATGTAAAAAAATGCTATGTAAAAAGTTGTGTAAGTCGCTCTGGATAAGAGCGTCTGCTAAATGCCTGTAATGTAATGTAATTAATGTGTTGTTTGTCTCTGTTTTAATGCAGTGTGTGCTCAAGGTTTCATTTGCATTTGACATCTTGAACTTTGCAATGCTGTTCAGAGATGCCAAGCCAAACTTTATACGTGTAACCCTATGCGATGGAATTTTAAATTTGCAGTTTGTTGTGCAATTTAAACACTTTTAACAAAAATAAACGTTCTTGAAATGACCTTTGACCTTAATGTGTTTAAAAAGTGCACTGTTAAAATTGTCACTGTGAATTGTATGAGATTTGTGGAGCAATATCTTAATGGCACGTTCCAGCTCGTGTCTGTCTGGATTATAGTGAACTTGACAGCCATCTCAACCACATTTGACCTTTGACCCTTGTGAAATCCTCAGTGAATTAAGATGGAAAGTGGAGCATTGCCACCAAGTCCGATCTCCCCACAGCTCTGCACAACTGAGGTGGGGTACCCTTGGGGTATTTTTATAATATTTTTTTTACTTTACTTTACTGTTCTGCAGACGGTCACTCTCCACGACCCAAAGGGCGACCACGGTCTGTCTTTATGGATTTAGCGGTGATGTGCCACAGAATTCCCCGCTGTGAAATAATGGCGTGTGGAGCCACAGAGACCGGTGCTAACAGCGGCCCTGTAAAAATATATAAATATATAAATCCATCGGCAGGAGCAGAGGGAGGGAGTGCCAACCGGCTCCCCCCCCCCCCCCGCTTCCCAGTTCGAAAGAAGTACAACATTGTCCGGTCTGGCCTTCAGCACAAGGGGTGCCTAAAGTGAACATGAACTCGAGGCTTCAGAATTTCTCTCCCAGAATTGTGAGTCAGTGTTCCAGAACTCAATCGCTTTCGATTAAATCAACTCAAATCAATTCTATTCGTATGGCGCCTTTCATGGAGAACTGTCACAAAGACGCTTTACTGTGTAGCAGAAAAAAAGCACGAAACAGAGCAAAAAGAGTAAAAACCAGGCCTGAATACCCAAATATCAAGAATATTAATTACCAGTAGTGACTGTTACATCAGCATTTAGAATGTTCAGTAAAGAACGTTGTGATCAATTATTAGTGATCCTAAGCCTTAAAGGGTAAAAAAAAAATTTCCTTGAAAACAAACTATATTCATTCTGACCGTGGATTTTAGCCACCTCTCAGTCGACTCAGTGACTTCCTCTGGTAAGAAGCCGAGGCAGAGAAACAGAGGACGCGGAGGCTTTACGGATGAATACTCCATTTCAAAGAAGAGGATATTGAAAAGAGGGGGAAATACGATCATACCGTGGCGCGATAAAGGAATCCAAGGAATGGCTCCCGCTCAGGGGTTCTTTGGCTCCGAGTCCGCGCCTCGTGTTATTGCACGCGCTGGCATTTCTGACGGAGAGACCGACCCGGTCGGGGAAGGGGCTCGCAATCGAGTGCACCACGGCGGACAGGAAAACCAGAAAAACCATCGGATCTCTGGTTCCCGTTCCACGTGCAAATTAGGGGCCTCGCGTAGCTCACATCGAGGGTAACCGCACAGAGCTCGAACACGGGTGACTGGAGGTGCAGGAGCTGGAGCGGGACGGGGTTTAGATTCACCATTCACAACCCCTCCGAGCTGACAGGAGAGGAGAGGGTGCAGACACGCTATTGTTTTTGCTACTGGCAGTAAAATCCCCGGTAGAGCTTTCATCTATTCTTCTTGTCGGCTTGGCGGCCATTTAACAGGGAAATACAAGGGCAGGCTGCATGTCTTGCAAGTGGGCTAAGAGGGACAGAATCACAGACTTTTATCCGCGATTACATTTTGAGGGTGAAGTTCTATACTAAAGCATAGCATGCAACGCGCAAAAATGGCAAGTTAACATCCTGTCACTGCGCGCGTGCCCTTCTAACAACCACGGAGATCGGTCACGCAAAGCTCAAAATATCACACTCAGTCAAATGAAATGAACCGTCCTGTCAACGCAGTGAGAACGAAAATACCGGCGGTGAGTCACACACTGCGGAACCAGAAAACCGGTCTTTGAATTGTTATTACATAACGTAAATTTACACGATTACCAAGGCACTTTCAACAAGGATTTCTTTACCATACTAAGTATTTAATGGCGAGAGCACAACAGCCACGGTACATTAGACGCAATTAAGTACTGTGATCAATTTTATTAGTCCCTTTTAAATATTTAAAAAACCCAATTAACTCCACTTCCCGCTGTGCATCCGTTTTCAAGGGCTAAAGAGATTACGAGGGTGATTTTCAAAGGCATGCAAACAAGGCTTACATATGACGATTTCTTTTGCACAGGCTAAACCTGCTTCTTTATTTAAATCTTCCAGATATTATAATAGGCTACTGTTAGAATGAGCACACATTTACTCCAGTGAGTTTACTGCAACGAGCCAAATGTGTGTGTGTTGATTAAGCTGACTAGTTCGGAACTGCCCAATTATACTGTGTGAAGCAACGTGAGTTGTGGTCACCGACCACAAAACAGGGCTGTTAGAAACCCAGGAGTTAGAATTTCACAAAAAAAAAAAAAAAACTAACTTAACGTCTGAATGAAATGAATGTTACGGACCAGAACGTGTATTTATATATATATATATATATATATATATATATATATATATAAATACATGGTGACACTGTAAGGATAATCTACTAGACATGGTCACTATTTTGCTTACATCTGGATAGCATATATAGTTTTGTCTTTGAACAAAGGGCAACGGGTATGTTTATTATGGGTCATATTTGGCACCCAGAGTCAAATAGTCCCGCTCTAGTCACTACCAGTACATTTGTCTTCTTTCCTTAGGGGGGTAAAAGCTATGTCTTTTTGGGGCGGATCTTATAGATATAGGAGTTAGAATTTCACAAAAAAAAAAAAAAAAACTAACTTAACGTCTGAATGAAATGAATGTTACGGACCAGAACGTGTATATATATATATATATATATATATATATATATATATATATATATATATATATATATATATATATATATAATACATGGTGACACTGTAAGGATAATCTACTAGACATGGTCACTATTTTGCTTACATCTGGATAGCATATATAGTTTTGTCTTTGAACAAAGGGCAACGGGTATGTTTATTATGGGTCATATTTGGCACCCAGAGTCAAATAGTCCCGCTCTAGTCACTACCAGTACATTTGTCTTCTTTCCTTAGGGGGGTAAAAGCTATGTCTTTTTGGGGCGGATCTTATTTGGTTCGTAGATTCACATTGGAGCGTTAGCCACAGAGTCTGACCCTGGAGCAGGACCTTTAAGACAGCATGGGAGTCCTTAAACACACGGTCTCCACACAGAGACACCTGCTATGGGGAAACATGGACTGGGTTCCCCCAGCAGGGTGGGGGGGGGGGGGGGGAATTCCATCGTAATTCAGTCCGTCCAGGAAATTGAATTTCTGTTTTTTAAGAGATGTCCTGATAAAATATTATGGCAAATTTTTTGTTTTTTAAAGGTAATTCATGGACTGAATTTCAGTTAGTTTCCTGATTAGACTAAATTGAAATGGAACTGATCTGCAAACCCTATCCCCCAGATAGGAACGTTCATCCAGCTCAGCATCTCTTAACATCAAGACTCCGGTCATGACTGTTAGATCACAGGCAGTCAGAGTATCATTTCAAATGGGATTTGAAGTCTTTTGAAGTCCTGTCCCTCTACTGCATGGGGCTAGGACCCTTCGCTAGGGAGGTGTGTGGTCATCTCACCTAGCCTTAACCCTCCAAGGTGTTAGATCACAAATATGTGATCAGAATTATCTGAACTGAACATTCTAATGCTGATGTCACAATCACTACTGGTAATTGTAGTTCTAGAACTCTGGCTTAGAATTTTGAAAAAACATTCCAAAAACCTACTGTTCAAAGGGTTAATGACCAGGGAAGCAGGAACCTTTAAAAATATGGTAAGATTGCTAAGATGTATGTATAACTTGGCAAGACCCCCTTTAGTATCATATTCTGTCAACTCTATATTAATATTTACTTTCGCTCCCCTACCTTAAATCGCCTGGATACGTTTCAGTGTTAGAAAACCTCAAGGGTAACATCAACAGTATTTTGAAGCTAATGTGGTGAATAAAACGTGTTTGAACGTGGAGTGACACAATGTTTTGTCACAGCTGAAAATAATTAGGATTCAAAAGTGCCCTTTTGTGGCCCACCCAGTTATGTTTAACAGGTACAGTAACTGTGACTCCTTTCGGTTGGAGATGCCCCCATTTATAACGCCGCAGAAGTGATGAATCACTCTTAGCTTTGCCTTCTTCCTGCACTTTGTTTTAAACGAGTCTTGCTGGAGAGCCAGGGTATAAATCGGGGGAGCGGGGGAGTAGGGGGGGTCGTACTGTATGTGTAATGCGGGCTGGAGTCTGGGGCCGTAAATCAGGGCCCCTGACAGAATGTCATGAAGTTAGTGCAGCGTAAATCACAGCGGCCCTGGCCCGAAGCCACAGTTCCCATGATGCACTGCAGTCTTGATGGCTAATTAACCCTGAAGCAGCCGCTGTGGTCCCCAGCTCTCTGTCTGCAGCCATACTGCCGAAGATCAGAAATATATGCTTGAATTGATCATCAGAGGGCCAAGTATCAACCAAAATATTATTATTATTATTATTATTATTATTATTATTATTGCTATTATTATTAATCTTATTAATCAGCCACTTCAATAAAAATAATAATCCAGAACTGTTCTGCTGTAGTTATGCTTATAGATAAGAGTCACAGCAACAACAAAATTCCTACTAAGATTAGGCTTAATTTTTCCCTGACTTCTCCTTGCCAATGCTATTTTAAGGATACATATTTTTTTTGGTGTCTGGGTTAATTTTGCTATGTGGACATCAATATTGAGGGTCATTATTTTATGTTTGGTTTCTGCAATGACATACACTTCAATTTCCATGGACAGGTGACATTTGGTAGTGGAATTAAGGTGCAAACCAGTCAGCTGTCCAATTATTTAGTTTTATCATATTTCAAGGTCTTTCAAATAAAAACATCAGGGGCAAGATTCCACAGTCATCTGTCACAAGAGGAACGAACATCTGAAAAGTAGCGTGATTGCGCTCTGAACCAAGAATACGTTGGTGTTGCGTCTAATTCTGACAGCAACGTAGCCTCCACAAGAAACAGACAATGATGTGCACTCACAAAAGTGTGAGAGATCGTCCACAAGTAGGTGAAATGTTAGCACACTTTCCAATCTTGTCAGCGCAATCGCACCTTAACACTGACCGGAGAAAAGTAACACCAGCCAAAAAGGTGAAAGCTGGAGGAGATTATTGACAGACAGACAGACAGACAGACAGACATACGTACGGAGAATCCCACTTCCTCTCACGCAGGACACCTTGTCCACTCCATACCAGGCAGGAACAGACAAGGCCAAACGTTCCTAATTAACTGAAAGGAGGACGCTGAAGGACACGACCACCAAAACAATCACCACACCAGCGCATGCACCCAGGAGCTCGTAAGCAAACCGTGCCCAGGGAGGACCCAAAAGGAATCAAGAGGACATCCACAGAAAACGGTTTCCTTATTCAGAGTAAATGATCTGGTGAGTCAGTGTGGAAACACACAAATTAATCCATGTTTACGAAACTTTTTCCACAAATGTCACGGTGATGCCTCCCATCTGTCAGAAAATATGAGGGAGGGTTTGTTATTTATAGAAAGAAAAGGATAGGGATCTGGTACTCACAATTTTATATGTATGTGCTACATAAATGTAAGGACATTCTATTCTATATATTCTATTATTTTCCCTAAATTTCCATGGGTTTGGAATGTTGGTATAGAAAGCAGTTTGTGTTAAAAAACAAAAAAAACAAACCCCCCCCCCCCCCCCCCCGCAACCCCACTCAAACATGCCCAAACAGAAAAAAGAACCCAAAACCCTGTTGCCATTTTGTCAAGGCTTGTGTGATGGGAGCCCTGTTGACGAATCACCAATTCTCCACGCAAGCTTCAGTATAAATCTCTCAACTTTATTTAGCTAAATTTATGGGTTCTTCGGTATACTTACACACCTTCCCTCTGGTCACAAGTGCAGCACAAGACAGGATATAAACAGACCAACTGAAACTGTAATATATGCATATACTATGTATGAAATAGGATTTGTGTATTGGTGCCACAATTGCAATTACAAGGTGCTACCTTTACTGCTAGGTTGAAATCAGACACCAGTACATTAGTGAAATAGACAACTTGCATGGCACAGGAAACAGGGTTGTATGCTATACATTGAATGAAATTTCATATTAGCATGATTTTACTTGTTTTTACATGAGCAAAAGTTGTTTTATTTTGCAGTGTAACAAAGTGTTTAAAGTAGTGCAGTTATAACTACAGACACAACACTAGCTTGCTGAGTAAAACAAGATCAGACCATGCTTTCATGTTTGGACCTCTTCTAGACTCGGTGACACTGCTTTACTGTTTATTACTTCACACTGTTTAAGCACAGTCCAAAACTAACTGATGACTTTAGACTGAAATCCCCCCAAACTACAGGAGCCCCCAGACTGAGAATGGCAAATCTTGGGAAAACTCTTGCCCTTTGAATGCAGTCGTGGGTTTACTGGTCCCAGAATCCATTCCTGACCATGCCTGAGCAACATGAGGCCAGGAGCTTCATGCACAACATGGCTTCATGTGCAGTTTGCCACAGCTAACTGCACCATGTGACCCGCCTGCACCATGTGACAGAGGTTAAAGGTTAAAGGTCAAAGGAGCTATGCTTAGATTGGACAGGATTCTGTTTCCACCATTTGTCGAGCCAATTAATATGATTGGGCGTTTAAAATTTGGAGAAAAAAAAAAATTCCAGGGTATGCAAATTGATTTCACAAATGCGTATCACTGAATTAATGCTGGCAAAAACCAAAATTGTCAATGCATAGTTCAGGTTCTATGCTATTATGTATATAACTTTTGATTGCTCAAGCTTTGTCAAATCCTTCAGTAATGACTGGGTCCTCTGCAGCGCTTTTGTAAGCAGTCCTTTCCTTATCCTCGGACCACATCCTCAGCAAAACCGCCAATGTGAAACTAAAGTGAATCTGTAACATCTTGAAATATTTGTAAATATTCAGCCCACTCCCCCATCAGACTTTGCCGGTCACTGGCAGGTCAGAAGATGAGGCCCAGTCAACGTCTGGCCACTTCCTGGTGTAAAGCTCAGAACAAAAAGCAGAATTTGGCAAATGAATATTTGTTTTATGTGCATTTTGAGTAAACTGTGCTATTTGATATTATTTTTCTTAAACAAGTAAACTATACCACTATATAGAGAGTAAAATATATATCATAGCTTTGTTTTTAATACCGGGGGTCTGGCTGACACAGTGTTTGAGTACAGGAGGGAGTTATGAGCTAATTAGTTTCAAGGGCCACTCTTAGGCTGTGTAAATCCAAGGCGGTGCTCGATTCGTGAGCTCGCTAAGCTGTGCTAAACATAATCTGAAACAAAATGGAAACCCACAGATCAGACTTCACAGCACAAGGGCACTTCCCTAAAGCAGCGAGAACTGTGAGAAGGCCAATACTTCCCGGCATCTTCGCGTTTTTTTTTCTTCTTTTTTTTTTGTTTTAATCAAATAAGAGCCGCCATCCCGGGCCAATACCTGCGTGACTAATTACAAGTCTCACTACAGTGGTTTCTCGTTTCAGGGAATTCTAAAATTGCCTGCATGCAGATTCCGTTATACGCCAGATCGATGAGATTAGCCAAGCGTACAGCAGGGTCGGCCTTCGAAAAACCTCACGACCAAAAACCACGTGAACTTGTGCAGCAGGCAACAGCAGTCTCGCCACCGCACGCAACTCATCGCTGTGAAAAACAGAACCGTTGAGCAACTTGTCGAACCTTTATCACGCTGACGTCAGGCCATCTATCCCCCCAAACTTCAGGCGTAAGAGATTAATATTGTGCTAGCAGAAGGGACCTTGTTCATTACGGGCTAACACACACAGAAGGGGCGTACACAGCTATATGTTAATCCAAACAAGACGAGTGAAAGGCCCAGTCCCAATCACGGCAAAGTTCCGGAAACGTCCGAGTTGCGGCAGATACAAGTCTTTGGTGTTTTGGGCTGAGCACCGAGAAAGTCCAACTTTCCGCCACGTCCCAATCCGTTTCCAAGGCAACCATCTTGGGTATACGTCAGCCCAGTTCCCATCATCTCGCAGCTGCTCAGTATCCCTGATGATGATTACAAGTCCTCCGGGGAGAGAGGGAGAGTGCGTATCTTAAAACAACACACAAAAAACACAAGGCGGGCCCATGACTGAGCATCAATAGGAAAGAGGCTAACGTTATAGCAGGCGCCATCTCAGTCGCGGTGACAGTTGTGATTGTGATAAATGTGCAGTGCTAACCAAAAAAAAAAAAAAAAATACAGAAGAAATACGATAAGATTATTCTCCAGCAATAACACAATAAAGTAATAACAAAGTGATGGGGGTGTAAAAAAAAAAAAAAAGAAAAGTAATTAAATAACGTTTAATAGGCATTTTGTCCTGTCTTGACTCCAGTCCTGCCTCTTCAGCAGACCTGAGGGTCAGAAGTGTTTTTCTATTTTCAATCTTGAATAGAAAATAATTGGGAAAGAGAGGTTCCATGCAATAATTTATCAGGGGCGCAGAACTCCATTCTAGGCCCACCCCCACCAAACATTTTGGCATCAGTTAGACGTCTAAATCAACGTCCGTCACGGGGGTCGACATGAAGTTAATTAGTGGGGCGGAAATTAAAGTTTTTTTGACGTTGGTAATTCGGTGAGTACGAAACAGCGATCTGTTTTTAGGTAGTAAATTTGGCGTGTCATGACTCCATGTCAATCAGCCTTGATCCGCCCCCAAATTGTTTTGGGGGGACCAGTGTGAGTGGGCCAGGTTGTTGTTCCAACCAATTATTTTGCCTTCATTTTTCCCAACCTGTACAGTCTGCACCAGTAGCCCACAACTTTATCAACAACAACAACAAAAAAACATTGGACAGAATAATGATTGGGCTATTTAGAAAATGAAGAGGAGAAGCTGGCATCAAATCCAGAAACAGATTGGTCCGCGTCGCTCACCAATAATTTAGAAAGTGGAAAACCTCACCTAAATTAAAAGCCTGCTACACAGCTCTGATGACCGAATATATCGTACATGCCGAGTTGTGCAGTGATTGTGCTCGACATAGTGGTATTGCATTCTTAAACATTACACAGTTTAAAAAAGGGACCATTAAATCTCTCATTATCCTCTTTCCTCATTCATCTAATGAGCATGGCAAAAACAACAACTACAACAACAACAACAACAAAAAGAAATCGTAGATAAACTTCAAAAGGAAGCAGAAATCACATTACACAGAGTGAGACAAGTTTCACCACCATGACAGAACTCACTATGTCACTTATGCTAAAACACCACCTCCAAAAAGCCGTCACTTTTCACACCCTAAATACCACAGATACGTTTAGGTATTCACACACTTCATCTAGGCTTGGGAGTCATAAGTCACTAACTGCGCGCAAAGACAGAAACAGGTTTTTATGTCATAAACCACTAAATATCAGACCAGGAAGACTCCGTGAACGCACACGTCGAATTTGTCACCGCAGTGACAAACAGAAGTGTGTCTTCTGTTTGTCACTATACGCTGTGAACAGCACTGCACACCTTGTTGTGCTTCCAATAGTATGACATACACTGAACCGACTGCTTCTAGCCTGCGCTAACGCCTCAATGTAGGGATTTCAAGCTGAAATTCTGGAGGGCTGCCGCTGCTGTGTCAGCTGTTTTTTTGATGTGTTCTGGCCCTTAAGTGCTTCATTTTAAGTCGCTGTTTAGCTAAAGAGTCGGCACGCCCTGTTTCCAAGACGAAAAAATTGGCTGTTATTTAAAATGAAATTGTAAAACCCAGTTGAGACTGCAGCCCACCAGGGCCGGGGTTTGAGACCACTGCTTTAATAGACGACTGCATCCTTATTTGCTTAATTTTCCTCTTCCTGGTTATTTCTTTCTTTGTCTTCCCATCCATTCTTTATGCATTTTCATCATCATATTCTTTCAGTTCTTCCAACTGTCATTACACAAAAGCATTAACCTCCTCAAAAATATTTCCAACAGTGACTGTTTTTTCTCAAAAAATGCTTTTAAAAATACCATACAAACATCATTTGGAGTGATAAGACAGCAAACACTTACATAAGCAATCATACACACACACACACACATTCTCTCACACACACACACGCGCACACACACACACAGACGGATTGGGGTGATCAGTCTTTCTGTTGGAGGGCACGCACATTCTGCACAGACACCAGTGCGCTGTGTGTGTTGACACCGTTCCCTCTCTCAGTCCAGTGGTTGTGGGGGGTGCAGGTGCAGGAAGAAGGGCCGGGGGGGGGGGGGGGGGGGGTTGGTCGGGGGGTGGGATTTGGGGTGAGTCACTAGGTGGCGGACATGTCCCCCCCTCACACCGACCCCGGGTAGCTGTAATGGTTGCTGTGGTCGCCGTCTGCGATCTGTAGGCTTGGCTTCACCTCCAGCTCCTCCCCCTCCGGCGTGTCCGGGTTCGAGCAGCGCGGGGGCCTCTTCTTGAAGAAGTCCGACACGTAGCGCACCTGCGGGGGGGCGGGGGGGGGGCAGGTATGGGAAACCAACATCAAGGCCTGTATTCATAAAGCATCTCGGAGTATGAGTGCTGAGACATGGATCAGGTTTCTCCCATCCATTACAGTATATAGCCTTCCCCCTTCATGAGCTAAGATGTAAAACTAATCCTAGGGCAGCACTCTTACAATGGGACACTTCATGAATAAGGGCCCTGTGGCTGAGGCTGGCCGTAGGCAGCAAGAGCAGCTTTGATGATAATATTCATAAAGCATCTCCGAACAGGAGTGCTGATCTCGAACTTTTCCCCTGTCCATACCCTAACACAGTGGTTCCCAACCCTGTTCCTGGAGATATATGCACTGCAAAAACTAAAAAATAAGTAAATCTTAGCAAATACTTTCATCTTATATTTAGACTTAAAATCTCCATTTCTAACCAAAAACTTAAAGCTAATATTTCCTAGAAAACAATAAGATTATAAGTCTCATTGCACAAGACTAAAACAATTGTTAAGACAGACTTTTTTTTGCAGTGTGTAGGTTTTCATTTCAACCCTAATTTGGCGAACCTGATTCTATTAACGAGCAGCTGAATGAGATCTCTAGCTGTTGAAAGAGGTGTGCTTTTTTAGGGTTGGAGTGAAAACCTACTAGAGGGTAGATCTCCAGTTATTGAATGAGGTGCGGCTTTGTTAGGGTTGGAGTGAAAACCTACAGGACAGTAGATCTCCAGGAATATGGTTGTGAACTGTAGGCTGCTATAACTTATTCATTGCGAGTAAAAAGGTCAAACTGATCGTTGATCAGCACTCCTGCTCTGTACAGCTTTATGAGTGCAGGCTCAGAAGTGTTATCACATCTTTGCTTTGTGCTTTGAGGCCTAACCGCTGTGGGGGGGGGGGGGGGGGGGGGCATGGCTATCAGGCAAAGGAAACAGCCCACATAATATTTTATTACTGCTGTAATCAGCAGCCTTTTGTCACGTGATTATTTGAAATAATTTAACCCTTTCGACACCATTAAAATTGTAACTACGGGGACAATTTTAGAAGAAAAATCTACCGTCAGAAAAAAGATTCTGCTTTCATACGATTGTACACACTGAACATTTCGGTAAGCAATTCTCAAGGATTTACAAGTTGTACCTGTGTCTAACGAGTCAAAACATTTGACGTATAACAAGCAGGAAATAATCAAATTTTACACCTAGAACGGTTTCCCCACTGGTGCTCATGCGGTCAAAAAAGACTGAATCTGTGTTTTGGTTTCCATGGTGACTCAATGTGAATTCAGCGGCTAACGCCTCCAGGAGACTCCCTGTGAGGCCTTCGGTCGTAAAAGTCTCACGGTGAAGCGAGGAGCCGCCCCCCCCCCCCAGAGCGCGAGCGGATTCGGCTGCACTTACGTT
Source organism: Anguilla pacifica (assembly GCA_039654925.1). Lineage (NCBI taxonomy): Eukaryota > Metazoa > Chordata > Actinopteri > Anguilliformes > Anguillidae > Anguilla > Anguilla pacifica. The sequence goes on along the minus strand of CM077287.1, from coordinate 7,697,427 downwards.
GAGGATGGCGATGAGCGCCCCCTGCAGGAGGCCCACCAGAACGTCGCTCCAGTGGTGCTTGTAGTCGGAGACGCGGGTGTAGCCCACGTACAGGGCGAAGGCCACCAGGAAGAACTGTATGGTGGGCCGCAGGAGCCGCGCCCATTTCGCCACCAGCCTGGCCTGCACGTAGAGCTGGAGGGAAAGACAAGGGGTCAGCGGGCGTTTACACACGTGTGTGTAAATGGGTGTGTGTGTGTGTGTGGGTGGGGGGGTGAGTGTGTGTGTGTGTGTGTATTACTGTGTGTGTGTGTGTATGAGTGTTTGCATGGGTGTGTGTGTGTTTATATGAGTGTGCGTGGGTGTGTGTGTGAGTGTGTGTGTGGGTCTGTGGGTGTGTGTGTGTGGGGGGGGGGGTGTGTGTGTGTGGGTATTAGTGTGTGTGGGTGTGTGTACGAATGTGTGTGTGTGTGTATGAGTGTTTGTGTGGGTGTATGTGTTTATATGAGTGTGCGTGGGTGTGTGTGTGAGTGTGTGTGTGGGTCTGTGGGCGTGTGTGTGTCTGTGTGCGCCCACAGTATAAACTATTACTGCAGCTTAACGTCAGCTTGTGGCTTTGGACACATTAAATAGCTTCTCGAAACCTGAGGTCGTTCTACCTTTTCTACCTGCTGTTGACCATTGACCAACATTTTCCATTTTTGACCAGAATCCTTTTGAAAAAAAGCAAAAGCTATATTTGACTGACCATATGGCCATGAGGAAAGTAGAGAGAGAGAAAGACAGCAGTTTTCCCCTTATAGTATTTAACAATGAAAATTCTGTTTGGCGAAAGAGAAAATGAAAGCAAGTCATTTATGACTGCCCATATGTTTCAGTCCTGTTGGATGTCTACTGATTCATGATAAGCTGTACAATGCACGTTCCCTCACGTGAACTGTAATAGGGGTCAAACTCAAAGTTGGATTCTTTTAATAACTGAAGAGCATAGCCTGTAGAACGTGCCAAACTCAAAGCTGGATCCTTCTGATAAATGAACTGCACAGCCTATAAAAAATGTGTCGAACTCCAAGCTGGACTAAGTTTTACAGCACTGCTGCCTGAGGCCCCCCAGGTATGGACCTCTGTTGCTAGGCTGCGAGACTCAGGGAAAAACCAGACCCAGTGTAACAGCTTCAAGGCTGGATAGGGGTGCAACATGAACTGGAACACCCCCCTGAGACAGACAGACAGACAGACAAACAGACAGAATCCATGCCCTAAATGGCCTGTCTCCTTGTGACAACAAAAATGAATAATGTCTCCAGGATATCAAAAGGCAGCCCTGGAGGAGAACAAGGCAGGCAGCAAGAATGACTAAATGCTTAGCTTGGCATCGGAGGCTCATTTTTAAAATTTTATTTACACGGGTAACGATGGCTAGCGCCCCTGCCCCCCAGCTCCGCCCCCCCACCCCCCCTTCAGACAGACTAGCACAGCGCTGCTTCCCTGCAGAACGGGACAGAGAACGCGAGGTGAGGCCGTTTCCCTGGAAACTTACAGGAACCTCACAGGACTTCACAGGCGAAAGGCGTCTGCATGCCTCAGTTCAGCGGGGCCTCCGTGCTTGTCCTTATTTGTGCAAACACACAGCTCCCCCCCGTTAAAAGGACGTTTAAAGCCCACCTCCTAGGACGGGACCGTGCAGCCCTACATGGGTGTGTGTCTGTGTACGCGAATTTAGGACCCGCGGCGGTCCGTGGGATCCCGAGGTAACGCCAGGATGTGAAATTTTTAGACCCGCGCGTTTCGTTAGCGCTAACGCCGCCGCCACCGCTCGATCTGACCGCGGTTTCGGTGACACAGACACGTCTTTTTTTTAAATACGTCTTCAGTTAGCGCACCTGCAGCTCAGGCTAAATTCTCCCCTTGCCAAAAGAAATTTCATTTATGATTCATTTGGCAAACGCTTTTATCCAAAGCGACGTAACATAAGTGCATACCGAAGGTCATTGGACACCTACGGAAGGCAGGTTCAATATGGTACAACGCTCACTATGTAACAGTCATCCAATATGGGAAGATGTAAGCATGAGAAGGACAGTGAATATCTGCACTTCTGTTCTACCTCAAAGTCCATGAGTGAGTAATGGAATATGGCAAATTTCAAAAAGTGCTAAGACAAAAAAAAAAAATAACAACATTGGTCAAAAGTGTAAGTGCTAAGCTTGTAGACACGGATAATAAATATTACGCTCATGATACTTTCTTCAAGACATTTTCCAGGGGGTTCGGCTTGAGAGGCATCCAAGTTTCCCCCAAATTGGCTAAATTAAGTTTTTCTCTGGTTTAATTTTATTCCCTTATTTCGCCTATTGAAAGAAATCCATTTTGAAATGCTGTGTGACAACCTAACCTGTTTGCAAACAGCACAACAGAAACACGAAAGACCGATTGGTTGATTATTGACCGATTCCTTAAGCCTATGGAAGATTCCTCAGAATTGAAATTCGCTGATCTGCCGACATATTCATTGGTATGGTAGAGTACAGTAATGACAACAAATGAATACTTGCAAAAAGTCACCTCCATTTACCAAGTGTTAAAACAAGCTGAGCCTTTGGTCAGTGGAACTTCGTCAGAGTACGGTGCCAAAATATCAGCTGAACTGTTTAATCTATTCGTAGTGAAAGCCTGAGCCTTTAGGTTGTCTGGGTGATGGTGCCAGGCATCCCCTGGATACTCACCGCGAGAAACAGCATGCAGTACATCCCAAAGGAGGAGTGTCCAGAGTAGAACGACAACCTGGGGTGCAGAGAAAGCGTCATAAACACATGACATCACACATGTGACATCACACATGCTCTCTCTCTCCGTAGGTGCAGACATGCTATGGGCGAGTTGTGCTGAAGTGGTACAGCAGCTATGGGCTGGAACCCTGAGCTCAATGGGAAAGCCCGACTAATGCTTCCTAAACTTCCCCCAATACCCTCAAACCTGCTCATCCCTGTGAAGAGCAGGTCTTACTACCAGAACCAACAGGAATTATGTGAAATACTGGGCAGGCTGAAAAAAAACTGTAATTATCCATTAAGGCATATTGGCTGCCGTGACACTTGCATCATCTTTTAATTTGCACTTTTGCACGCCGCACCAGACGCAACGCTAGTCCTAGCCTCGGTACCTGGATTCAGTGACGTTCCGTGGGGAGCCGGTGCAGTTTATCTGCAGCATGTAGCCCTGGCAGACTTTGGGGGCGCAGACCGCCATGAAGTTGGGGCGCGGGCGTCCGATGGTGAACTTGGCCAGGTCCGTCAGCGACTGGCTGACCGCCGCGCCGAACAGGAAGGTGCCCACCACCTTGTAGAGCGCCGCCACGTACTGGTTGAAGTTGGAGTTGGAGTAGATCTTCTTGCTGTAGACCAGGTAGGCCTCCCCAGAGGATATCTGAGGGAAGGAGAGTCAGATTGACTGAAATACACGCAGGAAAGATTCAATATCAGGGGATATAGCTTAATATAATTTAAGGTTCTATAACACAATGTCAGTGGATATATGTTAGTATAATTTAACGTTTTGTTCCACAATATCAGAGGATATATCTTAGCATAATTTAAGGTTCTGTAACACGATATCAGAGGATATATCTTAGTATAATTTAACGTTTTGTAACACAATATCAGAGGATATATCTTAGTATAATTTAAGGTTCTGTAACACAAAATCAGAGGATATATCTTAATATAATTTAAGGTTCTATAACACAATATCAGTGGATATATGTTAGTATAATTTAACATTTTGTAACACAATATCAGAGGATATATCTTAGTATAATTTAAGGTTCTGTAACACAATATCAGTGGATATATATTAGTATAATTTAACGTTTTGTAACACAATATCAGAGGATATATCTTAGTATAATTTAAGGTTCTGTAACACAAAATCAGAGGATATATCTTAATATAATTTAAGGTTCTATAACACAATATCAGTGGATATATGTTAGTATAATTTAACATTTTGTAACACAATATCAGAGGATATATCTTAGTATAATTTAAGGTTCTGTAACACAATATCAGAGGATATATCTTAATATAATTTAAGGTTCTGTAACACAATATCAGAGGATATATCTTAACATAATTTAAGGTTCTATAACACAATATCAGTGGATATATGTTAGTATAATTTAACGTTCTGTAACACAATGTCAGAGGACATATGTTAGTATAATTTAAGGTTCTATATCAGTGGTTCTGGAAGGTACTGAGGTGGGTTGCCAGTTGACACATGAAAATAACTTGGTGAAGTATACACATCCCAGCCCAAATATTATACACCATGACTGAACACCAAGTACAGTGCACAGTACATACAGCTGCTCCAACATATGTTAAGCTGTAAACACATCATTCCAAATGTGAACATGGTACTGGCACAGATTATGGAAACACTGGGCTTAAAGATGAAGTTTGGCACTCTTAAAACTTTTATCTGGGCCCTTTCTTCTGTTGATGTTTCTCCATTTTCATCTGTAAAAATGTATTCGAAACCGTCATCTCGTCCATGAGTGCTTACAACATCAGTAATTTGAAATAAAAGTTAAAAATAAAAAATAAAAAACACTGTTTTCTTTGCATGAATATTATCATTTTATGTATGAAAAATACTGGACAACAAAATACATGTTCAAGCTGAATATAAAATTTCCAACCGTAAGATGCATTAAACTGCTCAGTTATGTAGGTATGAATGAATGTAAGAAGGCGGAATGATTATTACTTGTTTAACATAAATGCCAATTATTTCTTCATTTTTGTAGATATTACATTTATTACATATTACATTTATTACGCCAATAAGAGAAAATATTGCACCAATCATCAAAATTTGTTTATAAATGCACTGTTTCCATAATTTGTGCCGGTGCTGTATATGTCAAGCTAAGTTTAAAAAACGGTAACCGGGGTGTGTGACTGAAAAAAATATTCTGCCCATTGAGAGAGTCACGGGCCCATTCCAGCACATCTGAAGCACATCGGAAAGGGAACACTGCACACAGCGTAAATGAAACCAGCTATTTTTCAGGCGAACTGTGCCAGCGCGCCTCCGGCAATGATGCAATGCGTCCTGCGGTTTGAACAGGCTGACACCGACATCCCTGCCGCAAACACCTGCGATAAAAACACGCTTCGCTAAAAGCCCTTCACAAGCAAAGCCTTTCACCAAGTCACCTTTAGCCTAAGCTCATAATGCAATTCTCAGTTAACGTCACCGGATTTGTGACGAGAACCCTCGTGTGTGTGTGTTTTTTTGGGATTTTTTTTTGCATAACTATAGTCATGTGGGTTTGAGACTGTAAACATGTGAATCATTTCTGCACTCTATTTCAGTCATTGAGCGCACAAACGATTCAATGTGACTTGACAAACAAACGGATTCTGAACGTTACATAACAATTAAGAAACAGTTAGCAAAAGCCTTTTTCTTTGTGCATAGAAGTCCATACTAAGTGAACTTTTTTAGGTCAGACCGAAACCTCCTTCATTATCAGCATACACTCATATCCAATTTGCATGCCATTTAAATTCAAATTTAATTCAAAAACTGTGAGTTGTTTTATGCTTTACCGAACTTCACCTGATATAAAATAAACGGTCACAGTACAGAAACGAGAAGGAAAAAAATTATTTTATCTACACAGAATATTTACAACAAAAACAATATAACGACGAAAACATTTACATACGGATTAGCAGAAATTCATCCTTCATAATACGTTCATTCATAATACAAGCTTCTCGTCTGGAGTCTCGATTGACATTCCAGCCTGCTTCTCTTTCTCAAACAGAGCCGCGGGGCAACAGGGACATTTAGCAGGCGGATATGAATCAGAGACCCAAGGTAACGTGCCACATGAGCTTTGGTATTTTTCGCATTTAAGTCAAAATTCCTGAGGGAGGCACATCAGCCACCACCTCTTAATAACATGATAGCGGTTATCTCGTCCTTCACAAAGCATCTGAATATTAATGCTTAGCTTCCTTTGTGAGGTTCTGACATTAGAAAAAAGCAAAGGATTTGAGTGTTGTAAATGGTCCACTTGTTGATGGAAGCGGGTGTGTGTGTGTGTGTGTGTGTGCACCGTACGTTTGCATGTGTATGTGTGTACATATGTATGTCTGCACATGTGTGTGTGCATGCGAATGTGCCTGGTGTATGGGTATGTGTGTGTGTGTGTGTGTAGGAGCCTAAATGCAGTTTGTTGATAGACAGTAAATGATCTGACTAATTAGCACAGAATAATTTAAGTTTGTATGTAAAACTAGAGTCATTTACATGATTGGTTGATTCAGAAGATACTTTGATTGATGTATTTACATGTATTTACAGTTCATATTTACAATGATGCAATAAGTTAATTTGATTTATTGTGCTTAAAATGTATGTAAATAATTTAAAATGCATAAAGGCTCATTTACAATTACTTTTGTAACTTTTGGAGATGGGATATTGTGACTGTTACATCCAAGTAGCTATTTGCATATGTAATTGTTTTTGGTGCGTCTTGGGTAAAAATTTAAAAAAAGTAGAGAGTGGAGCCACACGGTCTTTTGACCTCTCTGTCTCTTTCTCTCTCTCATTTTGATAATTCTCTCTTGTGAATTTAATTG